>QXTE01000016.1:13543085-13880203 GCA_003942145.1 Platysternon megacephalum | reverse complement strand
CAGCCTTCTGCCCTGCACCCCCCACACACACCCAGCCCTCTGCCCTGACCCCTGAACCTCCCCCCCCCAGCTCTGGGGTCCCGGCTACCGGCCCCTTGCCAGCCGGCGTCCCAGCCGCAGGCCCCGCTCAGCCCGCTGCCAGCCTAGGTGAACAGAACCCCAGGCTGGCAGCGGGCTGAGCAGGCTGGCGGCGTAAGATCAGCATTTTAATTTAATTTTAAATGAAGCTTCTTAAACATTTTGAAAACCTTGTTTACTTTACATACAACACTAGTTTAGTTATATAATATATAGACTTACAGAGAGAGAGACCTTCTAAAAAACGTTAAAATGTATGACTGGCACGCGGAACCTTAAATTAAAGTGAATAAATGAAGACTCAGCACCCCACTTCTGAAAGGTTGTCTACCCCTGCCCTACAGTCTACACAAGATGCAGTGGAAAACCAGGCCCAGTGTGTCAACGGGAATGGATGAGTCCGGCATTTCTTGCCCACCCAAAGAACCCACTGACTTCCCAGAATGTCAATCCCGTGTCTGTTATCAAATTAGCAGTCAAGGGTGAATTGCTCCCCAGTGCACGAGATACAATGCATCACCTAAGCCACATGAAGGGCTTAAATAGGTTTAAGTGGTGATTTGTGTGAGCCCTGGATTTCCCTCTTAGGATGGAGCCCCATTTGTGCAGGAATATGGCATAAAGCCGGCGTCGGCAGCCTTTCAGAAGTGGGGCGCCGAGGCTTCGTTTATTCACTCTCATTTAAGGTTCCGCGTGCCAGTCATACATTTTAACATTTTTAGAAGGTCTCTCTCTATAAGTCTATAATATATAACTAAACTATTGTTGTATGTAAAGTAATAAGGCTTTTAAAATGCTTAAGAAGTTTCATTTAAAATTAAATTAAAATGCAGAGCCCCCCGGAGCAGTGGCCAGGACCCGGGCAGTGTGAGTGCCACTGAAAATCGGCGGTTGCCTACCCCTGGCATAGAGTTTCTCTGCTAGTCCTGCACTGGCCCAGGAACCCCTTGCAGAAAAAGGTAATGTGCAGTGGTCCATTTCAGAGTTCACCCTCTTGCCTTAATGAAGCAGAATAAAAGGGCTACAGTGGAGGACAGAGTACAGCCAGGAGTAAAGACCTTCGCAGTACTTGGCTTGAATAAATATATCAAAAGTATCCTTAAGATTGGTGCTGTGAAACTCATTTAATTACAATTTACAGAACACTTGGAGATCCTCCAATGACAGGTGATGGCATAAGTGCAAAAGCTTCCCCTTTCCTTTTATTTATTTTTTTTAAAGTTGAAGTTGCTACTGTAGAGACATAATTTTTTATAAAAAAAAATGTTCTTAGGAAAGGGGAAAAATACAGCATCTTTCTCACTGCTGCAAAGAAACAATATTTCAAATTATGCAAAATGATTAGAATCCAGTGCTCCATTAAAGGAAATTACATCTCAATGCTGTGATTTGCAGGCTAGGAGAGACTGATGGGGAATTACACAAAGAGAGGAGCAATACCTGAGTCTCTCGCTGGTTTTAATTTGAATGCTGCTTTGTTTCTGATGGGTTTTTATTCTTCCATGGTTCCAGGCAGTCTAAGCAGGGATACAGGGGTCACTCCAATAGAGTGTGTTGTCTAATGAAGTCCCTAGTTGGGTTGTCTGTGGGGAAGGAACCTGGGATTTCTGAATCAATAAAGCATGATCTGAAAGGCTAAGTCTACTAATTTGGAGGCAGTAGCAGACTCATAAACCTCTATACATGGTCCTGACACTAGAAGAGGACAGAGAGCTGCACTGTGAAAGGGGTTGCTTGTCAATTTTTAGGAATATTTGGTTTTGATAGGCTCAGTCTTGCAAAATGGGTGATGTAAAGACAGCCCAATCATTGGGGAGATCTATATATCTCATCTAATCTCTTTAGACCAGGCTCTTATATGGCCCTTATCACTGTAGTAAGTGGGTGTCCCTGGCACTAGGATCCTTGTGGTGTGAGGATTTGGGAACTGTTTCTTTAACTCTGTAGCAAGATACCTGAGATGAGGAGAGCTTGTAGGGATTCTGGACAGAAGTTCTGCAATGAAGCAGAGAGAACCAGTAGCATTAGGCATGACTCTGTTTTCCTTACTCTAATAAAGTTCCTTACTCAGTGGGAGAAGAAAACAAGCCTTTCTGTGATTCTTTACCATTGTCACTTGACAGGTGCTAGTGGAGGAACAGTGGTTGTGTCTCGCTGTTGCACATGAGGCTCAAAAAGGGAATGGGGTGGGATGTGAGTACATACCAGAAGCCAGCTTACATGAGGTGGGAAAATGAAGACTCATCACAGAGAAGCTGGGCACAATCTGGCCCTTAGCATGGCAGATGTGCCAAAGTACAGGTTCCCACCTCCATGTCCTCAAAGTGTGGGTTCTTTGGATCTGGTTTGACCAGTCTTGAATAGCCATGGAGATGACAGTATTGCCATCTCCAAATACACAAACATCATGAGTCAGGTCCCCAAAGTCACAAGAAAGCTAAAACAATCATGAGGGTTTTTTGTTTTTTTTAAACGAAACAAAACGAATAATATATTTTGCTTTCTTTTTAATTGTTTCCTGGTTTCTGAGCCTTTGGGTTGAACTCAGGTCACATTTTCAAGCTTTTGTCCAAACTGTGAGGGCTAGAAACAGAAAGAAAGAAAGGAAACTGAGGTTCCGGGAACTGGGGATTTAAAATTAAATAATCAACTACCGTGAAACTTGTAATAAAATCATGAGATTTGACAACACTGGGATCAGAATCAGGGCAGGCTCCAGGCACCAGCCGAGCAAGCTCGTGCTTGGGGGTGGCAGATTCTACGGGGCGGCATTCCGCCCAATCCTAGGGCGGCAGGACTGCTTTTTTTTTTTTTTGGTTTGCCAATCCGGCTGCCCTGGAGGGGGCGGCGGTGCGGAGAAGGGGAGCGCCCTGCTGGGAGTGGGCTGCGGGCTCCATCTGCCCCAGCCGGTGCCAGGTCTGTAGCAAGCCCGGCAGGGCAGCCCGCGTCCTNGGGAGCGCCCTGCTGGGAGTGGGCTGCACGCTCCATCTGCCCCAGCCGGTGCCAGGTCTGTAGCAAGCCCGGCAGGGCAGCCCGCGTCCTTCCCTCCCCGCCAACCGGAGCGGCGCTGAGCCCTCCCGGCAGGTGGCGCGGCGGTCGAGGCCGTGTGGCGAGCGTCCTGCTGAAGCCCTGGCCGCCCCCTTCTCTCACCCCCACCCCCCGCTCACTCCCCCTCCCCCCCGCTAGCTGGGGCACATCTGCAGCGCAGGGAGTCCCCCTGCACCCTGGCTCCGCGCTGCAGGTTTGTTGTTTGGGTTTTTTTGCTTTGCCGTTCTGGCTGCCCCAATTTTTTTTTCTTTTCTTTTTGCTTGGGGCGGCAAAATAGCCAGAGCTGGCCCTGATCAGAATAATCAGATCACACATCGTTTTTATGCCTCTAGATCTTCCAAGTGACTGGCTCCAAAACTTGACATACCTGGGTTTGATTTCTTCCCTGTTAGCCTCACCGTTGTCTCTGAGACCAGTAACAAGCAGCTGCCCTGTATGCAGTTCTCTGCTATCAGTTACTCTATATGGCAAAGAGAAGTTTACCTGTGTCTTCTGGCTCCAGTCGTACCCCCATGCTCAGTCTCAGGGCATCAGCCCAACACTCAGTCTTTTGATTGAGAAGATAAAGATGGAAAGAGCAACTCCCTGACAGAGATAACAGTTCAGGCTGCTTCATAAATCAAGGAAAGGCTGGACTGCAGGCCTTTCTTGCCCTCCCAGGCCCAGGCCCATAGATAATGGCTTTGGTCTCCAACATTGTCAACCCTTCTTCCACCTCCTCCCACTGTCTCCTTAACCCTTCTGTTTATTGACGGTTGTGCTAAAATAGATATACTCCTGTTTTGGAAATGTGGGGATGGCTGGACAACAGCTAAATCAGTACCAAGTGGCAGGTTTATTTTCTAGCCTTAGACAAGGTTTGTCCATTGTGCTGAGGCCATTTGAGCCATAAATGAATGCCAACATTTATAGGTGCATCTTGAGAGTTTAGCCAGGGAAGATAAAGGGGACCCTCGCCTTATGCAAAGCAATTGTGTTCTCTGGGATTGTCCTGGAGTCTCCAGGAATTAAAGATTAATTTTATGTCATGGAATGAAATATCCAGGAATACATCCAACCAAAACTGACAACCCTACTTCTGGGTAATGGTAAGATAATTAGCAAGCCGCGTGGATCTTACGTTTTAACAATTGCATTTACAGCCCTCATCAGACAAGGGAAAATGTGTCCCAGAGGCTGGCAAAGAGGCAGAGAAAATATCCTCCCTGGGGTACGTTCTGGCAAGGTAGTGATAATCTCCATACTCTCTAAGGTGGCAGCACGGTGCCTAGTTGCCATGGGCCAGCCTAACGGAGCCCTTACACGGATGTGCACTTACACCACTAGCTTCACTGAAGTTAATGATGAAGACGGTCTCACCCAAGGAGTCTCATAGATGTCAGTGGGGCTCATTGGGTGAGGGAGTGCCAGGGTTGCACGGTTCACTGCACCATGCTGTCTGCCAGCCAGCCAGGGTCAGCAGCAAGACTGGTTCATGCCCAGTCAGTACCCAAAATTAGCTAGTCGGTTTCAAGTCACTTTCCCGTGGGCAGGTTTTCTTATCACAAAAGTCTTCATGAGAACTGGCACTAAGTGGCGATCTCAGCAGACAGGCCGAGGATTGAACAATCCTTTCACTTTTAGAGAAGGTCCAGGGTGAAGAGCATTGGTGGGACAGTATAGGAGAAGCTTGCCCCGCCATTGCCTAGGCTGCCTATGTTCTGTAGATAAACAGAATAACCACAACGACAAAAAGCCAAGACTAGACCTGGTTGAAAAATTGGAAAAAAAAAAAAAATCACGAGAAATTTCAAAAAATTCCAGTTATTTTCATTTTGCGGGGTTCAACATGGTCCCATTTTTTGATTATTTTGAGGAATTTTTCCATTGACGTTTTTATCCAAAATGTAATTGAAAGGTTTCATTCACTTCCCAAACTTGCTTTTGGGCAAATGCAAATTTCCACTGACATGTTTGCTCAAAATGTCCATGAAAAAATGTCACAAAGCTTTTCACCAAGCAAGAAACATTTAAAAAAAAAAAAATGAACAAGTGTTTCACAAAATATTCCTTTTTGAAAAAAGGTCAAAAAAATATTTTTAAAATTTCAACCAGTTCCAGTTCAGACAAAGAGCTTGTACAGACCCTGTGGGAACTACTTAGCTCCTGTTCCAGTAGTCTAAAACAATAGCTTTCTAAGCCCTGGTCTACACTACAGGGGGGGAGAGAATCGATTTAAGTTACGCAACTTCAGCTATGTGAATAACGTAGCTCAAGTCGATGTACTTATATCGATTTACCGTGGTGTCTTCACTGCGGTGAGTCGACTGCTGCCCCCCCCCCCCAGTCGACTCTGCTTGTGCCTCTCGTGGCGGTGGCGTACAGGAGTCGACGGGAGAGCTCTCGGGGGTCGATTTATCGCGTCTAGACTCACTAACTACAGGGAGGGGTAGACAATGCGACGGCGAAGTAAGGCCTGATTTTCAGAAGCATTGAGCTCAAGATTCCACTTGAAGCCTGCCAGAGCTGAGGTTGTTTAGCACCTCAGAAAATTCACTCTGTGGGTCCAAATTTTCAAAAGAACCCAGGCCCAGATTTTCAAGTGTTCAGCTCCCATTTAGGCCCCTCAAGAAGGGGCAGATTTTCAAAGCTGGCCAGCTCTTCCACTGCAACCTTATGGCCGGATTTCCAAAAGAAGGCAGCACCCAATGTGGTGAATTATTTTGAAAAGCTAGCTCGTATTTTGAGTACTGTGCACTTCAGAAAGTGTCGCCCTATGAGTACAGTGGGGTTAGCATGTGGGGGCACAACAAATGGGAGCATTGTATATACTCAGACTGAGCCCCCATTGTGCTAGGTGCTGTACATACACATAGTAAGAGGCAGTCCTTACCACACAGAATCAACCTTACTTGCCTAGAAGCCAAAAAATTGCCACCAGTCAAGGCAATACAGATTTATATCATCTATGTCTAGACAGAGATATTTAACAGGGAAAAGGATTACATGCTCCACGGGCTAGGTTTGAAAATGTTTCCTATCCTCAATTAGTCCTGCCTGGGGAAAAGACTCCCCATCTGTGATCTGTGGGGCATTTCTTTTGATCCTGGCCAGGTTTGGCCTGTTTCCCAATTCCTCCTCCTAAGCACGTGTGTGTGTGTGTGTGTGTGTGTACATATCTATATGGTTTATAAAATACTTTAGAAGTAAAGATACAAGAAAACACTCTATATAATCGTTAGGATATATTCAGTATTGTGCCATCTGATCGTGAAGTAAGCTGCTTTAAAACACTGAGCCTGTGATCTTCCCATAAGCTTGTTCAAATATCAGGATCCACTGAGAGCAGTTCAAACAATGAACGTCTCTCAACAAAAGGGG
The DNA here is from genome assembly GCA_003942145.1 of Platysternon megacephalum. Lineage (NCBI taxonomy): Eukaryota > Metazoa > Chordata > Testudines > Platysternidae > Platysternon > Platysternon megacephalum. The sequence continues at coordinate 13,873,717 of QXTE01000016.1, read as the reverse complement.
CTCGCTCATCAAAAGCAATGGAATACAGCTTTACAAGCCTATACGAGAATTAAATCCACAATGTGCCACGCGGTCTCTTTGACAAGTGATAATTAACTGCCGACAATATAATTTTGGTTTTGATGCAAACTTGTTTTTCATTAATAAGTAATCAGGGAGCATTTGCATGGGGTGACACAGCCGCCTACCAGTCAGGAACACACACGGTTTTATGGCTCCACTGACAAATTTGCAGCATGCTGCTTTTGAAACAAGTGCCCAGGTCAGGAAAACAGAGCATCTGATTCAATGACCATTGAAATAATTGGGAACCTTTCCATTGACTTCAGTGGGACTCGGATCTGGTCCAGAGAATGGGTGCAACATCCTAAAGAATCCCCATGACAATGAGGCGCTCAGCGTTTTACAGTAGCTGGGGAGACCCAATCAAAGGGACTTTGTTAACCAGCCCTAGTCCCAGTGAAAAGGAAACCTCCCCCAGGACAAACCACCGGCAAGCGAGTGGACCATGCTGCAATGATATATGTGCTTGACTTTGAAAGTTATGCCCATCAGTGTGTGTGAGAGGGGAGGGGGGATAAAGTCAAGAGGCAGCGAGTGGGAGGGATTTAGTCATGTTTTCCTAGGAGGCTCGTCTCAGTTCCTTGCATAGCTGGAGTGCTGTGAATCATTCAGAGGCGAAGAGCTGTCTGAGCACCACTTCAAGCCTTATGGAAGGCGCAGGTCAAGGGCCCTGATCCAACAGCGTACTCCGACACGGGCTTTAACTCTCAGCACGTTCTCTAGGTCCCTCTGAAGGCAATGGAGATTAATCACATTCGAAAGAGCTTTGATTAATAAGGAGGGTCTTAAGCGCCTGCTTCAAGTGAAAGAGCTGCTGCAGTGCTTGGCAGAATAGGGGCTCCCGGGAGGTTTGCACTGAGCCCAAAAGAGGTTGGGCATTGAAAGAGCAGGACTCGAGGTGCACAGCACTGCACTGGTCAGCTCCTATCTGGGAAGCAGTGTCCACTTTCCACACCTCCTCAGGGATCAGGGTCTGATTCAGTTGACTCCTGGCCCATATCTGCACGCTGGCATTTCCTGGTGCCAGCCCGTTCCACTGCCCTGCTGCCGCCTCCACTTGACATAGCAAGAGGGTCCTGTCTCTCTTTGTTCATTCAAACTTCTCATACAATGATGAGAATTAAGACTGTCTCTATAGCTCATCAGAGAATCTCCTCTCGCCTCCTCCCACATCCCTCTGTTCTCTTTCTCCCCTCTCACTGACTCTGCCGCTTCTCATCTGCCCTCCTCCTCTAAATCTATCTACCTGAGTGACCCTACTTCTCCTTTGGCCCCACTCGCCTTCCCTCCCTAACCTCTCTCTCATGAGTTCCTGCCTCTCAGGATAGAAGCACACTATGGTTTCTTCACTCTCCCTTTGTCCACACCTCCCTCCCAATCTACCCCCCACACCTCCCTTCTCTAAACTCACTGAATGTGTCCTACTACGGCCAATGCGGGGACTTTCTCTACTCCATCTCCATTCCTCGTCCCCTCCAGTGTGGTTACTGACTCTCCGCTCTACAGAAATGCTCTCCCCTGCGATTCTAATAACCTCTTCATGGCCCGAGCTCAGAGCCTCTTCAGGGGCACAGGAACAATTTTCATAGTGGGGGTGTTGAGAGCCATTGAACCAAACTGTAAACCCGGTTTATAATGGAATCTGCTTCAAGACAGGGGTGCAGCAGCACCCCTAGCTCCAACACCTGGGGGCCTCTACTGTCTTCTCATCCTCCATGAACCCTTGCCTGCCTTCCTTCCTGCCTCACGATCTTGTTCTCCCTGGACTGTCATGCCCTGTCCTCCCATTTGGTCTCCTTCTACCTCTCTGGACATCCCTTCAGCATCTCTTCTAGTGGGCTCTTCCCCTGCCATGCGTGTCCTTGTCCCACCCCTTTTCTCCCTGTATGCCCTTTCTCTAGGGGCCTCATCCCTTCACTCAGCTTCAAATGCCACGTCTGTGATGGTGACTCACAAATCTGCCTCTCCACACTGTACCTGCCTCCCCATTGCAGTCCCACATCTCACTGGCAACTGCTCCTGGATGTCTCGCTGTCCACTTCAACTTACACTGGCCCAAACCGAGCTCCCTATAGTCCGTTCCCGCTCGTGCCTTTCTCCATCCCTGTTGATAGCGACAACCGCACCATCCTCCCTGTCACTCAGGCCTGTCAGCGTCATCTTTCACTGCAGACTCACACGCCTAAGCCTTCCTGCTGCATCTTCCTCCACAGGAGCCCTAAGGCCTGGCCTTTTCTCTCCAGCCACACTGCTAAAACTAAACTCAACCCTGCAACAGGCCGAGCATCCATCCAGGTTAAAAGGAGGGGAGGGCACACAGCACCTCTCAGGATCGGGCCCACAGTCCTGAGCTGCAGCATCCATGAAACAGAGATGCTCCTGGGGGGTTAATGACAATGATCATAAATAGGAAAGCTTCCAGGAAACTGCTAAATTTAGCTCTGTGCATCACAACAGAGTCATTGCTCAATGCCCTCCTGGCACGGGGACCACCAGAGTGCCTTATAGCTTGGAGTGCATTCCAGTTCTGCCTGCCTCCCTTAAGCAGCCAGGCAACCTATCCTTAGCGCTGAGGACTAATTTCCCAACGAGTTTCTTTATAGCTGCTGGCTGGTGAAAGAATGTAGCCACCCATCCCATTCCATCCTGCCAGGATCACTTGTGCATTGTTGTAGTTGCGGGGTCAGATGTGTGGTGAGAGGCAGGCCCTGATGCAACAAGTAGACAAAGGGTGGGGGAAAGGGATAAAGCATACAAGCAGAAGGTGAGAAACTGAGGCACAGAGGGGTTAAGAGACTTGCCCCAAATCACATGATCAATCTGTGGCAGAGCCAGGAACTGAATCCAGGTATCCTGAGACCCTGTCCAGTAACTTAACCACAGTGATTAACCAAACACGTTTCTACTTTAGGGCTTGATTCTGATCTCACTGGCACCAATTTAGAATTCCACTAGGGTTGCTCACAGCTTACACCAGAGAAACTAGAAGTAGAATCAGCACCTTAAAGTTTAGCTGTTTCTGCCCCATGTCTATCATTTCTCAGGCATGAGGGTGGCATTCCAAGCTGTTTGAAGTTTGGTGCAGTTTGGATACCTGCCCAAACGGCTAAATGGATAGATATAGATCAGCAATTCACTCTGTGAGCATTGACTTCAATGGAGCTTTGCTGATTTACTCCAGCTGTTTGCAAAATTGGGCTGGGACTCTCCCAGCAGCCTCTCTCGTGTTCCTTTTGGCAATTGCAGGTAGAGTTTAGGCCAGAACCAGGTTGGGGGAAGTTAAGTTCCTCTTCCAGATTAACAGAGACACTGAAAACAGGAGGGGAGAAATGGAATCCTGCTGCAGGTTCAGTGACTGGATTGCTACTGTCACTCCTTTCGCTCAACACCGATGGGGGCTGTGATGAATAATTACATTTTTACCCTTCTCCATTGCAACAGAATGGATGGGTCACACCTTGCAACCACATGTTTTAACTGAGCCCGCCAGAAAAAGCCCCCCATTTTATGGCTAGGTAAGTGAAGACACAGAGATGTAGCACAAGTTGCCCGAGGTTACACAGCAAGTCGGTGGCGCAGCCAAAAACAGAACCAAGGATTCCTCAGTTGCAGCTTTTACCACTAGACGCTACTCCTCTCCTCCGACCGTGCAAAAGAGCAGCTGGCATTGCTGTAAATTACCATTCTCAGGGGCTAATTTATAATAAGGCAGTTAATTCATGTTATTTAAATAGTGTGTATTAAAAACATGTTGGAGGCTTACTATGCAATAGGTAATTATCTACTACAGAACTGTTAGAACAATACAGTGTATTCTTGTCCTCAGTGATCAGCTGGTATTTGTTCAACCTCTAATAGCATTCTTATTAAATCTAAATTAAATGCACTTAAAGCATCATGGCAAATTTGCAAGGGAAAACAGAAAGTGCTGCTATGATTTAAACTGTGTTAAGTTCCATGCCATTTAGACCTTCTTGCCTTGCAAATAAAGCCTGATCCAAAATTTATTTAAGTCAGTGAGCATCTCCCAACTGGTTTCAGTGGTCTTTGGATCAGGCCTGATACATCTGTTGTCCCATTTTCATCACTGACATGTTTGAAATACCTTGCAACAGCCAACATTTGAACCCAGATGGGTGGAGTGATGGGACTTGGCCAGGAGCGCCGCCAGATTTTCTGGCGCCCTAGGCGGCGAAAGGTCCCGCCCCCGAAATGCCGCCCCCAACAGCGGCGGTGGAAGGTCCTGCCCCCAAAATTCCGGGGACAGCCGGGGCGCCAGCGCCCCCCAAATACTAGCACCCTAGGCGACCGCCTAGGTCGCCTAATGGGTTGCGCCGGTCCAGGACTTGGCAGATGCTCCTGTTTCAGAACTTTTGCACTGTGAGTGCAGGTGAATTTTTTTTTTTAAACTAAGCAGAGATTGATACTTGAATGCAAGAAAAAATTATATGGTCAGGGCTTGGTTGTGCCTCCTCTGAGGCTGAACCAGGGGACAGCAGGAGAGATGCCCAGAACAGATGACCAGTGGGACAGGAAGTACTATGTCTTGGAAGGTGTGTTTCACTGCAGATGTAACTCAAGCAAGCTGCACGTGAGTTACTGCTCTTGTGTTAGCCTAGTAAGAGTGTGAGTGGTCACACTATGAAATAACACTTGAATTGCTAGCATGCCAGATAATACTTAGTCCTGCCTCACTAGATCTGAGGAAGAGCTCTGTGCGGTTCGAACGCTTGTCTCTTTCCCGAACAGAAGTTGGTCCAATAAAAGATATTACCTCTCGAAGTCCCTTCCAGCTCTACATTTGTATGATTCTGGGCCCTGTGTCCACACCAGTGCTCTACTTCCTCATGTGGGTCACCAAGAGTTCTGGCCGCACATCCCACAGTTCTTAGTGATGCAGAAATCGGAGCTGCTCTGTACATTCTTAAAACACGTAAAGTGAATCTGTGAATTATGTAGCCATAAGAGAAGCGAACTTTGCATTGAAGACAAGTCCTGAGAGGCATATTTGTACAGCTGCTTCCAGGGAAAAGTGCAGATTCGGAGACTCTGAAGAATTTTGCAAAGTCATGTCAACTTTGTCAAATTGTTTCTGTCAGAGGACAAAAATCCAAAATTCTGAAAAAAATCAAAATGGTTTGTTTTCACATTTTCAAAACGAATTGTTTCAGTTTCTCAATGTGAAATGATTTTGTTTAGAAATTTCAATTCTTTTTATTCCAAAATAATTTTAAAAAGTGAAACATTCCAAAATGTTACATTGGATGCAAAATTATTTTGTTTGTTTGTTGTTGTTTTTTACTTTTTGATTCATTGAACATGTCACAAATTTTCACCTTTGGTTTGATCTGAAACAATTTTTTCCCTTGATTGCTGGTGAACTGAAAATCAGTTATTCGCCCAGCTCAACACATTACCTACTGGGTTCTGAGAGGCACATGCAGGGAACACCACCCTGTATCCAACCTTTCCTAGGACTCATTTGCCAGCATCTTGGTGGGCAGAGTCATAGTACCGTTTTCAGCCTACTCAAATATCGCTCTGCAGCCACCGTCATTCATTGATGCTATGCCGATTTACACCAGTGGAGGATCTTCAGTCATGTTCTTAATACTTTAAGTATTTCTAAGGGATTCTTTCACTATGATATCACTTGCATGGATGCTTTATAATAAAGCTTTATATTATATGATCTCAAAAACACTAGGGAATATGGTAATACGATTGAACATGTTACACTGTATCAAGGAAAGGAGCTGTCTGTAACTGAGTATGCAAATAGTAGCATTTTCTATTTCTGTATTACTATTCTCAGCTGAATTGTAATGCTGCTCCTCCAGTAATATTGTGTAAATGAGCTGAATTGTGTGCTGCTGATGTAAGTTTACATAGCACCATTTTCTGCAAGAGACACACATATGCAGAATTTTTTTTAATACTGCATCTATGTCCTGGAAGAATTAAAGTTGTTGTAGGAACTTTGCTCAACTCTGAATTCCCTGACATTTGTGATTCAAATAACCCTAACGTTGCATTAATATGAAGTTTGGTACACAGTAGTCCATTTTTCTCAGTCCATTGACTTCAGTGGGAGTCACATGGAAGCGGAATTTGTCCTGTACTCCAGGGCAAATGGCATGTACAAATTAGCACTGAGCCATCCTCAGAAGTTTTTGAATATGGGTTTGGTTTGGATAAGAATCCAAAAGCTTGAATGCCAATCAGAACTCTCCAAATGCCTTGAATCTTCACAATCCAGCTGGAAATTTGAGATTCCAAGGGCTTTTCCAGTTATGGCTGGAATTTCTTTGGAAGCAACCTTTTTAGGAACATCAAGTCATGAACCCAAAAGCAAGCAGAAAAGTTTATCTGAACATTACAGCATGTTACGGTTGATATTGGTTATTCTGAGGGAAGATGGAGAATAGCTTGCTGGCTGAGGAAAAGGATTGAGAACTGGGACCCGTTCTGATCTCAGATTACATCTGTTTTATGCTGGTGTAACCACCACTGTCTTAACAGAGTTACTCCTGATTTGCCCTTGTGAGAAATCAGGATCAGGCCCTTGTGTTCAATTCATGGCTCTTCCATGACTTACCATGTGGGCTTGGTCAAGTCATGTGACCTTTCTCTACCTCACTCTACTCCTGTGTTAAATTAAAGATACACACCCAACTCACATAGGTGTTGTGAGTCTAAGTTCACAAATGCTTTTTAAGTGCTTTGAGGTTCTCATATGGAAAGGGTGGAAAATTATTATTGTTTGTTGAGAGGATTCTTTTTCTTCTGAACAATTTTACTTAATCCTAGTGCAAATACTATCAATCTATGAACACTCCAAATCAGTATTCATTTTCTTCTGATCGATTCACCCTTAAAAGTGTAACAACTCCTGCAATATATCAAGCAATCTGAGAAGACTTTCTTCTGTCCTTGCTCTGAAAAAGGAACAGCATATTTTAAATTTTTCATGCTCTCTGGAAAATGCAGTTTGAATAGCGAGCTAAAATGCTCACTTGACAGATGGGTTCCTGGCTACACTGCAGTATTTGAAATGTATTCAGAATCACCAGATTGCATCTTGTTGACTAACAGGTTCCCATTAAGATGCCTTGGGACTGAGAGATGTGGAACTTGACATTTAAGGATCGCTGAGCAAAAACAAACCTGCAGCAATCTAATTAGCAACAGGCAGGTAATGCTAATAAAAGAGTCTCCAGGACTTGGAGGCCTTTTGTTGATTGGAAACTGCACAATGCAAATCATAAAAGGAAAAACTGTCATGGAACCCTGTTAGAGGCATTGGGGTCAGGTGAAGACCTGAGACCAAGTCCCAAAGTGAGTGTAATCGGATGTAATGTATACCTTCTTCCAATCCCCTCAGCATGTAAATGAACCAGTTTAGACTCTGCCCAGATCCTCAAAGGCACCTAACTCATTCATTGGGAGCTAGACACCTAAATACCTTTGAGGATTTGGGCCTCAGTTAGGCTCCCATAGGTTTTGTCTACATGACAAAATGTTGCTGGTAAAATCTAAAGTGAGAATTTAAATCAATACAATTATACCAGCATAACCCTGTGTCTTGCATAGACATTCTTATGCTGGAAGAAGAATATATACCATAACTATATTGGTATAACTCGTTAAACTTTCCTGTGTAGACAGGGGCTTACACTCTTGCCAACTTTGCCTCATATTACACACCAAAACCTCTAGCAAAATTAAAATAGGCCACCATTCTCCTCTAGCCCCTCAATGTGCACTGGGAAGTTACCCCAACGTAGACTGAGTTCGACTTCCTTAAAAGTGGAATTGTCAAAAATGCCTATGGGAGGCAGGCACCCAACTCTCATTGAACGTCGAGCACCTGACTCCCTTAGGTCCTTTTGAAAATCCCACCCTTAACTCTCACTCACTCATCTAAGCAGTCATGATCCCCACTGCTAGCTGCCAATCGCTGATGTCACTTGGGTTTGAACCAAGGACTTTCAGTACTAAAAGTCAGAGCCTTGACTACGGGAACAACTTCGTTAGCCATCAGATGGTCCAGAGACATTTATACGGAACACATCACAGGACACCGCCAATACCACACTGAGTAACTGAGACCGCCGACCAGGGAAATAACCCACTTCCTTCCCTGACGAACCAAGGGACGCCCCCGACCCACGTACTTATCCGCTAGACCGATACTGACTTGGACTCCTTTTACGTTTCATGGGTAGCGTACCCGAGCCCACTTATCCACTGACACTTTAAAAAACCCCGCACCCCAATCTGGGTCTATGCCAGTTATGTGATATGTATGTATCTCTTCATCCTTGCAACCGATACCTGCAACCCCCCATAACCCAAGCCTGACCCCAGATGTACAGTACCTTCCCTCTTAACTTGTGTATATTTCATTTTAAACATTAACTTTAATAAAAAAATTTGAACACTTGTCCTCTTATATGCACTCATCACTAGCATGGGGCAAAGCCTGCCCATTCGCCTAGCGTGGGTTACACCTACATTACACACATTCCCCTCAACTCAGCAGGTTCCCTTTTATAGGTCCTTACCTTTGCAGATGCCTCATGACTAATTTGCCAGCAAGAAAAATTGTTTTCACTGGAGAGCTAATGTCTGCAAAGAAATTGTGAAATGAGGTACTTTAGTTGTACTCTATAAAATTTGCAAAAGATTTGCAAAATCAAAATGAATTTCACTGGACCAACGAGAGAGACAAGGTGGGTGAGGTAATCTCTTTTATTGGACCAACTTCTGTTGGTTAAAGAGGCAAGCTTTCAAGCTCTCCAGAGCTCTTTTTCAATGGCAAGTGGCATGAACAATCATGAACACTGACATAGAATTCTTTGGAATACTACATTGGAGACTGATGAGTAGGGTGACCAGATAGCAAGTGTGAAAAATCGGATGGGGTAGGGGGCAATAGGCGCCTACCTAAGACAAAGCCCCAAATATCAGGACTGTCAGGGCCAATCAGAAGGGGGCCAGGAGGGCCATTTGGCCTGGGCCTCAAGCTCAAAGGGGGCCTCAAATTTAGACCCATGTTAAATTTGTTGGCATTTGATAATTGTCACAACTTGTTTTTATGCACATCCCTACCAGACCAAAAAGGTGACCCACTCTCTCAGCTTAGAGCTGAAAATTTCAACAAATAAGAGATGTGATTTGGTAAAAGACATAATTTTTTTTGTTAACTGATACCGATTGTCATATTAAATAGTTAAAAATGTTCATAAATATTAATAAAAATATTTCGGTTCTGATGGCACAAGAGTAGACCGTGATGAATTTGTCCTCTCAGATGAGCTGATTATATAAACAAACCATGGCTAGTGGTTGGTGCTGGATCAAGTGCGTGTTGAAAGGTAGAGAATTGTTACATTTTAGTGTCTTTATAGCTTTACGTCTAGTTGACTAAGGAATTATTTATGTGTGAGATTTCCTCATTATTATCTTCATATGGTAGCTAAAAGAGGTGACTGGTTGGTTGGTTAAGCCCTGGCTTGGTAGCTTGGCCATCATCATAGGCTTTCGTAGTCTATAGGCCCAGATTCAAGAAGGAGATGTGCCAACAGTAACAGATGCAGCAGAAGATCCTGTGTACGATCAAGAAACTCAACAGCAAGATGTAGATCTTACACAGCAAGAGCAATTCATGAGTACTACAGATTTGACTGTGACAGACATTGGAATTATTGACAAGAGCAATGCTGCCCAAATGCAATCTTTTCTTCATATTAGTTGTTTTGAAATTCCAAGTAACATTCCACGAGATGCTGATAATCCTGCTTTACCTACTCGTCTGCTGACGAAAACTCTTCCAAATGGTGAGACCCACAAAAGAGACTGGTTATGCTGGAGTACGGAAAAAACAATCTCTGTACCATGCACCCTGCTTCATTTTGAACAAAAGTGCTGCAAATGCATCAGTTCTCTCTGATCAATCAGGATGGAGCATCAACAGAGGTTGGAGGAAGTTGAAAGACCAAATACCATCACATGAGAGTTCAACGTCACACAAAAAACTATGTTGCATGGAAATCAGCCAGTAGGGCAGCATCAGCTGAAAGTTCAGTTGAGAATTTACTCTTAACTGAACTCTCTACTCTCTACTGGGCCTATAGACTATGAAAGCCTATGATGGATAACTGGAAAAAACTTCTTGTGCGCATTCTGAATGTCATCCTTGTTCTTTCTGAGAGGGGATTGGCTTTCTTTGGTTCCAGTCAACGTATTGGTGATTGTGCAAATGGAAACTTTCTAGGCATAGTTGAGCTCCTAGTGCAAATATGACCCACTTTTATCAGAGCACCTTAAATGTGTTCGAGAATCGCAAAAGAGTCAAAAGCGCATGCAAGTCCATTATCTCTCCACACGCATACAAAACGAGTTTATTGAGCTATGTGGGTCTTTCGTACAAACAACAATTCTTGATGAGATTCGAAATGCCAAGTATTTTTCAATCACTGTTGATGCCACTCCAGATTGTTCTCACAAGGAACAGACTACTATAGTTGCTCAATATGTTAAGATTGTAGATAGCTCAAAATTTTCAATTGAAGAAAGGTTTATTTTGTTTGATAATTTCACAAGAAAAACTGGAAAAGAAATTGCTGCTCAAGTACTAGCAATTCTAGAAGGTTTTAAGTTAGAATTTCAAGTCTGCATTGGGCAAGCCTATGACAATAGATCTAATATGGCTGGGAAGTACAAAGGTGTACAAGCAGTTCTGCTTGAGCATAATTCAAACTGTATTTTCTCCAGCTGTGGAAACCACACACTAAACCTTGTAAGGTGTTGACTGTGCGGAATCATGCAAGGAGGCAATTACTGAAGAGATTGTACATTTGCTGAACAGTTCCAAAGTAAGTAGCAGTCCACAAAGGTGGGAAATTCTGAAGCAATATCTTCCTGTTTCACTGCATGGGATGTCCAAAACTAGATGGTCTGCACAGACTGGTGGTGTTCAACCAGTTGCGCAGCATTTGAATTCAGTGAGAAAGGCTTTAAATGAGCTTGAATCTCTCAATCTCACTGCACAGGCTCGAACTGAACTTAAGTCTATTCAGAAGCACATGTCCAAATTTGAATGCGTTCTGATGTTATCTTTGTGGATGAGGCTACATACAATGATCCACCAAACTAATCTGGTAATTGAAGCAAGCAATGCGACACTTGATGTTGAGGGGGATAACATTGAAAGTCTTATCAATGACATTCAACAGATTCGTGAACAATGGGATGCGATCCTGACTGAGTCCAAATTAGTAGCACAGAATATTGGCGTTTCATCTGAGTTCTCCGCCAATCGCAACTTACCTACTGAACCCGATACCGAGCAGCATTATATGGTCACTGTCTTCCTTGTCATCATTGACTCTATTCAATCAGGTCTTACACATCAATTAGAGTCACAGTGACTAATCTGTGCCCTTTTTGGGTTTCTTTGGCAGTTCAACAGACTGAGTAATGAAGATCTACTTTCTGCAGCTGAACAATTTCAGCAACAGTACAACAAAGAAATCTCAAAAGATCTCAATGACGAGGTCATCTTCCTCAAACAAATATATTCCACAAACTTTAAATTGGATTGCAAGCCAAAGGAATTGCTTCAAGAAGTAAATATTGTGGTAATGTGTAAATATAATATAATAGTGTAAATATAGTAGTAATGCATAATATAACATCATGTTATATGTCATGACAATATAATAGTGAAAATATTGTGGTTTATTTCATTTTTTAAATTATTAATGGCAGCTGCTATTTAGTACTGATTTCAACATTGTATCTTATTTTCTTGACTGGAATGTCTCCTGTTGATGTGGTAGTGAAACAGTTTGATGCTGACAAAGAAAATAGGAGAAGCATTCAGTGTGCTAATTAGAGGAGTGGCTGTTTTCAATGTCCATGTGTTAGCCTGGAATCATTTGACATGCACTACTGCTACTATTGGCAGTTCCTGAAATAAAGTAAAAATAATACAAATAACATTTAAAAAAAATGAAAAAAGCATAAAATAAAATACATTTTGAATTTTTTTTTAAACAACATTTTTTTGTTTGGGATTTTTTTTCTGTAATGGGAAATCTCATCAAAAGTGAGATGATTGCATGAAAAATTTTGATTGTGTCAAAATGGCATTTTCTGAAGGAAAACCATTGTGATGAAAATTTTCCAACCATCCCTAATTGCTATCCCCATTTTAAAGACAAGGAACAGTGGTATTAAGTGATGTGTCCAAGGTCACACAGGGAACATGTAGCAGAAATGGGAATTGAACAGATCTGCTGAGCACTGGGCCAGTGTCTTAACCACAAGTTTTTCCTGCCTCTCCTATAGAAGGTGGCCCATGGAGTGCATGAGGTGGCCAGAAATAGTGAGAGAGAGAGAGAGAGAGAGGGAAGGAGTGTTGTTAAAGAAATGTAGTTTCTGTATGTTAGTCAGATAGTTACAGTAATTTTGAAGTCATTTAACCTGAAACAACCTTGGAATGCAGGTTTCAACTATTCTGCAGAGTAAAGTAACCACACTGTCCTGGTTTCCCTCCAAATAAACCAACATTTTCATTGAAATAACTTTATATTTTAGCAGCACATTTCATGCTGCTAAAAATGCATATTTCAATATTTTAAGACACTATTTTGCAAACCCTTATATTATCCCTGCCTTCTCTATTAGCCACAAAAATCCTATTCATCTGCAGCCAATCCTCTGTGATCTCTATTGTGGCCTTGGGTCCTTCTTTTAATACTTGGCAATAGATTGAGAACATCTGGGTGTCCTACAGAAAACTACAGGAGATGTGGCAGTCAGCTCAGTCTTATTTTAAGTTTCTCTGCTTCATCCATATAAAAGCAGCAAAGAATCCTGTGGCACCTTATAGACTAACAGACGTTTTGCAGCATGAGCTTTCGTGGGTGAATACCCACTTCTTCGGATGCAAGTAGTCATCCATATAGTCATTTGTCATTTCACTGTGTATGTATAAAAAAAACCCAGACCTTTTCAGTCTCAGAATGTTTAGTGAACAGATTGGGCTGGAATACTATAGATAACCCCTGAAATGAAACCTAGGAGGATATAACATGAGAGACAAGCAATATGCATGGAAGTCAAAGTGGACAAACAGAAATACAGTAACCTGTATAAGCAATGCTGCTAGTATTACATCAGAACCTATAATAGACCCCAATCAGGATCATGACCTGGTGGTGTTGAGCAAATGTACAAACACATAGCAAGTGACAGACCCTTCCCTGCATGTTTATCTAAGGCCCTGTTCCTGTAACTGGCCTCATGCAAGGGGGTGGGCCATGGGGAACCCTGGGGATGACGGAAAGTGTGGCTGTTGCATGGATTGTCATGCACAAGTATTTGAAGAGTATAAACGCCAAGGAAGGATTCGTGATTGTTTAGCTTGGTCAGTGGGGAGTGTGACTAGGAACACGGGGACGAAGTCAGGAAAAGGCATCTGCGATTTTACCAAATCCATGAGGCCCAGAGCCCAAATCTGATGCCAAAACACCACAGCAATGGGCAGGGGCCAGCTCCTCAGATGGTGTAAAACATTGTAACTCCATTGAAGTCAATGGTGCTATGGGAATTTACACCAGGGGCGAGGTTCACACGGAAGCTCAGGAGTGGTGAGGCTGAGTGTCGCCACGCCTCACTTTTAGTTGCCTAGAAAATCACTGGGCTCCACAAAGGCGGAGCGTGGCACCCAGGCTCCCTGTACAATGAATGGGGAGAGATGGCGCCTCAGAATCGGATTCATAAAAACCAGCGCACTAGGTGGCTCCTCTGTTTGGGCTGCGGGGAGGCGCCTCCTCTGCTTGAGATTCTCGGCTGCAAACCCTCCCTTGGGGTTAAGGGGCCTATAGAGAGAAGACAGGACAACGAGGAGGCCCTGCCTCATAATTTATAGCCCTGTGGCTAGAGTACTCACCTGGGATGTGGGAGACTCTCGTTTCAGTCCACCCTCTACTTGAGAGGGAGAAGGGACTTGAACTGGTTTTAAACCCTAACCACTGGGCTCAAAGTTATGAGGGGGGGGGGGGTCCTTCTGCCCCCACTGCCGGCTCTTGTGTGGAAGTTCAACTATAGGGGCCTGATCCTGTAGGAGAGGTCTGACCACGCTTACTGGATTGGGTCCTACCGGCGAGTCAGGCGCAGGGACTTCTATCTTCCTCCGGTTTCTGCATCGCTCTGGGGCGTAGGTGTCCAGACACCGGGCACTGGGCCGCAGCACACATGCCCACAGGCAGAAACGTAGGCGCCTGGGGACTTTTACTGCAAACATTTAGGCACTGAGCAATGTTAGGTGCCTACGGGGTTCAGGAGCAGCTGAGCGGGACTTTTGTGCATCCCAGTGGGGCCTGATTCAGGGATTTAGGGGCCTAAAGTGGCAGTTAGGTGCCTAAATCCTTTAGTAAATCTAGCCCCAGCTGGGGATCTGGCCCCTCTAGGGTGTGGAATGTTCTCAGCAGGGACGTGGTGCAATTCACAGCTATTGGGGCATTTAAAATGGGCCCAGGACATTGCACTAGAAAACACAGGAAACAAACTTGCGTTCTACTGGCTGTGGGCACTGGCAGGGGATGGACTGGGGGGGGCCTAATGGGACGTTATCAACAGGGCTGCAAAATTTTTATTTGGTGAAAAATGCAGTTGCAGTCGACCTGGAACCATTTGCAAAATGGCCAGGGGCCGAGGAGGAGGCGGTGGAAGTGCTGCTGCCCTACCTCCCCCCCCGCCCCCCCCATTACAATATTTTTAGCCCAGCGGTTAGGTACTAACTTGGGTTGTGGGAGATGCAGGTTCTAATCTCTCCTGGGGAGCAGCCCCCAGCCAGATTCCTTCAGTTCTCCAAACATTCTGAGAAATTTCAGATGCTGTTTGATGCGAACCAATTTTTTTTATTACTATTTTTCAGAACTGCCATTGTACTGAAAAAATTAATTATTCGCCCAACTCTAATTCCCTCTTCCTTTGTCTGGGCTAGACCCTCCGCAGGTGTCGGTGTCGGTGGGCCTGGCACTTTTGAATAGAGCCTTGAATTCAATGGAGCTCGGACAATTTATGCCAGATGAGGCCCTCAGAATTCCAAGATGTCTTAGAGTCAGGGCCAGCGCAACCCATTAGGTGACCTTGGCGGTCGCCTAGGGCGCTGCTATTTGGGGGGTGCCGGCGCCCCGGCAGTCCATGAAATTTTGGGGGCGGGACCTGCCGCCGCCGCTGTCGGGGGCGGCATTTTGGGGGCGGGACCTTCCACCGCCTAGGGCGCCGGAAAAGCTGGCGGCGCTCCTGCTTAGAGTAAGTTAGTCCACTTATTTTATTAGGCTGGGGGGAGATATGGGGGGCAGTGGGGAGATGAGGAAAGCCAAAGAGAGGAACAAGAATGCGATGCAAGCAAAGAGAATGTGTTTTCTCTCTCTCCACCCAGTCAGAAATGATTGCCCCGACTCGGATCAGCCCAAGCATCCCCCATAACTTGGGCAGGGGAGTTTGTTAGATTCATTTTCTTAGCCTGCTTGTTCAAGCTTGTTATTAATCTCTTCGTCAGCTCAACTCGTTGGAAGAAAACATGCAGTCTTAAATAGTTTTTGGGATGAAAATAAATGCCTCATTAAGTTAAACATATTAACCTGAGAACAGTATTTATGTCAGATAGACTAATGAATGCCATTATGGGGAACACACAGTGGGGCATATAGGAACACAGCTGGCCATTATGCACCCTTCATAAACACTCTCTCGCATGCTCATACTGTAAGAGATTTAGGAATGGGAAAGCGAGATTCATAGGAATGCCTTCTTCATATATTTGTAATTGCTCCTGATTAATCATGGGTTTCTTATTGCACGTCTGCTGTTACACAGCCCCTCTCAGAAAGTCTAGATTGAAGGCCAGAGACACTTTATGTGCCATGATTAAATAGCATCCTCAAGGGCATGGTGGGGGATGTGCTGTTTGCCCAATTTTTCTGCTGGGGTGGAGTGGGAAGGTCATCGGCTCATTGGCAGACACAGCTGTTTATAGGTGCATCGTTTATAGAGCACATGAGTTTTCTTTAATAATATGTGGATTGAATTTTGCAAGCAGATTAAGGGTGGGGCTGAGGCAGAGCTTTACTTGTACAACAGACCCCCTCTGTGCCATCAGCACTTAGAATTCCCCGTTAGACCTTCATGAGCAGGGGCAGTGGTTTTGCGGGAGAGATTTTGGCATAAGAAGCAGCAGTTCTTAGTTCTCTTCCTGGCTTTGCTACAGGATCCCGATGTGAGCTTGGGCAAGTCCCAGACTACCCCTTTGCCTCAGTTCCCCTGGGTAAAATGGGGATAATGCTGCTTCCTTTGGCAACTGTTTAGGAAAGGGACTGTCTCTGGTTATATGTATGTACTGTGCCTATGTAACTCACACACCTCCTGGGGGTGGTGTTCTGGCCCATCCAGTGGCACCAAGACCACTTAGAGAGAGATAAAATGAGTCTGATCTAACAGGCAGTTGGCGTTTTAGCTCATGTGGTTGAGGCTCATGCACTAAGCTCCAGAGGTCCCACGTTCGATCCTGCCCACCGACAACCAGGGCCTGTTGGTGTTACATCTAGTACAATGGGGCCCTGATCTCAGTTGGCACACTTCAGGTGCTACTAGAATAGAAATAACAATTTGTAAATGACTGCTTATCTTTGTTTATTTCAGTACATATGGGGCAATCTGTACCTATTTGCCTAGGTACCCAACCAGTCCCAATTATTGTCATCTCTGAGCATCACACAAATCTGAATGACCCCCCACCCCACTTCCCCAAGGAAAGTATTAATATCCCTGTTTAACAGATGGAGAACTGAGGTGCAGAGGTCAGGGCCAACATTTCCAAACCTGGTACCTAATGTTAATTGAAGTCAGTTGGGAGTGGCCGGTGCCCAGCATCTCTACAAATCAGGCCACTTTTATTTAGGGGGACAAATATGGAATTAGGAAACTAACTTTTGGCACCCTGGTTTAAAACTTTTGGCTCATGTGACTTGCCTAAGGTAACCCAGGAAGTCTGTGGCATAGCCAGAAAATGCAGCCAGGTCTCCTGAGTCCCTGCCCAGGGCATTAACCATAAGATGCTGGATGCTCTTTAAGGATTAAATAGTGCAATATGCTATGAACCATTGATACTGCATGGTTATCTCCAAACAATTGTGTGTTGAGTCGTGTGTTATAAGATCCTAGGAGTTAAAGACCTATTAGATCATGTGGTGCATTTTCCTTGCCCCAATGCATGATTGTTTCTTATTCTATATTTTCCAATGGTTTGCACAATCTAGTTTTAAAAGTTCCTCTATTGTACCCTTGTATAATTCAGTTTCCTGCACAACACACCACACACAGAAATACAGCTTGTATTGCTGTTATTTTGTATGTACCCATAATCCATATTTTCACAGGTACCTCCAAACACAGGGGTACTTCAGGGAGTGTAAAGGGTTTTTAACCAACCCAACCCAGATTCTTTTTCAACATTTTATCCATCTTTGGGATGAGTTTTCCCTTGACTCAAAGCATCACTTCCACAAACGAAAAGGAACATAAAAGTCAAGGCTCAGCTTTGCTCTTCCAGCAGAAATCTTCAAAGCAGAGTAATTTTTTAACTGCCTGTCTCTAGCACTTTATATTTAAGCTCTCTGGGGCAGTGACTGCCTTTTTATTCCATGACTGAACAGCAGGTAGAAAAAGTGGGCCCTGATTCGGGCATTTATCTAAGGTACTTATATAGCCCCATTTATCTTAGTATCTGAGAGCCTCACAAGACCACTGTGAGGTAGGGAACTGACATCATTAGAGCCTGGTGACATTTTTCTGTCACAATTTATTTCAGCCAAAAGTGCAGATTCAAGGAGACCAAAACATTTTGCGAATTTGTATCCAATGTGCCAAATTCTTTTGGTCGGGGGGAAAAAAGAGGGAGAAAATTTGAAACGTTTTGATCCTTCTACTTGAAACAAAACTGATTTTTTAAAAAGTTAAAAAAACCCTCAAAATGAAACTAAATGACCCAAAATTATTTAAAAAAAATTTTTTTTGGTTCATCGAAAAATTCAAAAAATTTCCATTTTGCGTTGAGCCAAAACAATATATATATATTTTTGTTCAGCCACCGAACCAAAAAATCAGATATTTGCACAGTTTTATCTCTTATCCTCATTTTACACAGGGGAACTGAGGTATAGAGAGACTACATGACTTGCCGAAGGACACACAGAAAGCCTGTTGCAGAGAATAGAATAGAAGTAGACTCTCCCAACTTCTAGGCTAGTGCACTAACCACTGCACCAGCCTCATTCCCTCTGGAACTACTCAAATACAATTTAATTATAATATCCAGACTATACTGGGGTTGCAATTCACCCTGCCCTCCCTCACCTCACCTGGTGCCTTTTTTCTTTACCAGTCATAGATTTATCAGTTGTATTTAGATGCCGCTCACAGGGGGAAGGAACGGACAAAAATGGAATGAAGAGAATGCCAATGATAATCTCATAATGCCATGCTATTGTCCTCAGAGGTATTGAATTAAAGGCTTCCCCAAAGATGCCTAACTTAACGCATTAGCAGGTTCCACATAGGAAACCTAGAGCTTCTGTTTCCCTGGTAATAGGATCTGTAAACACAGCCATAGAAAAAAAACAGAGACCCTGCTCATCGTCCCACTGGTGTCAAAGGCAAAATTCCCATTGCTTTCAGTGGGAGAAGGATCAAGCCCACAGCCATCAGAAAATCTGCCGCCCATGAAAAATCAACAAAGTCTCTTCAAATTAGCAAGGAGCCTCAAGCCGCTCTGGGCCTGCTTCAGATTGTTCAGCCTCGATCCTTTTTATGTCTCAGCAGTGCCTCACTTGCAAAAAAAGAAGTCATTAAGATGCTTGGCCTTTCCCAGTCCCGCACAGAGGCGAATGGGGAGAGCCACTCGTCAGAATAGGCTTCAAGTGCCTCGCTGGTGTTTCATGAGAATCTCGGTAATTAGATAGTGACGGTGCTGCCCATGCAAAGCTCAGCTTCATGACTGCGCTCTGTCCCTGTCTTTCACCAGCTTCCCCTTCTTTAGCTGTCACATCATTTCATTCAGAAGTAGTTAGTACATAAGAATGGCCACACTGGGTCAGACCAATGGTCCAGCTAGCCCAGTATCCTGCCTTCCAACAGTGGCCGGCGTCAGATGCTTCAAGAGGAATGAACAGAACAGGGCAACTGTTGAGTGATCCATCCTGTCATAGCTTCTGGCAGGTGTACAAACCCGTATAAGGCAAAATACTGGCCCTATTGAAGTTCAACTGCCAGTGACTTCACGGGGGCCAGGATTTCACCCTCTGTCTCTCCAGGGAACTACAACGTCAGACGTGGTCCTGAGTATAGACATGCCAGCCCTGATCCTGGGCTCCAGCTGAGCAGGAGCAGAGGGGTAAGAAACCTGGTTTTCTGCCACCTTTGTGCTCTCTCAATCCCTGGTGTGTCAGGAGCTTGTTCAGGCCCCAGCACAAGTTAGAGCAGCTTCAATGTTGTCCTAATTTCTGCCAGCTGGCAACAGCTGGGGCCATTACACCAGTGGGGGCTTGTTAGAGCTTAGCACTGCTCCTCTTATGCCACCTCCCCCAGACATGTCCTGACATGCCCTCTTCAGCTGGGCACATCTGGAATTCAACAGAGCTCCAGTCATACTACTTCCCCAGCCATGCTGCGACATGCCCCCTATGCAAAGGCTCTACACCACCAAGGGATTTGTCCCTGCTGGAGGAAACCTCAGCTGGCCAATTACACTGGTTTAACATCCCCTTTGTTCTGCCAGATCAGCCAAAAGGGGCTGGATAGAGACCCAGGACTTAGAAAATCAATTATAGAGATACACTCCATTGACTTCCATCCTTATGTTCACTGAGGATATCACCAAATACAGCTGCTGATGTAGAGACTCATGTTTTCTTATATAAGATCATTGACATCACACAAAACCTAACTCAAAATTGTCCCTGGATCAGATCCTGCCATGCCCCCTGGGATAAACTATTATGACACCCTGTAACGGGGTTCACTCACCACTCTGGTGCCTCCTGCTGGCTGTCTTGGGAATTAGCTCTGTGTGTTAGTGCGCCCTCTTCAGGTAGTCCCTCGCCACCATCACTCCTGCTCCAGGACCCACATCTCTCCAAGGATCGCGGCGTCCTCTTCAGCGACACAGCCCTCCGGCCGTGCCACACGCTGTGCTCCCCCCTTCCAGGGGATCTGCAGTCCGCTGTTCAGCCACTTCCTTTAGTGGCTACTGCAGCGAATTGTCTGGCCACTTCCTTGTGGCCTCAGCATCCTCTTTGCCCCGGCCTTAGGGCCTCAGCCTGCAAACCCCAGCAGCCAGCCAGGAGCTGTCTCTCGCTCCCCCGGTCCCTGCTAACAGCACTGCTCTGTCCAGAGTGCTGGAAGTTCTCTCAGCCCTCCAGAGACACAGTCCTTCCTCCCTAGGCTCCCAGCAGAGAACTGTTTTCCTCTACCCTGCAGCTCCCTTTTTATATGGGCCTGCTTGGCTGCTCCCCTCAGCCATTCTCTGATTGGCTGCCTCCTGCGCAGCCTCCCCTAGGGCTCTATTAACCCCTTAGAGCCCATTGTGGGGCAGGCTCCCCATCACACACTGGTGTAAAACCGGACAGACATTACTTACTTTTCAGTACACTATAAGCCTTCTAGAGTCCAAATGTTGTGTGCAACACTGATTAAGCCTGGATAATTGGGCTACAAAATACAGGACGAAATTTTCAATGTGACTGAAAACCGTGGAGGACAGAACATTTGGCTAAATGGGAATTTTAGATATGAGGTTTAACACCACCTCCCTCATATAATCAGTGGATTTCCAAGCACTTGAAGTATTATTACTCCCATTTTATAGATTGGGAAATTTAGGCACAGAGGGTGTAAGTGACTTGCTCAACGGCACCCAGCAGGCCAATGACAGAGCCAGGAACAGAGCCCAGATCTTTGCAGTCATATTGCCCTATCCACCAGGCTATACTGCTTCACTACAATGATAATGATTAATACGGGATGTAAAAGGCACTATAGATTACTGGGTTGTGTTGCTTTAAATATATTCCCCGGTCAAAGGAACATGGCTCCTTCAGAACTCTTCCATTTCAGTTACAGTACAGCACTCGTTTAGTTGTTATATAAAATGAAGCTGTCTTGGGGGAACTGATCGGTTTGGGGGATTGGGAATATGGGATATGGAGCCCATTGCTTCTGTATTGCTGGCTGGATCCAACCCAGGATGATAGGAGCACAGCAGGTTAAATACTAGGCCTGATCCTTGGGTTTGTCTTTTGTGCACCCAGTGCAGCTCAGGCTGGTTAGAGCATGTGGGAGAAAGGTGGATTTAAGCCATAGTTGCACCTGTCACCACTGGGGTTGTCCCATATTAGTCAGTTTAGAGTAATCTAAAAGTTATACCGGGGGCCCATGGTTCCAAGGGATCATAATGGCAGCCGAAGAGTTGGAGGGCTGTGGGGTCACGCCTCCTTGAACCTAGCCACTCCCCCTGCTTTGGAAGCCAGGACCAGGAGCCAGGGTGAAATTGCAGCCACTCCAGCAACTGCATTAGCTGACGATCCTCCTGCAGTAGAGGAACCCTCCACTAGCTGGATGAGTAGGGTTGAGACACCTCCATGCCAGGGCACCAATGCAAAGCTATCCTAATGCTAGATGGGATCTGACCCACAGTTCTCCATCCTTCACTGGAACTCTGAGGGGCTTCTCACTCCTCCCATGTTTATAGCCCTTTAATATTCACGAACGCACATGGGAATGGATGCTTGTTGGCATGAATTCTTGGGTTCACTGTGTACCAGAGTGGTTCTCTGGCAGAAAACTGCTCTAACTGTTCCAGCTACCAATAGCCCCAAGGGGCAAATCCAGCAACTGGGGATTGCTTGGGATGGAGGAGGGAGGGAAGACTTGATCATGTCACCTTATCTTCCATCCACACCCTCTTACCATGGCAGCCAGGAGGGCAATGGCATTAGAGCAGCTCTACTCTGTGCTATGCATTGTGCCCCTACATTGGGGGGATCATCCACCTTCAGCTGATAGAGCTGCATAAAGTTGCCGGAATGGTGCCGAGGATCGGGACCTTAGCGCAGACTGAATTACGTGACTCCCAGCAGTTAAGCAAAGTATTTCCTTCATTCCACCTTGGTTTAACTCACCACGCGTGATTAGCTGTTTAGCACTTGATAATATATCTAATTTCCACAGGCCTGATGTGGTGGAGGTGTTTTGTTTTTTTTAATTGATCCTTCCAAGCAAAATATCCTTTTGAGGAATGAAATAATCATCGCCACAGCCTCACTGAATTCCACCACATCAACCCGAGGAAAATAATCCACTTGAAACATGAAACAAGAGCGGAATGAAAAGCTTTTGCATGGTGTGGTGAAAAAGAGAACACAGTGTGAGACAGAAATAGCTGTATTGCACTGAGCACTTTTATCCAAATGGGAAAAAAATATTTTACTGAGAGTCATTTTCTCAGTTTCCCCACACTCACATAGTTCCTTCTACAGGGTATGGGAAATAATCTAGCCATGCACAGCAATCCTCTGGGAACAGGATTCAAATTGTGTGAAACTCAACAGATCTAAGTTAATAGGGAACTGATGGAAGTTTGTCCTCTTGTTTCGGTCCATGACTGTTTACTGTGTATTTTGGGTTTAATTGAGTCTCCACTATTTGGAATTTCCAATAGGACACACACAGACACACACACACAATCATAGACTCATAGAACCATAGGGCTAAAAGGGACCACAAGGATTATCTAGTGCAGGGAAGCGGCAGCCAGCACTTCCCTCGGCCTCCGCCACTTCCTGCAGCCCCCATTGGTCTGGAACGGCGAACCGCAGCCAGTGGGAGCTGCGATTGGCCAAACCCGCGAACGCTGCAGGTAAACAAACCGGCCCGGCCCGCCAGCGGATTTCCATGATGGGCCGCATGCCAAGGTTGCCGATCCCTAATCTAGTGTAACCCTCGGCCAAAATGCCCCAATTTGTTATATCGAAACCATCCAAGACAGAGGGCTATCCAGCCTCCTTTGGAAAACCTCCAGTGAAGAAGATTGCACGACCTCCCTAGGCAGTTTGTTCCATTGTCCTCCTGTTCTTACAGTTCGGAAGTTTTTCCTGAGATTTAATCTAAATTTGCTGTGCTGTAGTTTGAACCCATTGCCTCTTGCCCTGCCCTCTGTGGCAAGAGGGAACGATTTTTTCTTCATTTTTTTTATGGCAGGCTTTTAAATATTTGAAGACTGCTGTCATGTCCCCCTTTAATCTCCTCTTTTCCAAACTAAACATATCCGGTTCCTTCAGCCTTTGATCATATGGCTTGTATTCCATCCCTTTGATCATCTTTGTCGCTCGCTTCTGGATCCTTTCCAATTTCTCTACATCATTTCTATACATTGGTGACCAAAATTGGATGCAGAACTCAGCTGAGGATGAACCAGCACTGAGTATAGTGGTAATATCACCTCCCATGTTGCATGCTATGTTTCTGTTAATGCAGCTTAAAATTGCATTTGCTTTTGCTGCAACAGCATCACATTGCTGACTCATGTTGAGGTTGTGATCCACCACAACTCCCAGACCCTCCTCAGCAGTGCTGTGGCCAAGCCAATTATCCCCTATTCTGTATTTGCGCATTCAGTGTTGAATATCATTTTGTTGTCTATAGCCCAGTTCTCCAATTTATCAAGATCCCTTTGAATTTTAGATCTATCCTCCAAAGTGTTTGCAAGGGTTCCAGTCCGAGCCCCAGTGTCTACACGGCAATTTTACAGACCCACAGCCCGAGCCCCATGAACCCAAGCCAGCTGACCTGGGCCAGCCACAGGTGTTTAATTGCAGTGTGGACGTACTTAGTCTTTTATGCTTCTCAGCAGAGCTATGGAGGTCTACCAGGTCTACCTGTCACAATGAATCAGACGAATAGCTCCCTCTTGAGGAAAAGGACAGGGTGAATGTGAGCACGGTCAGGCACTCTGGTGTGGGGGCATGGCCATGGATCCACCCTCTTCTGCACTGGCTGGCGGACTGAAGCCAGCACAAAGCGAATCTGCTGCAATATCCATTTCCCAAAATGAGGAGCCACCTCTAAGCACACTCCCCTCCATGCCCCCAGAGGCACCTAACCTGCCTATGCATCCTACTGGTGGAGCTGGGAATTGCTGGTGGTTCTGTGGCCCTTGGGCCACCTTCTACCTCCCAGTGTGGCTGTAGCTCAAAGCCACAAGAGATCCCTAAATCTGCTGTATTATGTTATGAGCCGAGAACAATCCTGCCTCATTTATTTGGAAGACAAAATTCATATCTGCAATGCCACTTGTGCACCCTTTTTTTCATTTTCTCTCTGTTTGCTTTTTTTATTAGCTGGAGACCAGCACAAGTCTCTTTGATCCAGACGGTGATGTGTAACAGACCTCCTCCTGCAGACTTCAGGATACCCACCCTGCAGCACAATTACACCGGCTCTGCTATCCACGCAGAAAGCAGAGAGAACACCGAGGCAGTAAGCTCGGCCACGCGTCATGGCAAACTGGTGATAGATCTTCATTTAACAATAACTTACAGGGTTTATTATGCCTAGAACAATCAAACTAAATTCACAGATCAATGAAAGTAATTAAATATGCGCAATACAAATTAGAGCTTTCCTTGTTTTGTTTTTCACATTCTGCCGCAAAGCAAAGCTGCAAACAGTAAATGGAATTGGAATAGCTTAGTGACTCAAATGAAACAAACTATCAATGTGTCTTCCCAACGGCTGCGCTTTGCACCCACCCTACTGGCTGGTCACTTCTTTGGCCAAAGCCCGCATTGATGGGCCAGATCCTCAGTGCAAATGGGCATACTGACAGGACACAGATTCATACCAGGCCCAGTGCCTTCCACAGGAGTTTTGTCTGGGTAAGCAGGACTGAATAAGATCTGCAGGATCTGACTCCCTGGGCCAAATTCAGTGATGATTCAGTTACAGAAGGTGGATGAAATCAGAGGACCAGACTCTCCGATCTTTGACACCAGGCAGGAGCCACCACTTCCCTGGCATTAGTGGAGCTACTCTTGGTTTCTCATGGTGTGAGAGGACAACAAAGTCCAATAAGTAATGGAAACTAAGGGGGTATAATGGCCCGATCCTTCTCACATCAGTTTCAGACTGGAGTGACTCCACTGACTTAATGGCACTCATTCCTGATTCACACCAATATAAATGAAATCAGAATCTGGCCCTAAGTAGGTAGAATGGAGTCGAAACATCCAATTCTGATCTCAGTCACACTGGTGTAAATCAGAAGTAACACCACTAAGGTCCTGGGAATTACATTGGTGTAAAGAGGAGAATCAGATCCAATATGGATGATCAGAATCATGCCCCATGTGAATATAAGGAGGCCTGATTCCACTTTCGGTCACACAG
Source organism: Platysternon megacephalum (assembly GCA_003942145.1). Taxonomy (NCBI): domain Eukaryota; kingdom Metazoa; phylum Chordata; order Testudines; family Platysternidae; genus Platysternon; species Platysternon megacephalum. The sequence continues at coordinate 13,848,136 of QXTE01000016.1, read as the reverse complement.
GTCCAAATCCACAGTGGCTCCATGTCACACTGGATTCACAGCCATGTAAATGAGATTAGAACCTGTCCTGGTGGTCTAGGTGGGTTTATTTTTCATAAAGGGCTGGAAGAAGGTGCAAGCTAATGTGGGGGAGGCATATTTTAACTTGCACCTTTTCATTCTTTATCCTCCTACGATATGTCTTCACTTCAAAGTTAGCCTGGGCTTGTTATGTTCACAGCACACACAGAGAAGTTAGATAAAAACATTAATACTCTTGCTGGAAGGTGGCAACATAGCACAACTTTATTTCTTAGAATTCAGAATGAAAACGCCCAATAACCCCAAAACAGAGAGAGACAAAGCAGGCTGCTCCCTAAAACAAACAGGCACAGCTCACCTCACCTTGCTCTAGGCTGGCTGGCTGCAAATGTACTGCTGCTAAGCCCAGATAACATACTTCCCTATTGAGCTCCCTAGCTTGCAAGCAGGACAGAACCCCCTGAAATTTAAAGTGAAATCTTACCATTTGAACACAGTGTTCAATACACCACAGGGTTCTTACCCACGTGCCCCTGCCCATCACACACAAACCTCTCTCACCAGAGTTTGGTGGTGCTTTCAACCCAGGCTATCTGGCCCTGCTGGGGATGTGGATTAGAGCCCTGGTTCCACTTTCACTTGGGCTGGTAACCCACCTACTTTGCAGTGTGGATGCTGACTAAATCATTTGAGTGCTCATAGTCCTCCAAAGCTTTCCCACAATTTCCCCCCATCCCTCATGTGCCCAGAAAGACAGACAAGATCTCCCTCAGCTCACTGGAAAAATTCATAGGGTGACTCAGTTTACTGCTGCACAAGGAACCATGCAATATGCTCCCAGAAGCCCTAGCAACACAGGGCTTGTGGCAGGCTTGACAAAGCCCTGGCTGGGATGATTTAGTTGGGATTAGGTCCTGCTTTGAGCAGGGGGTGAGACTAGATACCTCCTGAGGTCCCTTCCAACCCTGATATTCTATGATTCTATGAACACACACAGGGGAGCACACAGGAACTCAGGCAGGGCTTTGCAGGGTGGCTAGACTAGGCTAGGCTAACCCAGTGGTTCAGGCCTGGCTGCTCATCACCCAGGCGAACTCTGCTGTCAAGACCTAGCCAAAGGGATTTTTCCTATATCTATCCAGTCTCCCCCTTCCAACCCCTTGTGAAATCTGCATTGGTAGAACTGTGTGGGGTGGTTTCATTCCCTGCAGTTTTATACTGGAAGAGGGCCGCTTTAGTTTCTACCAAGAATACAGGTAGCCTGTGCAACCCATTTTTTTTTTTTTGGCTACCTGCAGCTGTCTGATTGAAGGAAGTTGGCAGCTGCCTTGTGCCATAACTTTCTGCAGAGCTGAGTTCCCTTTGCTGGGTCCTGACAGAGACACTAAGCTGAATCTAGCCCCCAAATAGTCTAATACTCATTGACATTCTGTAGGCAGTAAATTATACCCAGCTGCCGAACAATGTAAATGTTGCCATTCTGTTCTGTGGGGTGTATCACTTATTGCCTTGCTTAATGTATTTCTCATTCATCTACATATTTTTTTGCTACTATACTGATAAAATAATACACTGGGGAATTTGGAAAGTATTTTGCTCCAGCTCATTGACTGATTCTGGCATTATCATCTGTGTTAAAGAGTAATATTTAGACATGATTGATTTTTTTCTTTTAATTAATGAATGTTTTTGAAATTTCAAAGTTCTTTCCATTTTGCAGGGTGTGAAGTGGCCCCATTTTGCATTTTTTCCAAAGTGTTTGGGGACATTTTAAAATCAACATTTCTATCAAAATCATCAATGCTGTTATTGAAATTTTATGTTTGCAGTGTTGTTGTAGCCACGTCGGTCCCGGGATATTGGAGAGACAAGGTGGGTGAGGTCAGATCTTTTATGTGACCAACTTCTGTTGGTGAGAGAGGCAAGCTTTTTGCTCCACCGAGCTATTCTTCAGGTCTGGAGAAGAGATCTGTGTAGCTCAAAATTATCAGGATCCTAACAAGGGTAGTGGGGAACCAAGGGTCAGAGTAGGGTCAAACATGAGGCTGGGAGTAGCAGAGAAGTTCATAGTCAGGTTCCAGGCTAGGGTCAATACCAAGAGGCAGAGTCCAAATCAGGTTTCAGGGTCTGGGTGAGGAGGCAAAGTCCAAATCAAGCCAAAGCCAAAGTCAAAGCCAGGACTTCAGAAGCAGGAATGATCATAGCAACTACAGGAGATCCATGCTGTTGCCTGGACTCTTTCTAGAACATCCCTTGGGGTTTATATAGGGCAGGGAGCCAATCAGGAACCATAAGGCTGCTGCCTGTCAGACCCTTTAAGGCGGGACTTCCCATGGTCTGTGTGTACAGCAGGATGTGGGTAGTAGACCACAAAGGGGTCACTGCTGCTGGGTGGCAGCTCTACAGGCCTGGGTTCTAGGCTTACTGGACTTTACATTAAGCTTGTCTCTTTCACCAACAGAAGTTTGTCCACAAAAAGATATTACTTCACCCACCTTGTCTCTCTACTGAAATTTTACATGTACCAAAAATTGTGTTATTGGTAAATGACAAATTTCAATAATTATTTAGATAACAATTTCAAGGGGAAAAAAATGATGAAAAGCCACAAGAAAGTCAATAAAAATAAGAGTGAGAAGTCAACTTTTTTAAATGAAATTTTTCATTAGGAAAAGCTTTTTATTTGAAAAATGTCCACAAGCTCTAGTAACATTGTGACTTCTCACTGTAATGTACAAGGCCATGAAAGCTTTTTTATGTAGCCACATTTATTACTAGGGACTGGTAAACTGTTTTAGATCAGTTAGGAACAGACACTGCCAATCTCCCTCCCCCGCCCCATGTTTTTATGTAAAAAGAACCCCACATAACTCTTCCTCCCCCCCATTTCTGAGTTCCAACTGCAATTGGAAGTAGAAGTTCCAAAATAACATAAATGATGCTGGGCTTGAGTATTCCCGACTTAAACAAACTCAGGAAGTGCCATATATCTCACAAGATAGTCTATTCTCATGAGATTCCCCAACTCAGTTTTCAGTGCTGCTACCACTCATGATTTTATCTTGGCTTGCACTTTTTAGTGATTTTCTTTAAGACTGAGAAGCCAGAATCGTGATATTGCATGAGAATTTCATGTGTGAAGGAAGTTTCTATTTCTAGCCCTCCAGGTTAATCATAGAAATGTAGAACTGGAAAGGACCTTGAAAGGTCATCAAGTCCAGTCCCCTGTCTTCACAGCAGGATCAAGTACCGTCCCTGACAGATTATTTTGTCCCAGATCCCTAAATGGCCCCCTCAAGGATTGAACTCACAACCCTGGGTTTAGCAGGCCAATGCTCAAACCACTGAGAAGAAAGCTTGAATACATGAAGACCCTCATCATAAAGCAAATTAAAAAGCCTCGAGTTATATATTTTTTTAAGTGTATGATTTTTTGGCCAATCTTGTGATTTTGATGCACTGGACTCATGCTTGTTGAATGTTTGGCATTGGCAATACTGTGCTTTGTAGACTCAGGAACAGTTCACTAGTTTGAATAGTTCAGACATCCGAGTCACACCGCAGGGCTTCTCCTCAGGTTAACAAGCACTCGCTGCCATGCCTTGCCTCCTTTAAGTAGGTTTATTTCTCCCAACATAAGCACATAGCAGACAAAACAGTTCCTCAGCTCACCCTTTGTCCTAGGGTTTCATGGCCTCCCCTCCTACGAGTCTCTGCTAATCCTGCTTCTTGCAACTTCCCAGTCCCAGCCAGCTCCCTTCTTACAGCCAGTTCTCAATCAGCCAGCTCTGCTCTCCATCAGCTCTGCTCCCCTTCTGGAATGCTGGCCCCAGATCTACCTCCTGGAGCACTTGGCCTCTTGTTCCAGGGACCCACCACTAGAGTTAACTCCCCTCCTCTGTGGTCCTCTCCCCATGCACAGCCTACCCCAATCCTTCTTGCCCCCTGCCCCTTTCAGTTGGCTTAGCTGGGCCCACCTGCTCTGACACAGGGGAGCTGGGCATGGTCTGCTCACAGGGATCGGCTGCCCTGTGACAATCTGGCTTTTTAATTACAGATGGGTGCACGGGGATGTCTAGACTGCAGTCACAGGGTGTGATTGTAGCTTGAGTAGACATAGCCGAGCTAGCTTCAGTTTAGCTAGCTTGGGTCTGGGAGCAGTGAAGCCGCAGCAGCGTGCACTTAGAACAGGCTAGCCCCTGGATTAGTTTCCCACCATTCCGTGCGAGCTTGTACAGGCCATGCTGAAGCACAGGCTGCGTGGCTTCACATCTCCGGGACGCGAGCTAACTGGATTAAAACTAGCTCAGGTATGTCCAACTCTGTGATTGCAGCTAGACAAACCCTCAGATGCAAAGTTCAGATCTAAACTCTTCTAGCATCTGAAGCTGCATGAATGCAGGGATATGAGTCCAGCCCGTCTCTGGGTTCTTTATGCGGTACGTCAACTGCCAATTATATTGTGTAGCAAGATGTTCTATTTTTAACATTTCATTGAAAATACAAGACTGCTTATGTACAAGCCTAAATCAGGTCATTATAATCATAAACATACCTGATCATATCTGCAGCTGCCCTCTCTTTAGTGGACATGCAACGTTTGCAAGTGCACCAGCTTACAGCCACATCGATGTGTGGAAGATGGGTGGTTGTGTGATTGCCGCCATCTTGGCTGTGACACCAGGAGTGAACTGGGGAACTTCCAGAGCTAAAAGTGGGAGCTGCTCCAGCTTGACCTAGTGACCCCTAGCTGGGACTTTGATAGATTCCCATCTTCTGTGGTTGGACTCAGAGGCTACGTCCATGCTGCACACCACCGGCGGTGGCATGTAGGGTAGATGTGGCTCCATGATGCAACGAAAAGCAGGTTGCATCCACACTGTGGTGTGTAGCTACACATGTCAACACAAGGCTTTGGCATGGGGAAGGCAGCAGGGAACCACTCCGTCAAGAGGAAACTGCCAGAGCCTTCCCCTGCTGCATTCCTCTTGCCAGAGCCTTTGTCCTCTGCCAGAGTCTTTCCCCACTACTGGAGTCTTTCCTTGCAGCGGGGAAAGTCTCTGGCAGCAGGGAGGCAGCGGAATGCTACACTGCTAAAAATAGCAGTGTAGATGGGGGAGGCATTGCCTGGGCATGTAGAGAGCTCTGTAGGGTACGTACCCTAAGGGTGCAGGCGTGTCTTTACTCTATTTGCGTAAGCAGTGCCTCACAATCTACACTGGTGTTTATCCCCGTGCTAGGGGGCCATATCGCGTATGTACTCCACACGCCATCATAAGGAGTGTGTAGTCTAGATATACCCAGAGTAGCATCTGTAAAACACTCACCAATGGTTACAGTTGCACATCTAAACTGCCGTCTTTGCATCAGTAAGTACAGGATTTTTACTGCAAAGTGGATTGCAGGAAACTCACACGCACGTACAAAATGGAGGTGGAAACTCTTGGACACCCATTGGCCATTTGGCCAGCATGCTGACCCCTCTGAGGAGCCAGGCAAGAGGAATAATGTCTCAAAATGCATTATGTTCCTTTTATGTTCCAAAACAATTGTGCATTGGAACTGGTTGTGGTGCTCATTGAAATTCTTGTAACTATGTTATGGGAGGAAGCAAGTGCCAGACACATGATAACCCATATGCCCAACTAAATCTACTACAAGTTGATTAAGTTACAGCCAAGGAGAACTGCAAATCAATCTGTTCAGACTTGCTCATAGAAATATGACATGATAGGGGTGACACAACTTAATTCCAATTCCATCAATAACTCTCACGAGAAGGAGATGGGCATATCATATGACTGCTCAGAGCTCCAGTATGAAACTGCAGAAAAACCTGAGAGTCTCTGGATTAAGTTTAGAAGTGTGAGCAACAAGGGTGTTGTCGTGGTGGGAGTCTGCTATAGACCACCAGACCAGGTGGATGAGGTGGATGAGGCTTTCTTCCGGCAACTAGCAGAAGTTACTAGCTCACAGGCCCTGGTTCTCATGGGAGACTTTAATCACCCTGATATCTGCTGGGAGAGCAATACAGCGGTGCACAGACAATCCAGGAAGTTTTTGGAAAGTGTAGGGGACAATTTCCTGGTGCAAGTGCAGGAGGAACCAAATAGGGGCAGAGCTCTTCTTGACCTGCTGCTCACAAACAGGGAAGAATTAGCAGGGGAAGCAAAAGTGGATGGGAACCTGGGAGGCAGTGACCATGACATGGTCGAGTTCAGGATCCTGACAAAAGGAAGAAAGGAGAGCAGCACAATACGGACCCTGGACTTCAGAAAAGCAGACTTTGACTCCCCCAGGAAACTGATGGGCAGGATCCCCTGGGAGAATAACATGAGGGGGGAAAGGAGTCCAGGAGAGCCAGCTATATTTTAAAGAATCCTTATTGAGGTTGCAGGAACAAACCATCCCACTGTGTAGAAAGAATAGTAAATATGGCAGGCGACCAGCTTGGCTTAACAGTGAAATCCTTGCTGATCATAAACACAAAAAAGAAGCTTAGAAGTAGAAGAAGCTTGGACAAATGACCAGGGAGGAGTATAAATATATTCCTCAAGCATGCAGGGGTGAAATCAGGAAGGCCAAATCACACTTGGAGTTGCAACTAGCAAGGGATGTTAAAAGTAAAAAGAAGGGTTTCTACAGGTAGGTTAGCACCAAGAAGGTGGTCAGGGAAAGTGTGGGCCCCTTACTGAATGGGGGAGACAACCTAGTGACAGAGGATGTGGAAAAAGCTAATGTACTCAATGCTTTTTTTGCCTCTGTCTTCATGAACAAGGTCAGCTCCCAGACTACTGCACTGGGCAGCACAGTATGAGAAAGAAGTGGTTTGGGACTATTTAGAAAAACTGGACGAGCACAAGTCCATGGGGCCGGATGCGCTGCATCCGAGGGTGCTAAAGGTGTTGATGGATGTGATTGCAGAGCCATTGGCCATTATCTTTGAAAACTCATGGCGATCAGGGGAGGTCCTGGATGACTGGAAAAAGGCTAATGTAGTGCCCATCTTTAAAAAAGGGAAGGAGGAGGATCTGGGGCACTACAGGCCAGTCAGCCTCACCTCAGTCCTTGGAAAAATCATGCAGCAGGTCCTCATAGAATCAATTTTGAAGCACTTACAGGAAAGGAAAGTGATCAGGAACAGTCAGCATGGATTCACCAAGGGCAAGTCATGCCTGACTAACCTAATTGCCTTCTATGAGGAGATAACTGGCTCTGTGGATGAGGGGAAAGCAGTGGACATGTTATTCCTTGACTTTAACAAAGCTTTTGATACGGTCTTCCACAGTATTCTTGCCAGCAAGTTAAAGAAGTATGGGCTGGATGATGGATAGAAAGCTGGCTAGATTGTTGGGCTCAGCGGGTAGTGATCAATGGCTCCATGTCTAGTTGGCAGCCAGTATCAAGTGGAGTGCCCCAAGGTCGGTCCTGGGTCCGGTTTTGTTCAATATCTTCATTAATGATCTGGAGGATGGTGTGGCTTGCACCCTCAGCAAGTTTGCAGATGACACTAAACTGGGAGGAGTGGTAAATATGCTGGAGGGTACGGATAGGATACAGAGGGACCTAGTCAAATTAGAGGATTGGGCCAAAAGAAAGCTGATGAGGTTCAACAAGGACACGTGCAGAGTCCTGCACTTAGGACGGAAGAATCCCATGCACTGCTACAGTCTAGGGACCGAGTGGCTAGGCAGGAGTTCTGCAGAAAAAGACCTAGGGGTTACAGTAGACGAGAAGCTGGATATGAGTCAACAGTGTGCCCTTGTTGCCAAGAAGGCTAACGGCATTTTGGGCTGCATAAGTAGGAGCATTGCCAGCAGATCAAGGGACGTGATCACTCCCCTCTATTCGGCATTGGTGAGGCCTCATCTGGAGTAATGTGTCCAGTTTTGGGCCCCACACTACAAGAAGGATGTGGAAAAACTGGAAAGAGTCCAGCGGAGGGCAACAAAAATGATTAGGGGGCTGGAGCACATGACTTATGAAGAGAGGCTGAGGGAACTGGGATTATTTCGTCTGCAGAAGGGAAGAATGAGGAGGGATTTGATAGCTGCTTTCAACTACCTGAAAGGGGGTTCCAAAGAGGATGGATCTAGACCAGGGGTCTCAAACTCAAATGACCTCGAGGGCCACATGAGGACTAGTACATTGGGCCGAGGGCCGCATTTACTGACACCTCCCCCCCCGCCGCCCTCGGCCCCGCCCCCACTCCACCCCTTCCATGAGGCCCCGCCCCTGCCCCGCCTCTTCCCACCCCTTCCCTGCCCCCATTCCAACCCCTTCCCCGAAATCCCCACCCCAACTCTGCCCCCTCCCTGCCCCCAGGGGGCACAGGAGGGGTGTGGGGTGCGGTGGGGGCTCAGAGCAGGGGGTCGGGGTGCGGCAGGGGACTCAGGGCAGGGGGTCGGGGTGCAGGAGGAGTGCGGGGGGCGGGCTCCGGCCCGACCCGCACCGGGGGCAGGGCAGGCTCCCTGCCTGCCTGCCTGCCTGCCCTGCCGCCGCGTCGCACCAGGAAGCAGCTGGAACCTGGGGGAGGAGGGGCGCAGGGGTGTGTGTGGCTGTTGCTTCAGGCACCGCCCCCAGCAGTTCCCATTGTCCGGGAATGGGGAACTGTGGCCAATGGGAGCTGCTGGGGGCAGTGCCTGAAGCAACAGCCACACACACCCCTGCGCCCCTCCTCCCCCAGGTTCCAGCTTCTTCCTGGTGCGACGCGGCGGCAGGGCAAGCAAGCAGGGAGCCTGCCCTGCCCCCGGTGCTGGTCGGCCAGGTAAACGTTGGGGGGAGGAGGGCGGGGGGGCCGGGAGTGTTTGAGACCCCTGATCTAGACTGTTCTCAGTGGTGGCAGATGACAGAACAAGGAGTAATGGTCTCAAGTTGCAGTGGGGGAGGTTTAGGTTGGATATTAGGAAAAACTTTTTCACTAGGAGGGTGGTGAAGCACTGGAATGGGTTACCTAGGGAGGTGGTGGAATCTCCTTCCTTAGAGGCTTTTAAGGCCCATCTTGACAAAGCCCTGGCTGGGATGATTTAGCTGGGGATTGGTCCTGCTTTGAGCAGAGGGTTGGACTAGATGACTCCTGAGGTCCCTTCCAACCCTGATATTCTATGATATCTCACTTCACCTGCTTTCTCCCCAGACAACTGTACACGTGCAACGACGATAATCACTCCTACTAATGATTATAATACATTACACTGATCTCCTGCCTTTCATGCAGATATCTCAAAACGCTCAACAAATATTAATTAGCAAAGTCTCACCAATAACCTGGGAGGTAGGAAAGGGTTATTCCCATTTTACTGCTGGTTGACACCCACTCAGGGCTTGGCCAGACTCGGATGTAATGGACCGAAGTTAGATCATGTTTTGTTCTGTGTTTGTACAGAACAATGGGATGCTCATCCATGGCTGGGATACCTATGTGCTACAGTGATACAAATAATAACAATCATTATAATCATAAAGCATTGGCCAGGCTGATCCAACTAACACCTTCTAAAGCTAGTAAGGACAAACCAAGTTGTACTTCGGCATGTGCTAAGCTGGTCAGTCAAAGCCTAAGGTCTACAATGTCTTATCTACAGGAGGCTTAGTCCCAGCATAGCTATGAAAAAAAAATCACACCTCCAGCTGAGATATGTCAGCAATCCCTCTGGTGTCGATGCAACTATCCTGATGGAAGGGTGCGTCTGTTGGCTTAGTTAAGGCCATTCGGGTGTGGGGGGAAGGGTGTAGCTGTGCTGGCAGAACTGCTTCTGTGGGTTTGCACTGTACCTCACTAGGGGGTGATACCGGCAAAGGCTCTGTAGTGTAGACAAGCTCCTGTTCTTACAAGGCATTACTTAGAAACTGCTAGTTTAGATGAACGCTGGGAGGTTAAGAGCCTCGTTCTCCACTCTGCTAAAACAGTTTTACTTTAGCACGACTCCCCTGATTCCAAACGAGTGACACTGGCAAAATCTGATGTAGGAGAACAGAGAGCCAGGTCCTAAAGGATTTGTCGAAGTGAGTCGGAGGCTGCTGAGCTGGGAATAGAAACCAGGGGCCAGATTCTAATTCAACTCATTGGAGCTATGCCAATTTATCCCGGCTGAGCAGCTGGTCCCAGCAGTTCTTATTCCCAATCTCCTGTGCTAATATTTTAGTCATCATCTCCTCCTTCTATTACCATGACCTGTATGATGTGAACTCTTGCAGGAAATAATCCAAGCTCACGTGGAAAACGTACCACCACTCTAAGAATTATTGGGATAAATATTCCTCTTCCCCGGATTCAGCTTTCTATTCTGTTCTTTCCTTTGTCTCTCACTGCATGTTGCTTTCCCTTCCTCACTGCGTAGGAGTAACACTACCCAACTCTATGAAACATTATCTCTCTAATCTACCTCTCGCTGTACGGTATTTTTCAAGGCTCGGTTTGAATGAATTACATAGCATTGTAACTTCAATCATGAATTCACATAAGTTACTGTCTGCACAGATTTCTGATGAGACCTCAACATATACCTTCACTTTGATGCCATTTTAGACCTGTGCCCTTTGGCATTGCTATGCCCTAAAGAAAAGGAGCATCACTATATTTCAGAGCCTGAACATTTGTTTTTAAAAACGGTGCTATAGGCATTGTGGTCTGAAGTTGCATTCTGCATCTTTCTGCACCTGATTCTCTATTGCGCAGTGCCTTATGCAGTCTGGTATACCAATGCGAAGTGAAGGCGCAGTGGGTATAAAAGGTGACCCGATTAGCATGGTAGCATTTTACACCCATATAAGTGACGGCACATAGGGCAGGGTGATGCAGAATCAGCCTCCATGTGCTTTTAATTAAATAAACATCATTGCAGGAGTTAACCAATAACTCATTGGGGATAACATTTGTTGCAAATTTTGCCAACAGTTTTCATCAAAAAATTAGTTGCGGATAAATATTTTCATTATTCAGCCAGCTGTGATCGTGTGTTTACACGTGACCAGCCCTCTGTGGAGAAAGAAGTGATTCAGGACTATTTAGAAAAACTGGACAAGCACAAGTCCATGGGGCCGGATGCGCTGCATCCGAGGGTGCTAAAGGAGTTGGTGGATGTGATTGCAGAGCCATTGGCCATTATCTTTGAAAACTCATGGCAATCGGGGGAGGTCCCAGATGACTGGAAAAAGGCTAATGTGGTGCCCATCTTTAAAAAAGGGAAGGAGGAGGATCTGGGGAACTACAGGCCAGTCAGCCTCACCTCAGTCCCTGGAAAAATCATGGAGAAGGTCCTCAAGGAATCAATTCTGAAGCACTTAGAGGAGAGGAAAGTGATCAGGAACAGTCAGCATGGATTCACCAAGGGCAAGTCATGCCTGACTAACCTAATTGCCTTCTATGAGGAGATAACTGGGTCTGTGGATGAGGGGAAAGCAGTGGATGTGTTATTCCTTGACTTTAGCAAAGCTTTTGATACGGTCTCCCACAGTATTCTTGCCGGCAAGTTAAAGAAGTATGGGCTGGATGAATGGACTATAAGGTGGATAGAAAGCTGGCTAGATCGTCGGGCTCAACGGGTAGTGATCAACGGCTCCATGTCTAGTTGGCAGCCGGTTTCAAGCGGAGTGCCCCAAGGGTCGGTCCTGGGGCCGGTTTTGTTCAATATCTTCATTAATGATCTGGAGGATGGCGTGGACTGCACTCTCAGCAAATTTGCAGATGACACTAAACTGGGAGGAGTGGTAGATACGCTGGAGGGTAGGGATAGGATACAGAGGGACCTAGACAAATTAGAGGATTGGGCCAAAAGAAACCTGATGAGGTTCAACAAGGACAAGTGCAGAGTCCTGCACTTAGGACGGAAGAATCCCATGCACTGTTACAGACTAGGGACCGAGTGGCTAGGCAGCAGTTCTGCAGAAAAGGACCTAGGGGTTACGGTGGACGAGAAGCTGGATATGAGTCAACAGTGTGCCCTTGTTGCCAAGAAGGCTAACGGCATTTTGGGCTGTATAAGTAGGGGCATTGCCAGCAGATCGAGGGACGTGATCGTTCCCCTCTATTCGACATTGGTGAGGCCTCACCTGGAGTACTGTGTCCAGTTTTGGGCCCCACACTACAAGAAGGATGTGGAAAAATTGGAAAGAGTCCAGCGGAGGGCAACAAAAATGATTAGGGGGCTGGAGCACATGAGTTATGAGGAGAGGCTGAGGGAACTGGGATTGTTTAGTCTGCAGAAGAGAAGAATGAGGGGGGATTTGATAGCTGCTTTCAACTACCTGAAAGGGGGTTCCAAAGAGGATGGATCTAGACTGTTCACAGTGGTACCAGATGACAGAACAAGGAGTAATGGTCTCAAGTTGCAGTGGGGGAGGTTTAGATTGGATATTAGGAAAAACTTTTTCACTAGGAGGGTGGTGAAGCACTGGAATGGGTTACCTAGGGAGGTGGTGGAATCTCCTTCCTTGGAGGTTTTTAAGGTCAGGCTTGACAAAGCCCTGGCTGTGATGATTTAGTTGGAATTGGTCCTGCTTTGAGCAGGGGATTGGACTAGATGACCTCCTGAGGTCCCTTCCAACCCTGATATTCTATGATTCTATGATTCCATGCAGAGCTGAAGACATTGTCTGCACTACATGCTGCTCCCAATTAGAGCTGGTCAGGATTTTCCGGCCAAATGTTTTTGCCCTTGGAAAATGCTGATTCATCAAAAGCTAAATGTTCATGCATCCGATGAAGTGGGTTTTAGCCCACGAAATCTTATGCCCAAATAAATTTGTTAGTCTCTAAGGTGCCACAAGTACTCCTCATTCTTTATGTCAATTTTAGTGCATCTCCTGACACAGCAAGCAGGCAGGTTTCAGAGCTTTACACGCCCTCAGAAGCAGGGGTGCTGAGAGCCATTGAACCAAACTGTAAACCCTGAATATGATGGAAACCACTTCAAGCCAGGGGGCGCTGCCGCACCCCGAGCACCCCGAGTTCCAGCACCTATGCTTCCGCCGGGAGAACAGTTGTAACACAGTGCACCCTGGCCACACCCTGCCATGTCCCTGATGCCCCCGTAGGCTGGGAACAGAGCTAGTGTGGTGCCCCAGAGGGCCATTTCTACTCACTCTCTTTACAAGACCAGGATGGTTTGAAAGGGCTCTGCCATAACTGAGAATCTGTCCCAATATCTGCATATTGTCTCCATTCATTCACCAATGATAATCACATTGGCATTAAATGTTCATTTGCTCTCCTTCCCTGCCCACACACCCAGCTACCCAATTTACATGATTCCCAGGAAACCAGAGGTTGCCTCCTAGCTCCTTCTGGTTTATGTGAAACCAAAGCCTCCTCTTCAGCTCTGATTCCATCAACCTCTGAGATTAGAGTAAGATTAAATATTTTGTATTTGTTTTTATGTGATAACGTAATAGAACGTTATTATAGGTTTAATGCTTGAGTCTCAATTTGCATTTTTAAAAGTCACAATCTTATCCACTCTCGGAATACTGCATTTTGTGTTTACTGTTGAGATTGATTCCATGTTTGATAGGTTATAATTAAACCAGGCACATTAAGGATTTAATAGTGCTTCTTATTGTTAAGAAGGATTAAAGGGGTGTTAGAATTTATTCTTTCACTTAATGACTTTGATTAAATGAGAACGCTGAGATACCGACTCAGTCTCTGACCTTGGGAAAGTCACTTGGCACCTTCGTGTATCAATTAATTCCGATTGTAAAAAAATCACAGCTTGGGTGACATGTAATTTGATGTGTAACCCACTGGTCAGTGTGTTATATGTGTCCCCCTCTGTGCCTGATTTCCAAAGGACATGAGCCTGTTACAGCCCTGACTCTCTAGCTCAACAATAGCAAATCATGTTTTCAGCTCTATGGTCATCGACTCTTCAGTCCCTGATGGCTGCCAACACACACTGATCAGTGGGTTGCAAGTGCAAGATCAGTGGGTTGCAAGAGTAGCATAATAAAGCTTCAATGTAACTAAGAGGCAGCCCCCTTGATTCTTACTAATTTGGGGTCTGATCCTGTGAGGTGCTGAGCAATGTCTGAGAAGAGCCGAGTGCCTTCAACACTTACTGACGTCCATTGCAGCTGTGACAGCTGAGCGCTTTGCATCATCAGGCCCTTGTTTGCTATTTGTAATTATTTGATGCCCACACATTTTGGTCTTGGGGATTTCTGCAAGTTGTTCATTTGTGTCCAGGTGTGTGATTGGCAGCCTCGGTATCATTGTTTCTGCTCCATGATTGGATGACTCAAAACTTATTTAAATAGGGGAGTAATGAATGAAGAATAGTGACTGTGCAATCCATGCCTGCCCGGTGTGGTGCTCTGTCCCCTGAAGTGGCACCTAGACGATCTAGAGATTGATTGACTAAGAGGCACGTGGCTTTCAGCTCATGCAGTAGAGGTTTCTGTGTTAAACTCCAAAGGTCCCAGGTTTAATCCCAGCTGACGATGACCAGGGCCTGTTTTACAACTGCATGTAGACAATACCAAATGTACAAATACCTTTGCTTTCATGCAAATCCTTAGTCCCCAAACATTCATACAGAGAAAAAGAGCTGTGAAATTCATCCTGTGGGGAAGGGCGCCACCATTTAATCCCCTGATTTGAGGGCTGAAGTGTAATTTAAGGTGCATAGGCCTTGGGGTGTCTGTCTGCACAACAGTCGATTTCACCTCCAAGGAGTGAATCAAAAGCATTATGAACATGGTTGAATTGAACAACAGTTCAGACTTCAGAAGCATATTTACACACTGTGCCTGATTCTCCCCTCACTCACACTGGTGTAAATCAGGAGTAACTCCATTGAAGTCAATGGGCCAGATCCCCAGAGAGTGTAAATCAAAATAGCGCCATTGGAGTGATCTTCACTGAGTTACACCAGCTGAGGATCTGGACCCTAAATACATTGAGTTTAACCAGGGTAAGAGGAAGGAGTATTTGGCCAGCTGTAGGGTGAGGCACCCCAGCCTAGTGGTGTGGGGGAAGCTGCTTCTGTTGCTTCCCGTGATGTCTCTGTCTCATGGGGACGACTTAGTTGCCAGAGGCTGCCAATCAAACACTTAGCAGCAGCGTTTAATTAAAGAGGAGAAATAAAAATCTTTGCCGTAAAAAAACTGAGGCTGCACCTGAACTGATTTGTGTCCTGGGTGAAAAACTCTGCATAGCCCCAACATCACTAATGGTCTGATCAGCTCTTTGGTAAACAGCGACTGTCAATGGTCCTGCTACTAAACCAGCATCTTTCCCATGCACGTGGGGGCCAGGCCGCCAGCTGGCGCTAGTTGGCATAGTTCCACTGAAGTCAATTGAGCCATGCTGATTTGCACCAGCAGTGCACCTGGCCCATAGCATGGCATGCTCCGGGGTCCCGCTCAGCGACGTCGCGTAAGGGACTGAGCTGCGACTGTCTCTTATTAAATTATTCATCTCCAATAAGGATTTAATGAAAATTTCATAAGACAGTTGTTGCGTATTTGAATGCCAGCTGATCGCTGAGAAAACATTTGTGGAGATCTGACAAGGATGTAGTGAGATCTTTATCTGGCGCAGTGCTGTTGACCTCCATGAATAATTTTCCATAATTCACCAGTTTGGGGACATAATCCTTCAGTCTTTGCCCAGGCAAAAAAATCCCACTGGCTGTTTTCTCTGAGTCAGGACCCGGCTACATTTTACCAGCAAGCTGGACTAGGTGTATCTCTTCTGACTTAGTAAGATGAGGATGCATTGAACACGGTATTAGCAGTCTACTCATAGCCCCCATCACCTCACCACAGCCCTCTGAGGTAGGGAAGTACTATATACTAATGGCACAGCGGGGTTAAGTAACTGCCCAAGATAACACATGCAAAGTATGTAGCAGACAAAGAAACTGAACACTTTCCTTCCAAGTCAGCGTTCTCACCACTGGACCATCCTTCCTCTCTGCTGACGGGGAAGTCAGGAAAGTTGGAGTCAATTCTTGGCTGTGCCACAGACTCACTGATTGACCTTGGGCAAGTCACGTCCCTGTTCTGTGCCTCAGTTTCCCCACCTTTAAAAAGGAGACAATTGTACCTTTAGCTTGTGAGCTGTCTGGGACAAGGGCTGTCTCTTTATCCGTATTTTTACAACACCTATCACAGTGGGGCCCTGATCCTGACTAGTGACTTTGTATGAAATAATAATAAAAAATACTTACGTTTAAAGTGTTTTGAAGTCCACAGTTGAAGGCAGAGTGCTGAGCACTATTATTAATGAAGTTATGGTACAATTAATTACCAAGATATATTTGATGAGTTTTAATATTGATGCATAAAAATACAGATCTTCTGCAAAGCTGTTTGTCGTTTGGTTTTACTAATAATCCCTCGGTATGACATTCAATGACTTAGCAGCATAGTAAAGTGCATTCATGCAATTGCATTTCAAGAAATTCCCAGTGGCTACATGCAGAGTGCGAAGGTGTTAAAGACGGCAACCGCCACTCACTCACAGCTAGGGCTCCAGGCTGCAATGCGCCCTTAATATCAAGGGAGGCCATATTGCAGCCTCAGGGCAAAACAGTGACCCTCTGCAATGCACCTTGTGGCCTTCCCTTATGGCCATTACGGAGGGGAGCCTACAGAGATGACAACTCTCAGCATATAACTTTCAATCTCATTGGTTCTTGACCTGGGGCTTACGCCTCCCCGCGGGAGCATGGCCATTCCCCTTGCCCGTACGGAGAGGTGGGAGGGAGAACTGGAAAGCTGTTGATGTTGTAACACGAGGTCAGAGTCCCAGCTGCCTCTCAACCTGAGCCACGTGGAGCAAAATGCAGCATTGCATGCTGGGACCAGGGGCTGCAGGCTGTGACACTACGGTGGCCCGACAGCTCTAAGCAAGCGGTCAATGTGACCCCCACAATAGCCCTGTCCCTTCGCCCCTCCACGGCACGACACTCTTGCTGAGCATTTTATTTTCAGAAACGCCGCTATGAGAGCTGCCCGCTGAGAGCAATGAGGGCTGCATAACCAGGGCAGTGCTGGCCTGCGGTCCCACCATTACAACAGGCACCCTGACAGCTGGAGCAAACAACCCTCAGAAGTAGAAACTGCCAATGCTGCAGTGCTCACGGGCTGCTCCAGGCCAGGTCACTGGTTCTGACACTAATCCCCGGCTCTTTACAGCTACAGGTTAATATAAATCCCAATCATCTGTGACAGGAGAAAACTGAGATTCAGGGCCAGCCTTAGGGAAAATGGTACCTGGGAGAACTTGTATTTTGGTGTCCCTGGCCCCCGCTGCCTTCCCAGGCTGCCCACCCATCTTCTCTGACCTCTACTGCCTCCCTGGGCTCCCCACACACCCCATCACCTCCAGGCCCTGCTGCCTCCTCCCCATTGCCCCAAGCTCCCTTCCATGGCCTTGCACCCTAGGCTCGCCCTGCTCCTTGCCTCTTGACCACGTTGCCCGCCCTGACCACAACACTAGCCCATGTCCAGCCCTGCTGAGATTCATCAACTTCTCTGGAGAAGAGGGAGGAGCTGTTGATGGGCCAGAAAAAGCTGTAATCCATTAACCTTCCCCCACATTCAGGGATGAACAAATTGATGGGGAAATGGTTTAAACTGTTCCCAATGTAGAACGTCGGCAGGAGAATCAAACCCCAGTGCAATTCAACTGAGCCAGGGAGAATATTTCACATGATGACACAAAGAAAGGAGAAACCCAAATCCTGTAGGGCAGATCCTCAGCTGGTGTAAATCAATGTGGTTCCACAAAGGTAAAAGAGATTGGGTTCACACTCCATTTTATTTGAGAGTTTTGGAACAGCTCTTATTCGATCCAAACTTTTCCATCCTTCCCTTTGTGCCTGGCCATGTTTACTGTATCTATCTATCATATCTCTGCTCACTGGGGGAAATTCACCCCAGCACCAGGCCTAGACATGGCATCATCCCACTTCAAGACCTTTGGCTGGGGTTTTCAAAAGGGCCTATGAGAGTTAAGGGCCCAGGGAAAACCTTTTTAGAGTCATAGAGTTTAAGGTCAGAATGGGCCACTAGATCATGTACTCTGACCTCCTGTTTAACACAGGCCACTAAACCCCACCCAGCCACCCCCACACCAAGCCCAACCACCAGAATGCGACCAAAGTATTATAGCCCTGCACACAGGGCTGGCGCAACCCATTAGACGACCTAGGCGGTCGCCTAGGGTGCGAACATTTGAGGGGCGCCGGCGCCCCGGCCGGCTGTAGAAATTTGGGGGCGGGACCTTCCGCCGCCGCTGTTGGGGGCGGGATTTCGGGGGCGGGACCTTCCGCTGCCTAGGGCGCCGGAAATGCTGGCACCGCTACTGCCTGCACAATCCCCATCGCACACACCACCATCGCAGAAAAGCACAAAGAGCGGAGAAGGATATGGCACTGCATTATTTTATGGTAGTATTTTTGCTTGTTCTAAACTCTCCCATCTGTATCAAGCACCTACTGTGCAGATGGGATTTTTATCTGTGCTCTCGGGGAGCTGGGTTTTTTCCAGTGACATCAACTCCTTCCCTTTGTTTATATCAAAATGTTTGCAGCAGAATGGTCCTGAAAGATGTTGAAAATAATGTTCTTTTCCCTGTCACTTTTCTGCTTTTTGTTTCATAAACACTGGTCTCTAACCTGCTTATCCTCCGTATCCCTCCCATAGTACTTCGTGCCATTTCCTCCTGGTTGGAACCAGCATCATCAGTACAGCTAGTCAAGTAAAAATCAAACAGATTTGTGAATGTATTCACAAATCTAGGGTTGGATCCTCAGCTGGTGTCAGTCAGAGCGGAGCCAGCAACGGAGCCCTGGCAATTTACACCAGCTACTCAGACTGTCTGACTTTGTGGGGGCAAAAGACATATCTGGCTTCAAGACTAAGCTTGATAAGGTTATGGAGGGGATGGTATGATGGGATAGCCTAATTTTGGCAATTAATTGATCTTTGACTATTAGCGGTAAACATGCCCAATGGCCTGTGATGGGATGTTAGATGGGGATGGGATCTGAGTTACTACAGAGAATTCTTTCCTGGGTGCTGGCTGGTGAGTCTTGCCCACATGCTCAGGGTTTAGCTGATCGCCATATTTGGGGCCGGGAAGGAATTTTCCTCCAGGACAGATTGGCAGAGTGTAGGGATATTAAAGAAGGTACTAACAGTGATTCCCCCAAGTGACAGTGACCCCCCCACAATTTGTCCCCCCACATCTTTTGGGTCTTCTGTTAAAACTTGTAAGCTACTGTGAACACTATGTTACCACCCCTGCTGTGAGCTATAAGCCATTAAGTGACTTTCACTTAATTGTACCAGCAAGGGCTCCTAGGAACAGATCCCCACCCTCTGTGATTAAATGGAATGTATGTTGATGAATGCTTGATGTACATGAATGGTTAGGGAGGTGCCAGCCTAGAAAGGGAGTATCCATCGGCCGAAGAAGGTGTCAAGTGGAATCAACCAGATGACCCCCGGAGGGCGAACTGGGATCCACCCCAGCACCTCAAAGGAAAGAAGACAGAATGGAGCCACCCACCTGCTGATTGATTTAACAGCAGCAGAATGAAACAACTTCCATGAACTAACATAGGGAAAAATCCCTATAAAACTGGACTCTGAAGAATAAGTCTTTGAGTCTATGGTTCTGCTGCCAGCCTCCAGGAGCATCAGATGAATCTGACAAGGACTCGGCTCCACCCTCATGCCCAGGTTACCTGGCCAGTAACTTGGCATGAGCAACTTCTAGGCTGGTAACTATGACATCTATGCAGAACCTGTGTGTGTATGAATGTGAAACTGAATGAAATGTTATAGCTATAACTGACTGCTTACTATGATTCTTTTTATATTTACAATAAATGTGGCATCTTTGCCTTATCCCTCTTAATAAAATCCTGCTGGTTTTTATTCTATTGGTATAACAAGAGGCCCTGGGGGTTTTTCTCCTTCCTCTGCAGCGTGGGTCACGGGTCACTTGCTGGAGGATTCTCTGCACCTTGAAGTCTTTAAACCACGATTTGAGGACTTCACTAGCTCAGACATAGGTTAGGCATTTGATACAGGAGTGGGTGGGTGAGATTCTGTGGCCTGCGTTGTGCAGGAGGTCAGAGTAGATGATCATAATGGTCCCTTCGGACCTTAAAGTCTATGATTCTATGTTGTTCGGTGTTCTCAAGAATCCAGAAAACCCCTAAGGGCTCCTGAAAAGTCTACGAATACCAGAATGGTCACAGATTCTTGAAGGAACTATTATCCATCCAGACACATGTGATTCGCTATCGGCTATGCTCCTGGTTTAAACAGTTTCATCCGTCCATTCAGGAAGCAGTAGTGAATTAGGAAAGGAATCACATGAGAAAGAGTGAGACATCCATCATCGAGTGAGCAGTCTGAAAACACCCCACAGAATGTCGATAGCACTGTCTGTCTTTGAAACACTGAATATTAAGAATGCAGTCGCAAACCCCTCCCTTTGAATTCAGTGGCAAAACTCCTGTTGTCTGCAGCAGGAGCAAGGCTCACTTCATTATTTACATACACTAGGGAGATGCATGAAGCTATAAACATCCAGCTGGAGTTACCCTTCCCCTCCCAGTGTCCTCAGCACCACAACTGTGCAAGGATGAGCAGCACCATATGGCCCTACCCCTCGCTCCAGCCATGTGAACTCAAGGGAAGGAGAAACTGTTGGGGAAGGGGCCACCCAGGAACTCAGAGACAAGTAGCTGCAGCAGGGATCTTGGGATGACACTGGTGTTGCTAGGGTCCGTTCTGATGCTGGACCTTCTGTCCCATGTGCTTATCAGCTGTTTGCTTCAACGCCGTCCCTCCCTGTCTCATCCACCTGCCCCCTTCTCCCTTCCTGCACTCCTTCCCTTCCATGTCCCCTCACCCTCCCACCCTGTCTCAGGTTAGTTCATTCCCGCCTAACAAATCCCCACCCCAGACATTAGTTAAAGAAACATGACACCAACAAAAATATCATGGTCCTCACCTGGCATTTGCAAACCACCCCATTGTTCTCTCGTTCGGTGTGTTATACCCCCAACCCTTTGTGTGTTATATCCCCAACCCTTCGTTACCCCCAACCCTTTGTCTGCCTCGTCTATTTACATCGTAAAATCATTGGGTTAGGTACTGTCTGTACGGCACCTAGGACAATGGAGCCCTTAACTCGGATTGGGTCAATAGGTGCTGATTGCCCTGGTTCTGCTGTGTAAGGTGGGCTGGGGGATGCAGCGTGGGTGTGACTCTCCCGCATACCTCCTAGCCTAGCTCTGCACCGTTTGCAGCCTGGTAGACTGCAGGGGGGAGCACGTGAGTGGGCTCAGATCTGCCTGTGTCTGGTCACTTAGGGTATGTCTACACTGCAATTAAACAGCTGCTTAGCCCAAGCCAGGCTGTATGGGCCAGCCACGGGTTCTAACTGCAGCGAAGACATACTCATAGAGGACTACTTCATGGGCCACAGAAGCTACCCCAGCTATTCTAGCCACCTCACCTAATGCAATGGAGTTTGCTCCATTTGGCTACAAAGGGATGGATTCTGGCCCCAGCCCTGAGCCCCTCAAGTCCAGTTTTGGCTGCACTGCCATGGGCTAGGGTAGCATGCCCTGCTTCAGGGGGTGTGCGCTGGAGACGGGGATGGGAGAGGAACTTTCTGCACTGCATTCTGTTACAGAGAGTCTAGTCTGCAGAGTCGCTCATAGGCAGCCTTCAGCACAGGGCTGTAAATTGAGCAACCTAGAAACAGCTCCCAGTGGAGGCAGAATCCCAAGGGGCAGCCCCCTTTGCCTGACTCCTCTTAGCCATTCCTTCTGTGCCGTCCCTCATGGAACTTCAGCACAGAATCTCCACCAAAGGGTCATTTCCCCTGAAACTTTTAAGTTACAGACAAATGCCGTTTGCTCTTCCAGGGAATGAATTCTGGAAGGCCCCTCAGAGACCCAGGGGAAGTGGTTAGACCCTCCAAAATAAGTTGTGTGCTTGGGTTTCATCCTCTGGCTATCAGTATTCAGTTGTGCCGCTGGGAGAGCAGACCGCTTTCCTCCACCTAGCAATGGTGTCAGGAGCACTAATCTTGACAAAATCTAAATAGAGGTGTCTCTAGTAAACTGGAGGGAAAACAATGCCTGGGGCAGCTCCTGCAGAGTCCATAAATCTGTGTGCTGATAAATTACCTCAGAAAGTGCACGGCACTGACACCGAATCCTAATTCACAAGGGGGAGCGGGCAATAATTATTTCACAGGCTGCCGTTATCTGGACCCAGCCAGTCTATTTTTCTCTTTTATTGCCATCAGTTTTCAGGAGTGTGTCCATCAGAAAAATCCTGTCTAAATGTTGAATTTATTTGCTGCCAGGTGAGAGCCACTGACCCTGTGGATAAAGCACGCGACACAATAACTAATATATAGTTAACGGGTGCCTCCTGCGCTGTTTCTTCCTCTCTGCTGGATATGATGGGTTGAACTCAGGACAGCCTGCCATTCATAATATACTTCTTGGCTCTCTGGATTACAATTTGCTTTCGTCTTGCTTCTTCCAAGGAGGAGCACAAAAGCTTCTGGAGCTGGACACGCATTTTTCTGAACTGCTGGATTTTCTAGACACTTCAAATTGTTTCCCTCCAATGGTGTCCATGATGGTTGGGAGGGAAGGGAGAGAAAGCTTGGGGGTCCCCTGACTTGGGGCTCCCCTGACTGTCAACCTCAACCACTCCAAAACCATGAGTCGGGCTTCAAAATTCACAAGACTGACTTAAAATCATGAGGGTTTTTTTTTCTTTTTAAAGTGATCCATTTGGGCCTCATTGTAGTTGTTTAGGTCAACTTAAATCACATTTTTAAGCTTTTCCTCCAAAACCACAAGGGCTAGAATCTTACTTATTTTTAAATGAAAGCTCACATTGTCCCTAATCACAAAGGATTCGAGACACACATCAACTGTCGTGATGCTCTTGATAAAATCATGAGGGCTGGAAACACTGTGTAGAACAACAACTTTATTGAACCTACTAACTTATGAACAATGGTATTTATCAGTAGTTCCCAACCTTTTTACCTGGCACCCCACCTTTCCCCCGTCTGCATCCCTCCCACTCTCCCCCGGAGCCGGGGCTGGGAGCGGGGCCACGACTTCAGGAGGGGGGGACGCAGACAGGGATAAGGGGGCTGAGGCTGGGACCATAGTTGGGGGTGGAGGCGCCGAGCCCCGAGCACAAGGCCAGCAGCCAGGATCCCAGGCGCGGGGCCGGCAGCAGAGCACAGGACCAGCAGCCGGGACCCCGGACGCAGGACCAGGAGAAGAGCCCCGGGCATGGGGCTGGCATTCGGGCTAGGGCCAGGAGCAGAGCCGGGTGGCACTCTCTCCCCGACCCCATAGGGGGCTGGTCCACAGTTTGGAGACCCTTGATATATATATATACACATATACATATATATATATACACATATACATATATATATATACATATACACACACACACACACACACTCACGGCCAGTAGATGGCACTCTTTATATTAAATACTGTATCTACATATAAATTGTTATATTGCAATCGCATAACACGGGCCTTGATCCTACAAGGCCTTCCATGAGATTAGTAGACTGTACAAAGCCATTGTGCAAAAGGCACGGGAGATTGTAGAAAGTCATTATGCTCCAGTGTAACTGGGAGAGAAAGCTACACAAGTAAAGCTCAGCACAGGGCCTTGTCCTCTTTTCCCTGCATACCTACTACTTTACTCTCAAGAAGGCAAGATAAAAAAGGGTGTGTGTGTGTGTGTGTGTGTGGGGGTGGGTGGGGGTGGGTGGGTTGGGGGGTACTACTAATTTGGTGGCTACCCATCAGCACCCTCATTAATGGAAGATGAGGGTTACCAGTACTCTATGTCCTCCTGATCACTTTATACTTCGTGCTTATAGATGTAACAATCTGCCAAATGGGCAAGGCTCAGATCTATGCGGGCACCAAAGTTTTATTAAATCACATTCACAGACCAAAATTCAGCTCGCTGTCACCCAGAAATGAATTCTCTGTTTTGGAGTGTAGCACCCTGCATGGAACTTGAGAAGAGCACAGGTTGCAAGAGGGAAGCACTTGGAAGAGCATGCTAGCTGCAGTTACAACATCTCTGTACAGAGTTCTCTTAACAGAGAGCCAGTTTAGTTTTACGAGCCTGGAATCCTTTCATGTTATTATCCAACAAGCCGTACTTGAAACTTAGAGAGATCAGCGCCTCAGGGTATTTGTTGTTGTTGTTGCTGTTGCTAAAATCTTTGAAGAGAAAGACAGACCCTTCGTTTTCGTGAACCAAATGCCTTATACGGTGGTGCTTCTCTTTGAAACTTAAATAGCAGGGTGTAAAAATTCCCTACAAACACTTATTCAGTCTCACAACCCTATTCCTCTCCCATCCCCCATCACAGCCCCCACTCCCCCCCAGCTTGTGTAGTTGTTTGGTATGTTAGTAAAATTATCCCCATTTTGCAGATGGGGAAAGAAACAAAGACTATTAAAGCACCATAGACGGAACTAATTTAGCCTCACAACGCCGCTGCGAGGAACCTTCTATCCTAATGTTACAGATGGGGAACTGAGGCACAGAGGGGGAAAATGACTTGCCCAAATGGCAGATTTGGGAACAGAATGCAGCTTCCCTGATGCCCAGCACCCTGTAGTAAGCAGAAGACAATGCTCCCTACATTTACCTTAGTTGGACCTTCTTGATAATTAACAAGTTAATTTTAAAAACAACTCAGATTAATGTTAGCCTGATTCAGACAGACATATTAATTGTTTTAGAAGCATTAATTAATTGTTTAATTGCTGAATGATGTGCTTCAGAACAGCTGGTTTTATCTATCTACTTCCTTCTTTATATATGCAACCCCATATTATCTATCTACTTACCATTCATTTAGCTCCATATACAACCCGGTGTTTATCCATCTGTCCAGTTTAGGTCCCCTTCACCTTGCAGTCTAAGAGCCTCATCAAAAACCCTTTGAAATAAATGGAAATCTTTCTATTCATTTCAATGGACTTTGGAGCAGGCCTCAAGTGTTTATGAACTGTATTTGGAATCAATTATGGTTGGACATCAGACCCTCCTGAGGGTCTGTTTAGAGAAGCACTGGTTGGGGAGATGGATGAACTTGAAAAAGTCTATAGGGCCAGTTCGGTATGAAAAAGCTTCCAAAAACTTGGATGTTCCTGTGAATTACTGAGTAGAGCTGCTCGGAAAATGTTTTGTTTTCCAATTAATATTTTAAAGACATGACCATAGAGCAGGGGCTGTGATCCAGTGGAAACAGCACTGGATGAGGAGTGAGAAAGCTGAATTATGTTCCCAGCTCTGCTACCAAATCACTTGGTGACCTTTGTCGTGTCATTTAATTTCATTGTGTCTCAGTTTCTGTGGCTGTAGACTGGGCATAATATTGTCTGCTGGAAATTACCATGAGAGCTGCTCTCTCCTTTGCATTCCACACTTCCTTTTCCAAGCCTGGCTGGAACAAGGTACAGGAGCAGAGGGAAAGGAATCTTTTGTTTTTCCTTATAAAGTTCTCAACATTTCAGAACCATACACAAAGTCTGGTTTCAGCCAAAGCACTGGGTGCAAAAGTGGGTTGTTTTGATGATGATGATTTTAGTTCAAACCACCCCACTGGTACTCCTTCCGTCAAAGCAGTAAATTAGTGTCATTGCATATGCAAAATGGGGGAGGAGTGCAAAGCCAGGGAGCCGTGCTAGAAAGCTAGGTGACAATAACAACCCATTTTGTCTGGTCCAAAGCATGTAGGAGTGATGCTGTATTTCCAGGGCTGTGACATTATCATGGGATAAGGGGGCTGAAGGCAGCTTGCCCACCACCACCAGCTGCTCTCCAAAGTTACAGAGCTCACTGGAGAAATATCTTGTAGAAGGTGGGGTGCCCCTTCGTGGCTGGGCATGGTATAGCAGGCTCTCATCTGGCACCCCCTCTTGACAGCAGTTCTCATGACTCAGCCCTTTGGCCAGGTCACTTTTAGATCCCCTACTGGGGTAACAGAAAGTCCCACAAACAACTGTCCAATAATCCGATGCCAGGTCTTTGGCCCAGACTCTGAGCCCAGTTCCTTTCATACCCTTTCCCCAGGCTTCCCATAATCTTTACCCCCTTATATCAAGAGGGGTTTTCACATCACCTTCCTCAGTGGCTCTCTCTACTCTGGGTTCCAGTCCGGTTCTCCCCAGGCTCTCTGTGTGTCCATGTCTCTTTCCTCAGAAACCTGATCCCCAGCCCACCTCCCTGGGGACTTGTCCTTTAGTCAAGGCTCTTCACAGGAGCTAGCTTCACCCCTTCGGGCTTCCCAGTGTCTCTCCTGGCCTCTTGCCAGAGTTCTCTACTTGGGAGAGGATCCCAAGGCCAAATCTCCTCCAGGCTTCTTCTTCTACCCTGCAGGACTCTCTACTACCAGGAAAAAGACTGCAGAGTTCCTTCCCTCTCCCCGCAGCTTAAACAAGTTATTGTTTAAGCCCGAGTGACCTGGAAGTATTCAGAGTCGAGCTACCTCACTCTTTCTCTGAGGTTCTTGCAGTACAGAAGCATTTTCAATTCTAGGGCTTACTCCATCAAATCTTCCTCCCCTCCCCTGTCTCTTTTGTCCATATTTCCTGCCATTCCCCTCTTAGTTCGTTTTTAATTAGGTTTGTAAACTCCTGTTTACTTAGAGGGATCGCTGTGTCATTTTTTGCTACTTTATCTGCTCCCTGATTTCCTGCTATCCCAACATGCACTGGGATGCTTGGTATTTCTCCATCTCTGCCAGTTCTGTTGTTAATAATAATATTTCATTCATGTATATTATTTCTGCTACCTGAATTCCTGCTTTTGATTGCCAGCTGTCCTGACAGAGAATATGACCAGATGACAACAGAGGTCGGTTGCGCACCCAGTATCCAACATAACACCAATGTTATCCCTGCTAGTTCAGCTGTCATAACAGCTACAAACTTTGATAATCTAACAGATTTCTTTATTCCAAGTGTTGGGACACAGGATGCTGTCCCCACTCTCCCAATTTGCTCATCTTTAGACCCATCCATAACTATTTGGCAATATTTGCCCCATTTATCACATATATATCAATTTACTATATTTAATAATTTTAAGTCTCCTTTCCCCCTTTTAATTTCATTATGTAGTTCCACATTTATATCGGAGGAGTGATTATCCACCTCTAGTGCATTTTTCCATGCTAATTTCTTTTAGGTCTTTCTTTTCTCTTAGTTCCTTTGTTGGTATTTTAATCCTATTAATGAGAGGCATTTTTGTCTCCCCTCCCCCATGTTGTCCACTGAAGTCCCAGCATTCTTCATACATAATGATTGGCGTTTCCATTTTCCCTGTTTCCTATGCCAATAATTTCATTCTTAATGCTACAGGCTTTTCACCAGCAGCTATCTGTGTTACACACAAAGGGACCGTGATGAAGGCACCACATGCAAAGCGTAGTGCCTGGGCTTGGATTGAGTCTAGCTTCTTGAGGTTTGTTTTTGATGCTGAACTAAATGCTTGGCATCCATACTCAATGACTGGTCTTATTAATTCTCTATAAAGAATTACCATTGCTTTCTTATCCACACCCCAGGTGATTCCAGAAATATTTTAAAGTAGATTGATTTTACCTTTATATTTATCTACAATATTGTCAGTGTGATCCTTCCATGTTAGCTTGCTATCAAATGTTGCATCCAGGCATTTGTAGCTTTCCTCTGTACCGATTTGCTGTCCATATAGAGACAGTTTACAATCTTATTTAATTTTCCTTTTAGCGAACATCCTTCCTTTAGCTTTGAGAATTGAACATTTAAAGCCCCACATGTTACCCCATTCTGCACTTTTCCTAAGTGCTTCATTAATTCACTTCTCAGCTATTTCCTGGTGTCTGTTTTTAGCCCATATGGCACAGTCATCTGCAAACGGGAAACGTCTTTTCTTGCGCTCATCCTTTTTGGGAGATCATGTATCATTACATTGAATAAGGTAGGGCTGATGACACTCCCCTGTGGAGTGCCATTTGTGATTGTATATATGGAAGACTAGGCTTTCCCTACTCTGACCTACTTCTTTTACTTAAGAAATCATTTATCTACCTGGATATTCTTCCTTTTATGCCCATAGATGCTATTTTATGCAAGTCCTTTCTCCATTATGTATTGGATGCTTTTTTCAATATCTAGGAAAGCTACTTTCATATATTCTTTATTTCTCATCCTTTTTTGTGCTTCTGTCTTTACTCTCACTAAACGATCAGCTGTGCTCCTTCCCCTCCTGAACACCCTTTGCACTTTGTCTGTAAGTCCATTTCTCTCTAGGTATATTGTTAATCTTTCAGTCATAGTTCTTTCCATGGTTATACCCTTACATAATGTAAGGTCAATTGGCCTGTATGTTGACTGGTTTTAGGATGGCCAGAGACCAGTCGAGACATTCGTCTCCCTACCCGCATCTGTCATCGGGGTTTAAGATCACCCAAAATAAAAACCAACAAGGGAGTGCAGGAGTAAAACGCAGATGTGTTTATTAGAAACAGGTAAGTAAACGGGGTATGCTATGAAGGACCCCCAGCACAGGTAAGCAAGGTAAATAGGTAAAGGTGACACTATAACTGGGCAGATCACATGTCACATGGTTGCCCAGTTTCCTGCCTTTCAGTAGAAAGGGCGGGAAACTATACCTGAGGAGGGGGAAGAAGGGCAGCAAAGAGGGATTCCTAGTTGTTGTTGTCAGGAATTCAAGATGGTGTGTGGGTATTAATGCCAAAACAGAAATACAGAAATTCTCCCCCTACATTTACACATCAGGTCTTGTTCGCAGCTAAACTGATATCACACTGGGACTACAACCTCCTGTTTCCGATCCATTGGTAGCTCACTTTTTCCCATATACTGTTGTACAGTTTTAGCAGTATTTTCAGACTCCCTTCATCCAGGTGTTTTAGCATTTCATTACATACGCCATCTTCGCCTGGTGCAGAGCTTTTGCTTTCAGCGATAGCTTTTTTGAAGTTCCCTCATACATAAGTTTCAGTTAATGTCATATCCTCATCTTCCCCTCAGCTCTTCCAGTTCTCATGATTCTCCTCAATGATATTTTGTTCCTCACATGGCTTTCTATACTCTGATTTTCAGCATTACTAACATTGTGGAATATCTTAATAGGCAGCAGGTTTAAAACAAATAAAAGGAAGTTCTTCTTCACGCAGCGCACAGTCAACTTGTGGAACTCCTTACCTGAGGAGTTTGTGAAGGCTAGGACTATAACAGCGTTTAAAAGAGAACTGGATAAATTCATGGTGGTTAAGTCCATTAATGGCTATTAGCCAGGATGGGTAAGGAACGGTGTCCCTAGCCTCTGTTTGTCAGAGGGTGGAGATGGATGGCAGGAGAGAGATCACTTGATCATTGCCTGTTAGGTTCACTCCCTCTGGGGCACCTGGCATTGGCCACTGTCGGTAGACAGGATACTGGGCTAGATGGACCTTTGGTCTGACCCGGTACGNCCTCAACACTGCCTTTATCTTGATGTACTAACTATAAGTACAGGGAAGTGATCACTTCCTATTCCCTCCTCTTTGTCCACTTCACAGCTACATTTGCTTCCAATACTACTTGATGCAATTCTCAGGTCTAGACAGGAGATGTTTTCATTGGCTGCAATAAACTAGTGTGTGTATCATCATTCAGTATTACTAAATTATTTTCATCAATGAATTGTTCTGGACATTTGCCATTCTTATAATTTTTCCTCTCCCTCACAATCTCTTATGGCAATTAAGGTCTCCATATATATCTATATCTCTGTCAAATCCTTAATCTACAGTTTTCCACAGGGTTGTATACATTATATGTTCTCAAAGATGCAGATTTATTTTGCATTGGAATCTCAATAGTGTTAAACTTTATATTTAGTTTCTTCACCTCAATTTCAAGATATTTTAGGTTTTCCCTTAATGAATATACAAACTCCCCCTCCCCTTCCTACTTCTCTGTCTTGTCTATAGATGCAATATACTGGCATTCTGAAATCTAGTTTTCCTATTAACCATGTTTCTTGTATTCAAATAATATCAGGCTCAGCAGTCGTATCAAGGATATTTTTCTTTAGTTCCTGTCCATGTGCATTTCAGCAGTAAATTGTTAGTACAATTCTATTTATCCTACAGTATTTCTTTCACTTTAAAAAGCATGGATTTGTGCTGCTAGTAAGTTGCTACCATGCAGGTACTTTTCTGCTGCTTTAACTATAATTTTCATTTTCTCTGTTTTTTTCCCCTCTCTGCAATGTGCAGTTTATTACTTCAATCATAACAGCTATAAACCTCTTTTTGTCTGTACATAATATGTCTTCTCCTATTTTCCCTGTATCACTCATTATAGCCTTTGATTTATTTTGTTGTGCATTTATCTCTTTCTCCTTACTGAGTTTCCTTTCTGCTTCCCCTTTTGGCCTTAGATGCCCCCTAGTAGCTTCTGAATATGATAGGCTCTTTGCAACTTTTATTGTTTGTATTTCTCGTTTGCTTTGCTGCTATATAAGCTCCATATTCTGTGCTGTGCTTTCCTCCACAGTTGCTACAGTTTAATTCTGTCCCTTCCACACAATGGTCATTTACTGCACATTTA
This sequence comes from Platysternon megacephalum, assembly GCA_003942145.1. Lineage (NCBI taxonomy): Eukaryota > Metazoa > Chordata > Testudines > Platysternidae > Platysternon > Platysternon megacephalum. The sequence continues at coordinate 13,817,453 of QXTE01000016.1, read as the reverse complement.
CTGCATCTAATTTTCCCTTTAAATATATTTGCCACATGTCTAAACCTTTGGCATCTGTAGCACCTCACCAGGAGTGGGATAGATGGTTTTGTCCAAGAAATCTGTATCTTATTGTTACCCTATCTGGAAGGTTTTCTTCTTTAAATGCAACTAGCACAACCATTGACAGCTTTCTTTCCCTGCTTCTCTTGCTAATTAGCCACTTAACATATAGTACCTTATCATCCAGTCATGGAAGACAGGTGAGATGCCAGAGGACTGAAAAAGGGCAAATATAGTGCCAATCTATACAAAGGGGAATAAGGACAGCCTAGGGAATTACAGACCAGTCATCTTAGCTTCAGTACCTCAGAAGATAATGGAACAAATAATTAAACAATTTGAAGACACCTAGAAGATAATAAGGTGATAAGTAACAGCATGGATTTGTCAAGAACAAATGTGTCAAACCAACTTAATAGCTTTCTTTTACAAGGTAACAAGCCTTGTGGATAGGAGGAAGTGGTATATATGGTATATCTTGAATTAGGTAAGGCTTTTGATATGGTCTTACATGACCTTTTCATAAACAAACTAGGGAAATACAACATAGATGGAGCTACTATAAGGTGGGTGCATAACTAGTTGTAAAACTGTTCCCAGAGAGTAGTTATCGGTGGTTCACAGTCAAGCTGGAAGGGCATATCAAGTGGTTTCCTGCAGGGTTCCATTCTGGGTCCACTTGTGTTCAATATTTTCATCAGTGATTTAGATAATGGCATCGAGAGTGCACTTATATAGTTTGCGGACGATACCAAGCTGGGAGGGGCTGCAAGTGCTTTGGAAGATTGTTTTGAATGTTAATCCTATCTGGACAAACTGGAGAAATGAGATGAAGAAAATAGGATAAAATTCAATAAGGACAAATGCAAATTATTCCACTTAGGAAGGAACTATCAGTTGTATACATACAAAATGGGAAATGACTGCCTAGGGAGGAATACCGCAGAAAGGGATCTGAGGGTCATAGTGGATCATAAGTTAAATATGAATCAACAGTGTAAAACTGTTGTAAAAACATGCAAACATCATTCTGGGCTGTATTAGCAGAAGTATTGTAAGCAAGACAAGAAATAATTCTTCTCCTCTACTCCATGCTGATTGCACCTCAACTGGAGTATTGTGTCCAGTTCTGGGCATCACCTTTCAGGAAAGATGTGGACAAATTGAAGAGTCCAGAGAAGAGCAACAAAAATTATTAAAGGTCTAGAAAACGACCTATGAGGGAAGATTGAAAAAATTGGGTTTGTTTAGTCTGGAGAAGAGAAGACTGAGTGGGAACATGATAAGTTTTCAAATACATCAAAGGCTGTGACAAGGAGGAGGGAGAAAAAAAATGTTCTCTTTAACCTCTGAGGATAGGACATGAAGCAATGGGTTTAAACTGCAGCAAGGGCAGTTTAGGTTGGACATCCGGAAAAACTTCCTGTCAAGGTGGTTAAATACTGGAATAAACTGCTTAGGGAGGCTCTGGAATCTCCATCAGTGGAGATTTTTAAGAGCAGGTTAGACAAACACCTGTCAGGGATGGTCTAGATAATACTTAGTCCTGCCTTGAGTGCAGGGGACTGGACTAGAAGACCTCTCAAAGTCCCTTCCAGTCCTATGATTCTATGCTTATGATCCCCTATGCCTGGCTTTACCTCATCTTCAGTCATTTTGATCAGCACTTCATATAAAACTCTTGTCTGCAAGAGTTACGTAGGCAGTTGGCAGATTACTGTCAGTTTTGCTAGCATTTTAAATCTTGAATCGTTTTTCTGCTATCCTTGATACTATCAGGTCTTGAGTCTTCACCTTCCTGGAGTGAAACCCTGCGATTCTCCCAATCTTAGTCTAGGTAGCCTGGCTACCCCATGTACTGACTGAGTGCTCAGCAGATCTGACTGGGTTTAGCTACCTGCGGTTCTTCCCTTCAGGAGCTGTGACCAGTGGTAAATACAATGACCATGCAATTCAGATTCCAAGGCCAGAAAGAACCATTGTGATCATCTCGTCTGACCTCCTGCAGAACACAGGCCAGAGAACTGCCCCAAAACAATTCCTAGAGCAGATCTTTTAGAAAAACATCCCATCTTGATTTAAAAGTTGTCAGTGATGGAGATTCCACTATGACCCTCGCTAAATTGTACCAATGGTTAATTACTCTCATTGTTAAAAGTTTATGCTTTGCTTCAAGTCTGAATTTGCCTAGCTTCAACTTCCAGCCACTGATTTATGTTATAACTTTCTCTGCTAGATTGAGGGGCCCATTACTAAATATTTGCTCCCCATGTAGACACTTCAGACTAAACAAGCCACCCCTTGACCTTCTCTTTGTTAAGCTAACTAGATTGAGCTCTGACAGGGTGGCTCCACTCACTGCTAGGATGGCACCTCTGCCTGGTGGCTCTAGGGAATAGCTCACGGAGTCAATACCACTTCCTGTGGTTACATGCTGTCTCTGCAGGTCTGCAGCCCCTCTTTCACACCACAAGCTGCTGCTGCCTCTTCGTGACTCAGTTCTCTACCCAGATCCCTGTACACATTTTCCCCTTCTGGGGTACAAATTTTTTTTTCCCCACAATCCTGAGCAGTCACTGCCTCATAGTGCTACTTCCTCAGTGGCTGGCAGGGGAACCTAGGTCTGTCCCCTACTATGGGTTCTAGCTCAGGGATCCTCTAGCCAGCCATCAAAGTCTGTTTCCTTCAAGATCTCATTGCCTCTCCCTGAACCCTTTTCTTACCACCTAGCACTAGCACTCCCTCCCCCTCAGGCTACCTGCCTCTAAACACCTCTCCCTTCCTCAAGGGAATGACTGCAGCCTTTCCCAGCAATCATCTCTACTTCCAGTTTCCCAGCTTTATAAACCCAGCCCAGTTCATTCCTCCTCAGCTGGGCTCCCTCATGCAGGGGATTATTTAAGACACTTGATTTCCCTCAGCTGGGGCCTGTCTGATTAACTGACCCCCTTCTTAGCCTACCTTAACCCTTTCAGGGCAAGTGTGGGGTGAACACCCCATACCAAGCTCCTTGAGTCTATCACTGTAAGATGTTCTCCAACCCTTTGGTCATTCTTGTGGCTCTTCTCTGAACTTAAAAACAGCCAGACTGGGTCAGACCAATGGTCCATCTAGGCCAGTATCCTGTTTCTGACAGTGGCCAGTGCCAGAGCTTCCACAGCCATGTCCATAACAAGGCAGTTAGCATTACAGGGGGAGGGATAGCTTAGTGGTTTGAGTATTGGCCTGCTAAACCTAAGATTATGAGTTCAATCCTTGAGAGGGGCATTTAGGGAACTGGGGTAAAAATCTGTCTGGGGATTAGTCCTGCTTTAAGCAGGGGGTTGGACTATATGATCTCCTGAGTGTCCTGTCTTTCCCTCCCAGCTTCTGGCAGTCAGAAGTTTTGGGTCACCCTGATCATGTGGTTACATCCCTGCCCACCTTGGCTAATAGCCATTGATAGATCAACCCTTCATGAACATACCTAGTACTTTTTTGAACCCCCTTATACTTTTGGCCATCACAAAATCCCATGGCAATGAATTCCACAGTTAATTGTGTGTTGCGTGAAAAAGTACTTCCTCTTGTTTGTATTAAACCTGCTGCCTATTAATTGCATTGGGTTGCCCCTGGTGTTTGTATTGTGGGAAAGGATAAATAGCAGTTCTCTAGTCAATTTTTCCACACCGTTCATGATTTTATAGACCTCTATCACATCCCCTCTTAGTCGTCTCTTTTCTAGGCTGAACAGAAATGGCCATCTTTGTTGCTATTCTTTCTTTTTCCAGTTCTGCTATATCCTTTCTGAGATGAGGCAATCAAAACTGGACACAGTATTCGAAGTATGGGTGCACCATGGATTTACAGAGTGGCATTATGATATTTTCTGTCTTATTTTGTATCCCTTTCCTAATAGTTCGTAACATTCTCTTAGCCTTCTTGACTGCTTGTGACAGAGAGTTGAGGGCTAGCACTCTGAGAGCCAGCACTCCAGGCAGGCACTGTTATACTAATAAGGTTCACCTGCAGAAGGCCTAATTGGACAGAGATGTACCTCATTACCAGGCAGACGGGAGCTGATGAGTCAATGAGCCAATTAGCCCACTAACAGGGAAGCTATATAAAATGGAACCAGGGTGTGGGGGGGGAGAATCTCCATCCTTAGAGGTTTTTAAGGCCTGGCTTGACAAAGCCCTGGCTGGGATGATTTAGTTGGTGTTGGTCCTGCTTTGAGCAGGGCATTGGACTAGATGACCTCCGGAGGTCTCTTCCAACCCTAATATTCTATGATTCTATGAATATAAAACTAAGAGAGTCTGATAAGGGAGTTCTCTGAGTACCCCTCACCTCTTCTGGGAGAAGGGGTTAGAAAGTTGAGATACAGTGTGTAAAGGTGTGAAGACACTGCTATGTATAGGTGGATGGACTAAAACACTGTAAAATAACTACAGAGGGGTGTTTACAAGCAAGAAGGCCTCCCTGTGGTCCGCGGTCATGGAAGAGGTGAGAATGCAGCATGCTACCCCATCCCACTGCTGTTGCACATTGAGCCAAATTTACAGAAAATTATTCATGGTAACTCCTAGATCTTTCTTAACTGGTAACAGCTGATTTAGAACCCATCATTATATATGGTGTAGTTGGATTTTTTTCCCCCAATGTGCATTACTTTGCACTTGTTAGTGGTAAACTTCATCTGCCATTGTGTTACCTGGTCACCTAGTTTTGAGAGATTCCCCCTATGACTTTTTACAGTCAGTTTTGGACTTAACTATCTCGAATAATTTTATACCATCTGCAAACTTTGCCACATTATTGTTCACTTGCTTTTCCAGATCTTTAATCAATATATCGATTAGCCCAGGTCCTAGTACAGATCCTTGGGGGATCCTGCTGTTTACCTCTTTCCACTGTGAAAACTGACCACTTATTCCTACCCTTTATTTCCTATCTTTTAACTAATTACTGATCCATGAGAGGACCTTCAGTAGAACCTCACAGTTACAAACACCAGAGTTACAAACTGACCAGTCAACCCCACACCTCATTTGGAACCAGAAGTGCTCAATCAGGCAGCAGAGACCAAAAAACCCAAATACTGTACAGAACAGTACTGTGTTAAATGTAAGCTGCTATAAAAATAAAGAGGAATTAAAAAAACAGTTTGATAAGCTAAGGAAACTGTTTCTGTGGTTGTTTCATTTTAATTAAGATAGTTAAAAGCAGCATTTTTCTTCTGCATAGTAAAGTTTCAAAGTTGTGTTAAGTCAATGTTCAGTTGTAAACTTTTGAAAGAACAAACAGAACGTTTTGTTCAGAGTTATGATCATTTCAGAATGACGAACAACCTCCATTCCCGAGCTGTTCGTAACTCTGTGGTTCTGCTGTACTTAATTTCCTTAAGAGTCTTTGGTGAGGGACCCCGTCAAAGGCTCTCTCCATTTTATCAACATCCTTCTTGAATTGTGGGCATCAGAACTGGACACAGAATCCTAGCAGCAGTTGCACCAGGGCCAAATAAAAAGGTAAAATAACTTCTGTACTCCTTGAGATCCCCCTGCTTATGCAGCCCAAGATAACATTAGCTCTTTTGGCCATAGCGTCGCAGCGGGAGCTTATGTTCAGCTGATTATCCATCACCATTCCCAAATCTCTTTCAGAGTCACTGCTTCCCAGGAAAGAGTCCCCCATTCTGTAAGTATGGCCTACATTCTTAGTTTCTAGATGGATACTCTTACATTTAGCTGTATTAAAACACATATTTTTTGCTAGCACCCAGTTTACCAATGGATCCAGATCACTCTGAATTAGGATCTATCCTCTTCATTATTTACCACTCACTCAGTTTTTGTGTCATCTGCAAACTTTATCTGTGATGATGTTTTCTTTCAGGTCATTGATAAAAATGTGAAATAGCGTAGGGCCAAGAATCAATCCTTGTGGGAACCCTGTGGAAACTCACTCGCTTTGACGATTCCCCATTTGCAATTATATTTTGAGACCTATCACTTAGCCACTTTTTAATCCATTTCACGTGTGCCATGTTAATTTTATGTCGTTCTAGCTTTTTAATCAAATGTGCGGTACTAAGTCAAACACCTTTATAGACAACACTATATTACGACAACACTATTACCTGTATCAACCAAACTCGTAATTTCATCAAAAAAGATATCAAGTTAATTTGACAGGATCTGTTTTTCCATAAACCCATGTTGATTTGCGTTGCTCTTCTTTAATTCTTTATTAATCAAGTCCTGTGTCAGCCACTCCATTATCTTGCCTGGAATCAATATCAGGCTGACAGGCCTATAATTACTCAGGTTAGCTCATTTACCCTGTTTAAAAATTGTATATTAGCTTTCTTCCAGTCTTCTGCAACATCCCCAATGCTCCAAGACTTATTTTAAAATCAACATTAATGGTCTAATGAGCTCCTCAGCCAGCTCTTTGGAAACTCTTGGATGCAAGTTATCTGGACCTGCTGATTTAAAAATATCTGACTTTAGTAGCTTCTCCTTAACATCCTCCAGAGATATTAGTGGAATGGAAAGTCTTATCACCACATGAGAGTATATCATCTGTTTTTCCCCAAATTACAGAACAAAAATATGCACTGTACACATCACAATGTGATGTGGCTTAGTGACTTTGGGTCACCACTGGCACAGGCCACTTTCTTCCTCCTTTGATAACATACAAACTCTCCAGGGTCCAATTTGAAAAACAAAAGGAGGAGATTTTCAAAGCTATGAATGGGACACTGGCTTTCAGTGGGAGTTAGCTGCCTAACTGCCCCTTTGTGCCTTTGAAAATCTCCCACAAATATTCAGGCAGGGCAAATGGAGAAAGGAAGCCAAGGAATTTGAGGAAATGGAGCAGTATTGTCCAGCAGATTGGTGTTTCCGGCCCATTCACCTGCTTGATTTTATTCCCCTGCTTAATGGTGAGCTGTGATTTTTTTTTTTTTTTTTTTTTTGGATGAAGCCCTACATCTGTCCTGGATTACAGAATGGTCTGGGTGTGTGAAGTCAGAGGCATATCACATTGTCTGGCAGTCATCAAAGCTGGAGGAACAGTTCCTTTCCCCTCACATACTGAATTTGCTTGCTCCCTTTGTGCCCTTGCCATCTGCAGCTCTGCTATCTCAGGCTTTGATCTTGTTGGATCTTGGAAGATAAGACCAGAAAGGCCTGATCAGTGCTTGTGTGAGAGACTACCAAGAAAAACCCAGGCTCTATAGAAAGTGGCAGTGCTAATGCTGTAGGTGGCTATCTTCCTTCTGCATCAGTAGAGAATCCAGTGCTAAGGGGCATCATGGTTCTTTCCAGATGAAAAGTACAACTATGTTCCTGACCTCTAGAAATACCATGAGACCTTTTGCAAGAGTAAAGGTGTCAGCTGCTGAATGTTGCCAAATTCTATCTTAAGCCATTACTGTGTATTCTGCAGAGATGGTTTAACATTTTCCAGTGGACCAGTTTTCCATTGGGAAAATGCTGATGCCGCAAAATTGAAATGTTTCATGGGACCATCTCCATTTCATCGCCATTTTTGAGAAAAAATATTGTAATATTTCATTTTCATAAAGTTGACATGATTCAATTTGACTATATATTGTATGTATTCTATTAGAAATAATGAAGTCTAAAGGAAGTGCTTTGACATTATCAGAATGAAACTTTTTGATAAGGTTGTTTTGATATTTCAAAAAAAAAAAAATCAGAAATTCATTTTGTAGGAAATGATGAAATTTCAAAATTTTTGTTTTGATTTGGGATGAAAGGAAATTTCCAAATGTTGGAATTGCCTGTTGAATGGGATCACACTTATGCAAAGTGCATGGTAAACAATAGTGGTCCTCACCTGCCCTTTACTATATATAAAGTCAGTTTCCAAATGTAGCAGTCATAAGAAAGACACCAGTGTCCACAAGAGGTTATCAAATGCTGAGTTTATCAGAGAGAAAGGAAGTGCTAAAAGTAATCAAACAAATAAAGCACCCCTAAAAGCAGACATTTTCAATGGTGAGAGTAATTAATTGGAGCGGTTTATTTACCAGGGATGTGTTGGCATTTACAATCTCAATAGGATATCTCTTTCTAAAACAAATGCTCTAAATCATTCATGAATTATGGGGTTGGTGCAGAAATCTTCTTCGCTTTTGCCTTGTCCCATTAATCAGGTTAATCAAGGACAGGTCGCTGCTTGCGGGGAGCCACCCGATGTGAGCTCCTCCGGGATCTGACACCCTGAGCCCCCTCCCGTGCCCCAGCCCCACACTCCGAACCCCTCGTGTCCGTTCCTCCACCTAGGAGCAGCAGGGACAGTTTGCTGCTTGCGGGGAACCACACGGAGGCAGGTAGGGAGCCTGCCGGCCCCGCGCCAACCGGACTATAAACCGGGCTTTCTAAGAAGATTAGAAATGCCGGTTTCTAGAGCTTTGCAGTTGGTACAGGGCTGGATAACACAGCTTTTACTGTATAGGGACAGATGTAGATATGGGCTATAAAATTGGGGTTATCAAATACAAAAACCCTCTGACTTCTTTCCAGTCATCCCTTTCCCCCAACCAACATCCCCTTCCCTCCCCAGCAAGTTTTCCCCCCAGAATTGTTTCATTAGTGATAAGTGATGCAACAAGTGGACAGATTTGTAGGAGATAAGATTTTATTTAACAAGCTCAGAGGCTGGTGGTGTATGCTGATGATGTGTCATCCGTCCCTCACCAGCCTAGGTGCTTCCTGAAACCTGATTCTCTTTCTCTGGTTGCACTCTTCACACTAGGTTTAGGTTTGCATCCGGAGAGAATCCTCCGCCCAATTCAGCAGCACAAACACAAATAAGACAGCTATCCTGAGCTTTGCTTATCTTCAGGGGGAGAGAAGGAAGGCGTAGAAAGCAGATAAGCCAAGCGGGGAGGTGGAAAATAGAAAGCTGCTAGGTGAGGGATAGAACGGGCCAAAGGGATGTAACTTTTTTACCTCTCAGCCGTTTCCCAGCCCTACTCTGTGTTTGGAAAGTTTAAATTCCCTTTGGTTTACTATAGGAATATGTAATTAAAGATTTCACTATAATAATAATAATAATAACCACAAAATGAGAGGGTTTTGTGTTAACTTGGTAATAACTCTTTCCTCAGCTAATAAACTCCCAGGCTGAATATTTCTACAAACAACTCGACCACCGACTTTGGAATTTATTTAGCCGAGGATATGGTTATTACACCTCATAAACAAGAAGTATCCTCAAGTTACCATTATAATAAAACTGTTACAATGCACTGCTTTTTACACAGGAATTATGGAAAGTACTTTAGTGTGACTGACAATTTATATGCAGGCTTTCGCTACATGTTCAAGTGCAAAACTGCCTTACTTTGGGTTAACGCGTATCTAGCTCGATTCATACTGTTGTGATGGTCCTGGGCTATGCAGATAAACTAAGTACGGTGTATGTAGTTACCTAGGTACTCTGGAATCCTTAAGGGAGAAAGCAGTGTTTTTGAGATAATGTACATTGTTATCTCCTGAATGAACAGGTAATTCCCCCATGTTCTAGTTAACTTCTTTTCAGCTGGTAAGTTTGGAGAAACTACAATATGGATAGGGCCCTCACCTGGTATGTGGGAGAGTTGGATTCAAATCCCACCTCACCTCCCGTCTAGGTGAGTGCTCTCGCCACTGGGCTATACGGGTAGTCTAGGATGGGGGTCTCCTCTGTTGAAGCTGTTCCACATTCTATAAAATAATTAAATAGCCATTGGGCCAGAGAAAGAGACTGACTCTAAAGCCTTGTGGTGAAGGCACTCACATGAGACATGGGAGAACCAAGCTTAAATTCCTGTTGTAGAGCAGGGATTTGAGCCTGGCCAGGACAAGACCAGAGAGTGGAGACAGGCCTGCCTGAGTACACCTCTGGGACCGTGCTACCCATTAACACCAAACTAAGTGGGGTTTAGCGGATCTGGAAAGGGGAAGAAATGTGGTAAAGGGACACTTTTCTATTGAACTAGAGGTGGGGAGTTAGAAACTTCTGAAAATGTTGGAAATCTGTTCTTTACAAAAACTTCCAAATGAAAATGTTTTCCAAAAATGTTGAGAAATTTCACATTTTATTTCACTGCCTTTCTTCCCCCAGCTCTCTTATGGATGGACAAGCTAAGACTCAGAACGTTTAAGTGACTTTCCCAAGATCAGCGTGAGACAAGGTGGGGGAGGGAATATCTTTTATTGGACCAACTTCTGTTGGTGAGAGAGACCAGCTCTTGAGTTACACAGAGCTCTTCTTCTTCCCAAGAAGATTCAGTGGTGGGGTTAAAAATAGATACTTAGGTCCCCAGCTCAAGGCTTCTCAGCTTTGAGCAACAAGCACTCAACATTTTGTAGGATTGTGGCCAAAGAGTCTATCCACTGTGTTCTAACCCCTGAGACCAACAGTTCCCAAACTTTTTCCCTGCATGACCCCATTTTCAGATGTATTGCTTCCTGTGACCCCAGCATAGAGGGCACCATTTTAAAATGGCATCCAACGCACAGCGTGACCTCACACACACCATAAGTGCGAGGACACGCTACATGGCGGGCACCACTTTGTATAGCAAAATGGCATCTTCCGCACACCAGTGGGGTCCTCTATGCAGCGTGACCTCACGTGCACCGGAAATGCGAGGTCACACTGTGCAGAGGGTGCCATTTTACCATCCCGCACACTTCAGATTGCCACGACCCCATCCACTGATAGAGCAACTCCATTTGGGGACGTGACCCATCGTTTGGGAGCCAACCAAGACCACGAGTAATAGTACAAGTCACAAGTAAATAAAACCTCTTGCTCTTCTCTGGTTGAGTGACTCCCAGGTCAACGGTTGTCTGCGGATATACTGGCTGGATGGCTACTGGAAAGGTCCTTTCTGGGCATGTGTGTCTGGAGTCATAACTTTTAAACTGGAAGTCCTCTGGTATTTATCCTTGCAATATTCACAGGAAACACTCACCAAAATGGCCATTGGAGGTCTAAAGGAGATTTATTTTGCAATAATAAAGCTCTGTCTCTACAGCAAACACTGTATAAATTAGTGGTCTGCCACTTACTGTCTTGCTTTGCTACGCTTTTCAAACATACTTTATGCCCGACAATAAAGAGACCAAACATGAGGAAAAACCGTGGATCTGTATCCCACAGCTGCAGAATGGGCAGGAGACAGACGTGGGAGGACTTGGCGAGTACTTAATAAAATGGACTATATAATGCAATTTGTGAGTGTGTCTTTTTACTGTGGTCCAGCAGATAGTGCTCTGAGAGGGGAGTTAAGAGACATGATTTCCATTCCCAGCTGTGCCACTGAAACTTGTGACCTTTAGCAAATCATTTAAACTCATTGTGCCTCAGTTTCCTCATCTATAAACTGGTATTAACGATATATACCCTCCTTTGTGAGCTGTGAATGGAACGTACTATATAACTGAGAGCTGGTTGGCAAGCCAAAGATTTTCCTATAAGGAATGTTGTGATAATTGGGCCTACAAACCTACCCTCTTCACGAGCTCAACTGTAAAAAGTATGTGAAAGTTCATAAGACTTAGACAATTTAGACAAATTAGAGGATTGGGCCAAAAGAAATCTGATGAGGTTCAACAAGGACAAGTGCAGAGTCCTGCACTTAGGACGGAAGAATCCCATGCACTGTTACAGACTAGGGACCGAGTGGCTAGGCAGCAGTTCTACAGAAAAGGACCTAGGGGTTACAACCCTGATATTCTATGATAACTCCGTGACTGGGTTAAGATTGTGCCTGGTAAACAAGAAAAGTGTGGGACTAGAAATCAGTGTAGTAGGAGCAGCACAGCAGTGGGACCCAGAAACTCCTGAGTTCTAATGCTGACTCTGCACCTGACTCACTGGGGGTTTGTCTACACTCCACTGTAAATCCTCGTCTGTGGGCCTCATGCCTGTGCAGTTGATATTTCCAAGCCCATGCTTGAGTGTCCATGCTGCATTATAAACCTGGGTTTGCAATTGCTATCACGTCCATATTCACTGCGCAGACCTTCTGACTGGGGTCTGCGGCTTGAGCTGAGTCAACACTGCAAAAAGACAGGGGTTGTACCCAAAACTCGGGCTCTGACCCACCCCTTAGCAGTGTCCATGGCCCTGAACCTTGAGGGGTTTCTGGCCCATGTCAGACTGATTTCTGTGTGGATGGGAGTGGGGGCTTGGGCTCAACCTGAATCTGAGCCCAGGTTTACAGTGCAGTGTAGACATACCCTGGGTGGCCTTGGGCCAGTAACTTCAGTTCTGCTCTGAAAAGTGACTAGGTAGAACAGACTCACTCGGCAAGACTGCTCTTTAACTCAGGTATGCAAAGATCCCCTGACTTTAGGGACTAAAATAGGTTTTTATTTATTTTTTTCCCTCCTGTTAGCCTCAGTGAGCCTGAGATCTCAAAAGCAAAAAGGACGAGCTTCTACCATTTCAGCTACAGAAGCAACTCCTCTAGGTGGTAGCAGTAGTAGATTCAAATCCTCAGAAGACCAGCCACTAGACGGCAGAACGATCATTGAGGTGCACACGCAAACACGCTCTCCTTGGATGCTCAGTTTAGTACAGGCTAATGTTGTGCAAGGCTCTTGTTAAAGTATTGGCAGCATATCACTCAGCTAATACCTGTAAATTGGTCCTTAGAAGTTTTTCAAACAGGTGTTAGAATTAAAGCTTTGGGTCTGAGCTCAGCCAGACAAGAGTGTAAAACAAAAGACGCAACTTCCCGAGAACAGCAGTGTCACCAACGGGCCACGGGAAAGCAGAGGAAGGTGACCCTGTTGGTGACACTGCTATTTCAGACTGTGAATAAAATGCAGGGCTGCAGAGATCAAATGGCAGCTGTGTTTGAAAGATGTGAAAAGAGAGGATTCTTCTTTCTCATATACTTACCCTTTGCTTTAGCCTCACACTTTGTTTTTTTTCTCTGATTGATGCTTCTGTCTTTGCAATCCAGACCGAGCTAGTAAACAGAAGAAATTTCAACTTCACACCTATGCCTGGCTTCCCAATTCTGCTGTATGCCTGGCTTGCAATATGATATCTGCTCCTCTTGGATTTAATTATTCAGGCAATCTCCATGCCCTGCCACTGCACCATCTCACTGGGCTTTCCCGAGGCCTGTTGAACAGACTGGGTTTTCCTTCTTATTATTTGGATTAGTTAATACAGATGAGATCGGGGCCCTGTTGTGCTAGGTTCTGTACGAGCACACAGTGAGAGAGAGCCCCTGCCCCCAAAGAGCTTACAGTTTAAATAGGCAAAGAGCAGGATGGGAAATTGAGGCACAGAAAGGTGAAGTAACTAGCCCATGGTCACACAGACAGCAGGTCACTGGAAAAGCAGGGAGTAGAACCCGGACCTCCTTGCCTAGTGCCCTATTCACTAGGCAACACTGCCTCTCTGCCAGAATTCAACTGCGTATGTGCTTCTACTGGAGCTCTGCAAAAAACACCACCTACAGACTCCAGATGAGTATCATGGCCCAAGTGCACTAGGCACTGTATATGCGTAGAATCAAAATATAGTCCCCGTCCCAGAGAGCTTACTATCTAGTGCAGGGGTAGGCAACCTATGGCACGTGTGCCGAAGGCGGCACGCGAGCTGATTTTCAGTGGCACTCACACTGCCCGGGTCCTGGCCACTGGTCCAGGGGGCTCTGCATTTTAATTTAATTTTACATGGAGCTTCTTAAACATTTTTAAAACCTTATTTACTTTACATACAACAATAGTTTAGTTATATGTTATAGACTTATAGAAAGAGACCTTCTAAAATGTTAAAATGTATGACTGGCATGCGAAACCTTAAATGAGAGTGAATAAATGAAGACTCGGCACACCACTTCTGAAAGGTTGCCGACCCCTGATCTAGTGTTATGAGAAACCAGGGCCGGCGCAACCCATTAGGCGACCTAGGCGGTCGTCTAGGGCGCGGCTATTTTGGGGGCGCCGGCGCCGCGGCCGCCCGTTCAAATTTGGGGGCGGGACCTTCCGCCGCCGCTGTTGGGGGCGGCATTTCGGGGGCGGGACCTTCCGCCGCCTAGGGCGCCGGAAGAGCTGGCGCCGCTACTGGAGAAGACACAACGGGTGGTGAAGCAGACAAATATGTGGCTGGCAGGAACGAGGTAGCAGTAAAATGAATGTATGTTTGCACAATAAGCACTTGCCTCAGCTCATCACCATTGTGAAACATTTCCATCAAAACTCAAGCTAAATCTTCCATCATTTTGGCTTGGAGAGTCTCTGTCTCTTCTCCCCACCGCTCAGATGTCGCTTGTCTTTTTATGCCCTGCTCCAGCCGCGTGCTTGAGCACATGCTTAACGTTAAGCATGCGAGCAGTCCCACTGATCTGAATGCAAGCCAAAGTCAAGCAAGATTGTAAGTTCTTCAGGGCAGGGACCGTGGAAGAAGTCCTGGCCCCATGGAACTCAATGGGAGTTTTGCCACTGACGTCAGTGAAGCCAGGATCAACTTTATCTGTGTTTGCACAACACCTAGTGCAATGAGATCCAAATCCTGATTGAAGCCCCTGGACATACCATAATATAAATATTAATTGCATGCTCTCTGGGGCAGTGACCATCGTTTAGTTCTGTGTTTGTACAGTGCCTAGCACCATGGGGTCCTGAACTATGGCTGATGCTTCTGCATGCTACTGCAGGACTCCTACTGCTTCCAGCAGGGCCGGTTTTAGGCCGATTCCCCCGATTCCCCAGAATCGGGCCCTGCGGGTAAGAGGGCCCCGCGCCTTAGGGTCACCCGGCGGCGGTCCGCTCCGGCGGCATTTCGGCGGCGGGGGGGTCCGCTCCGGGGTCCTCGGCGGCATTTCGGCGGCGGGGGGGTCCTTCAGTGCTGCGGAAGACACGGCACGGACTCCGTGCCGCCGAAGACCCGGACCGCCGAAGACACGGACCGCCGCCGGGTATTGGAATCGGACCCCGCAGGTCCTAAAGCCGGCCCTGGCTTCCGGGACTGGGTTTGCCATGCTGTGCACCTCGGTTTCAACTTTTCTGCAAAAGGTTCTATTAAATGGTTATTTTCACCAGTGGCTCAAGCTGCAGAATTTGGAGGCAGATCTGGATTTTATATGCTCCATTCCAGAGGAACTTAGAACCATGGGTTTGGTTCAGGCTCTTCCCTACTTTGGACCAAAGCCAGGGGGCACACCTCACTCTCTGGAGGTGAAAGGCCTGAACATACTCAATGGGGTGGGGGGGGGGGGGGGGGGGGTGAGTAGTGTGACATGGAAAATTTAAAAGAAAATGGGGCGGGGGAAGTTTTTGTCTAAATTTTCCAGAGAATTTTGGCAGAAATTCAAATACCAAAACAATTTGGCCAAAACCCAAAATATTTTAATTTTCAGTTGCAATATATTGGGTTTGGGGTGTTTGGCGCTTTGACCAAAAATTGAAATTTTCTGTGGAAAGCAGACACTTTTCACACACCCCCAATTTCATTAAGGACCCAATTTTCCACTGAAAAACAGTTTTCTGCTGGAAAATCTTTAACCAGTCCTAGCTGTGTAGTACTAACCCTATTGCACCATGAACGTTAGGTCCCACATCCTCTTTCTTGTTTGTATTGGGAGTCTTTTTAACATTTTCTGCCAGTATTTTCCAATGAGCATTAAAACCTATAAAGAAGCAGAAAGTCTGATCAAAGGCTGGTGTGAATAATGGTTTCATTACTGAAAGGGCACAGACTGCAGTCACCTGAAAGCAACGATGGATAGAGATTGCCAGCCAGAGCAGGTTTCCTTCTCATCATCCCAATTAATAAAGGGTAAATGATATTTAGTGGGATACTGCCAAGTTTTGGATCGGTCCTTGTGAAACAAGCCACAGCCAAGCCGCTGTACCATTGCTCCTTGGTAGCAGATTCTCACAGCTCACCCAGCCTCTCCTTAGCATCAATCAACATGGGAGATTAGCGCAACTGCCTGTATACAGAGCACTGAATTTTAAAATTCAGGAGTAGTGCTTTCCATGGATCTGACTACCAACATACTTATAGGGCCCCAATCACCAAGATATCAATCTGTAAATCACGCCAACCCTGAATAATCTGACAAAAATGAAGCTCAGTAAATATTGGGGGGAAATATTCCTCAAATATTTTATTTGAAACATTTTATCAAATCAATCTAATGCATTTTTTTAGATAATAGTCTTTGGCCAGCTTGAGCGATCAGTTACAAAATGCAGGACCTGGTAGCTAAGAACTCCAGGAATAATTAATAAAGATAGTCTAGACAGTTGAAGAGAGTTGAAGAATAACAGCACACTTCATTTCTCTAGCACGTTTCATCTGAGGATCTCAAAGCATTTTGCAAGCATTAATTCAGCAAGCCTAACTGCTCAGCCAAATGAAGCACTGGTATCCTCTGCTAAGGTCCTGTGACTTGCGCAAGGTCACAGAACAAATCAGTGGGAGAAATGGGACTAGAACCCATGAATCCTGTGATGCATTTGCGTAACCATCTCGAAATGGCTTTGATTTCCCTACTCATCCAATCAAGGAGCAGAAACAATACAATGTGATTGAACATCTACCCCAAATAATGGGTAGCTGAAGATATAGTTGAAGCAAATAATGTGCAGACAACAAACGGACTGAAGTACATTTGCACAGGCGTGCTCGATCCATTTTGAAGGGCAAACATGTTTGTAAAAATCAAAGTCTATGGCAGATAATCGGCAGACAGAAAAAAGGCAGTCAGCCGCAGTAGAGCAAGGATACTCAGTTGCAAAAATGAGATGGGGATGCTATTACTTATCTTACGGTAGCAACTAGAGGCCCATTGTGCTCGGGACTGTACATACACATGGTAAGAGGCAGTCCCAGGCCTGAGGAGTTTACAGATTGGGAGAATTAGCACCCCCTATTTTACATATGGGGTGCTGCGATACACACAGGCCAAGTGAGAGGTCACCCGGTGACTCTGGCACAACTGGGAATTTAATTCCTATTTCCCAAGTCCCACTTTAGTGCCTTAACCACAAGACTACCCTTGCTCAGGGCTGCTGGAACAATTTGTATAGAGGGGGGTGGTGAGAGCCATTGAACCAAACTGTAAACCCTGCATATGATGACAAGCACTTCAAGCCAGAGGGTGCGGCAGCACCTCCCACACCCCGAATTCCAGCACCTATGCCCTTGCTATCAAAAGCAACCTCTCTCCGAAAACATAAAGCTGAGCCCCACTGCTGCAAGGAGTTAATCCCGCCATCATTTCTGAATGAGAGAGCGAGGAAGAGGGATATCCAGGCGATGACCTTGTATCATTTGACCACTCCCCGTGGCATTAAATCTTTATTTGCCTGAATTAACTAGAACTCCTCATCTCCATTGGCTAGAGTGGCAGCTGGATGTGTTGCATCAAACCAAGGCACCTTACATGATTAACTCCATGCTAGTCTCTGGCTGAACCCTTCAGAGAGATGTGTTAATATCCTACTTGGAAAGGACCAAGGAAAATCAATAGACCGGAAAGTTGTGTGTGCTGTTTGTGGCAGGCGAGAAAGATTCATTTGCCTTATGGCTCTTCGCTGTGACAGATGGTTCCTTCATGTATTGAGGAGGATGCCCATCCAGCAGAATGAAGATCTTTATTTGGAGCAGTCATGACAGATTTCACAGGGGCAGTGCTTTTACAGGAGAGGCAGCCATCACAGACTGGCATACAGCCTGAAGTACGTAGGCTGCTTTCTTCTTGCCATTGTAAACCGTGCCACTTAATGGTTCTTCATTTATTTAATGGCTCTTTAATTGCACTCTGCAACTGCTGCAAGTGACATTGTTGGCAACGCTTTCTCCACTGAGCCAGTGTGAAATTCCTCAGGGTGTCACCTTTTGGATGAAACAGAGAACCAAAGAGTCCTGAGCAGGAGCATTTTCACAGCACTGCGGGTGCAGAGTTGGTAGAAAAATGGGAGGGAATCACAATTGTTTCCTTTTTCCCCTGCCCCAATTGTATAAATTCTTCTTCATATCCTAGCCTAAATGGGTGAGTGGTTTTGCAGTGCATTCATAAAGAACTGATGCATTCTGCCCCAAAGATAGCTTTATTTCAAGTAGGGGTGCGGTCATTCAATCTAATATCTTGAATCTACATTTCTTTCTGGAAATACGTTTTTTGTGAGTTCCTCTCTTATCATCAATGAACCCTTCCGGTAGAACCAATGCAGAAAGAACTAGAGATGTGCTCTTTGTACCATGGGATCAGGCAACACAAGGAAAGCACAACAGGAGGCTGAATGTATACAGGTCACATGACTTTTTTCTTTGTCACCGCCTGCTGGCAGGTACAAGTTATCTCAATAGCCCTCAAATGTACAGAAAACCACATTACCATGGAGAAATACCGGAGTTTAACAACAGGCACTTCTTCTTCTTTCAAATATATGTGTTCAGTTGATAGCAAACTGCTGCAGGGTTCAGTGAAATACTACACAACACTGTGCATTTATTGACCAAAACCGAAGACTATGTCCAAGAGTACAAAGGTTTATTGATTTGTTTTCTTGTAGTGGGTAGTTTCCCTTGCAAGCCATGGCACAATCATGATTTGTTTTCATCTCTAACTTTTATATATCTATTGATTTAGAACAGGAGGGGGAAAGAAAACTTGAAATCAGGTCTTCTGATCTGTCATTCCTGTGTTAGCCAAGAACTTGAGAGCTTTGAGGGAGATTATAAATTCATAACCACTGTGATTAAGGTATCATACCTAGACTGAAATTGAAAATCTTCCTGGGTCATTCATTAAAGATCTTATATGTTTTGTCTCCATCCGGGAGGAAACTCAGGATGTCCCATTTCTAACCTGCCTTTTTATATTATTTTTATATATTTTCAGCATCAAGCATTTATCTGCAGACTCCTCTGTGCTGCTTTGAGAATGGCTTGCATCCCTAGCCAATTTCCTCTTGATCTATGGCAGAGGAGAATTACCTGATGCCTACAGAAAGTAGAAGCCCCCAAGACCTCAGCTCTCCAGGAATACGTGATCATTCTGCAACACAGAAGAGTGGATGGAGACCTGAGGTATTAAGGGTGATTTCTTTAAGGGGAAGTACACTGTCTATACTTTGCCCTATCATTAGTCCCTGAGGAAAGACACAATACTTCCGGGAAGGTCTTCTCTTATTTTGGTCAATGCACACAGGCCAACACTCTAACTCAGAGACACCCGTGTCCCTGCTTTATACCTTCTATTAGAGCTGGCCAGAGACTGACAGCTCCATTTTACGACGACTTTTTCTATTTTAAATCTGTTTTCCAGTGTGGAAGGAAAACCAAACTCTTTGATAGTGTTTGTGAAACAGAATGTTATGGAAACATCCATTTTCAAAGCAAAAAGGTCTGGTTTACGATTTAGGCCTTTTTTGATCCAGAACTTACTAGAGAAACCTGTGCCTCAGAAGCCTTCCATTGAAAACTTAGTCGAAAATGATACACCTCTGTGAAACTTTTCAGCTTTGATGAAACAGTATCTTCCACCGAGAATACATTTAATTGAAAACACTACAACCAGCTCTTCTCTCCTGCAAACACAAAGTCCGGCTAAACACCCACTGGAAACACAACTTTAGATACACTACCAAGAATCACATGGGGTGCACTTAATTGCAAACCTTACTTCGTCAAGAGCAAGTAGTGGAGTGACATTATCATCAGTCCAGTTGGCAATCCCGAGATATACTCTTTAAAAAGAGTGATACATTAATGCACTGAAACATTGCAGCTTGTCATTGTGATGCTGATTGTTTTAAGTCCAGAAGGGACCATTGGAATCATCTAGTCTGACCTCCTATATAACATGGGCCAAATAAACTCAGCCAATAATATCTGCATCATAGAATCAGAATATCAGGGTTGGAAGGAACCTCAGGAGGTCATCTAGTCCAACCCCCTGCTCAAAGCAGGACCACTCCCCAACTAAATCATCCCAGCCAGGGCTTTGTCAAGCCTGACCTTAAAAACCTCTAAGGAAGGAGATTCCACCACCTCCCTAGGTAACCCATTCCAGCGCTTCACCACCCTCCTAGTGTAAAAGTTTTTCCTAATATCCAACCTAAACCTCCCCCGCTGCAATTTGAGACCATTACTCCTTGTTCTGTCATCTGGTACCACTGAGAACAGTCTAGATCCATCCTCTTTGGAACCCCCTTTCAGGTAGTTGAAAGCAGCTATCAAATCCCCCCTCACGCTTCTCTTCTGCAGATTAAATAATCCCAGTTCCCTGAACCTCTCCTCATAAATCATGTGCTCCAGCCCCCTAATCATTTTTGTTGCCCTCTGCTGTACTCTTTCCATTTTTTCCACATCCCTCTTGTAGTGTGGGGCCCAAAACTGGACACAGTACTCCAGATGAGGCCTCACCAATGTCGAATAGAGGGGAATGATCACGTCCCTCAATCTGTTGGCAATGCCCCTACTTATACAGCCCAAAATTCCATTAGGCTTCTTGGCAACAAGGGCACACTGTTGACTCATATCCAGCTTCTCATCCACTGTAACCCCTAGGTCCTTTTCTGCAGAACTGCTGCCTAGCCACTCAGTCCCTAGTCTGTAACAGTGAATGGGATTCTTCCATCCTAAATTCATGGGATTCTTCCATCCTCTGCACTTGTCCTTGTTGAACCTCATCAGATTTCTTTTGGCCCAAACCCCTAATTTGTCTAGGTCCCTCTGTATCCTATCCCTACCCTCCAGCGTATCTATCACTCCTCCCAGTTTAGTGTCATCTGCAAACTTGCTGAGGGTGCAGTCCACGCCATCCTCCAGATCATTAATGAAGATATTGAACAAAACCGGCCCTACGAGCGATCCTTGGAGCACTCCGCTTGATACCGGCTGCCAACTAGACATGGAGCCATTGATCACTACTCGTTGAGCCCGACGATCTAGCCAGCTTTCTATCCACCTAGTCCATTCATCCAGCCCATACTTCTTTAACTTGCTGGCAAGAATACTGTGGGAGACTGTATCAAAAGCTTTGCTAAAGTCAAGGAATAACACGTCCACTGCTTTCCCCTCATCCACAGACCCAGTTATCTTGTCATAGAAGGCAATTAGGTTAGTCAGGCATCAAAAACGTATCTTCTGATTGAGCTGTAGCATATCTTTTTAAAAGTCCTGATTATTGTGAAATACTGCAGTAATAAGATAATGACTCTTCTTGGGGGAAAGCTGCTTCTAAAATCATATTTCTCGTATCTAAAATTGTGGCGGCAGGAGACACTAGATTAGTTTGGCACATCTGTAGGGATCACTTACCCCAGTTGGGGCTGTGTCAGATTTAGCCGCAGCGACAAGCCTGGTATAGCAGACAGAGAGAGCCGTCAGGCAGGGATTCTGAATGGGATTTTCAAAGCCACCTAAGGGATTTGGACACCTCTCAACTGTTAATTTTAGTAGAGGAAATGGTTCATATTTTCAAAGCTGCCCGTGTTGCCCAAATCCTGCTAAAATTGATGGGAATTTGGTGTCCAAAATGCCTAGGTGGCTTTGAAAATCTCAACCCTCTCATTTCCTGGAAGTTTCTGAAAATTTAATCAATTATCCATGAGTAACAATAAAGGCCAGAATTTCTGAGTTTGCTTTGTGACTCTGCCACTGACCCACCATTTCACTGTTCTGGTTCTCATCTGTTTGCTGCCTGCAAAATGTGGAGGATGAAACCTATGCTACTTCACAGGGCTGTCTTGAAGTATAGTTAATGTTTGCGTAAGCCATGGCTACTCAGTGTGGTGCCCTGTCCCCCTCTAGTGATGGCTGGGCCACAGGTAGCAGTTGATGATCCTCTTGCAGCCTTGGCTATTAGAGCTGGATTATTAGAAACTTAAGCTTTAAGATCCATGAGTCCCAGGTTCAATTCTCCAGTGCCAACAACCCAGCCTGGGGTATGGTGGAATATTTGCAAAGAGCTTGGAGATCCTCTGACGATATGTGCTATGTGAGTGCAAAGCACTCTGTTATTATCCTCTGCATGGTTTGAGTAGCAGATACATGCACCTCTATCCAAGAATGTTTTCATGTAATTGGTATCACCTGTGGAGAGAAAGTAATCATTTCTGAGATGGGCACAAAGGATATACAAAGTGTGTCTTTCTGCTCATCGCTGCAAGGAAAGATCATCTTAAGCTACCCAAATGGTACCTTTTGAAAAGCCCCCTTTGCTAATGCAGCACATATTATCCAGCAATCAGAAAAGACTGATTTTCCATCATTATGCGTATTTTTGTGTGCTTTGAGACAGTATTATATTTCAATTAAAAATCCATGAAAACTGTGTCTGTGCCTTTTAATGTGATATTATTAATTAAACTGTGCTCTCGTGTACCGGAGTCTTATAAAATGTCTTGGAAAAAGATAAAAAAGAATAGCAGAAATAAAATTGAACCATTTATCTAACAGGAGATTAAAGGGCTTCTTGTTTCCTTTGTGAATTTAGATTTCCGGAATTAAATGAGTGTGAAGTAATAATATTTTTCAGCACAATCATTATCATTTTTATTGCAACTGAATGTACCCAGCATTTCATTGTTATTATACTTACCTCACCTAATTGTGCTTCATTGCTTGCCATGCATACCTGGTGCACAACCGTGGACCCTGGACTCATATGACGAACATCCCATGTGAACCAACCCATTCCCTCCAGTTGCTGAATTTGTATATAGTGCTGAAGATAGTTCTAGATTCATGGGCAGACAGAGGGTTGAAAAACAATTGGGAGGCTATAAGCCATTTAAATGTCTATCACACTGGTCAGATACTGGTTTTACAAATCTATAGCACTGGTCCTCCTAAAGGATTTCAAACTCCGAGAGAGATCTTTATCTACCACTGAAATGCAGCCACCTCTGGGATGGAACACAGCGGATGTTTAACAGCATACTATACCAGAGAATAGGACAGGAACTGCAAAAGAATAATGGGCTAGTTTCTCATCTGGTGAAACTTATTGCATCTCCATTGATTTATGCAGCTGAGAACCTGGGCCAACTTTATCCAACCAAGTTCAGCTTCAATTTTATGGGTCGGCGAGTTGAGACACAGGACAGATACGCCCTGCTCTAGTGAAATGTGCCATGCCGTCTTTAGGGACTGCAAGTGGCCAAGACCTGGGTTTTTCTGTGTCACCAGAAAGATAGCGCCTCCTGTTGCCCCAGGTGCAAACATCATAATAATTCTTTCCATTTGCAGTGAGCATTTTCCAAGCACGTTACAAACAGGGAAGGCCAGATTCTCAGATCCTCAGATCCTCAGGCTCAGCAACATGGCGCTACATGAGCGGTCTCATTTCAGTCAATGGGGCGCTCGCCAAGTATGGTGAAGGTATCAGAATCAGGACCTAAAACTGAATCCTCACCCCAGGTTGTCATATGGGTCAGCGTGATTGTTATCCCCATTTTAGGGCTGGAGAAACTGAGATAGAGCGATGGAGGCTGAAATCGTGGCCCCATTAAAATCAATGGGAATTTTCCTATTGACGTCTGTGGGGCCAGGATTTCACCCTGAGTGTTTTCTCTAGGCCAGAGGTTCTCAAACTTTAACAACCTGAAGACCCCCATTTTGATTTAAAATTTTTCGCCGACCCCCAAGCTGGCTTCTAATTTTCCCTGGGGGTGCTCAACCCTCACTCAGCCCCAGGCCCTGCCCCACCTCTTCCTGCCCCCGCTCCATCCCTGCCCCTCCTCTTCCCACCCCTCCCCCGCACGTGCCCATCCCCACTCCTCCCCCTCCCTCCTAGCACCTCCTGTACTCTGCTGAACAGCTGTTCCACGGCGTGCAGGAGGCACTGGGAGGGAGGGAGGGGGAAAGAGTTGATCAGTGGGGCCGGTGGCCCCACCGGACATGATTCGCAGGCCCCCTGGATCCGGACATGACTTGTGGGCCGTCTGGAGTACCCTCGCGGACCCCAGTTTGAGAACCACTGCTCTAGGCCATACAGCAAGTCAGTAGCAGGTCTCCACTCTCCCAGACCTGTGTTCGAACCACTAGACCCTGCTGCCTTTTACAAACCGCCATGCTGGCTCTCTGCAGTGTCAGACGGAAGAGTGACATTTAATGAATCACCAGTGCTACTTTTTACTGCCTCTTCCTCCTGTGCCAGTACAGACTCTGACCGACCCTGCCTGTCCTGTGGGGTGCTGTAGATTGATAAAGAGAGATGTTGTAGATTGATAGATACTATTAGACAACGGTAATGGTTCCGTTCAGACTGAAGTTACAGAGCCGGTGCGCAGACAGCAGGGATTAGATAATCGAGAAAAGCTAGAGTTGGCAACAATCCTTACGGGCGCTGATCCCAATGACAGTGGCTGCTACTGGTGATGAGGTTTCAATGTGCAGGGCAGGAGAAAGGGAATGAAAACCTGAAAAGTCATTAAGGAAGCAGTTATGACGGATAGCTCCCTCCAGAGCCGCTGGAGAATTCGCACAGTGGGTGCGTGCAACTAGCGCGGAAGATGGGCTGGGAGAGAGAAAACCCCAGTGTGGCCAGGAGTCAGTGGCCAGTAATTGGGCAGGAGTGGAGGAGGTGAAAGAGCTCTTGCCTCTGGGAGGGATTTTTGCATCACTCTCATTTTAACAGTGCAGAGCCCCAGTGTAGATTTGCCACACTCGTGTAAAGTGGGGCTTGCACTAGTGTGATTTACCCCGGCCTATCTGCGGCTCCCCGGATGGGTCATTGGAACTGGGGATTGAACGTGGAACTTCTGCTTCTAAACAGCACATGCCTCTCCTGCCCAAGCTAAAAGAGTCACTTCTATTAAGCGGGGCTGCAGCTAACTCACTGATATTTATCTGTGGCCCGACCACCGGTAAATGGGGACGGAGTGCCACACCAGGTGGGTTACATATGCCCTGAAACCCAGGGCCGGCGCAACCCATTAGGTGACCTAGGCGGTCACCTAGGACGCTGCTATTTTGGGGGTGCCGGCGCCCCGGCCGCCCGTTGAAATTTGGGGGCGGGACCTTCCGCCGCCGCTGTTGGGGGCGGCATTTCGGGGGCGGGACCTTCCGCCGCCTAGGGTGCCGGAAGAGCTGGTGCCGCTACTGCTGAAACCACATACTTAGCAGCCTCCCCGCAAGATTTGCTTGTGCATCTCACACACAGCCTTTGCCTCCAAGTAACTCAGGCAATGATATAGGCTCCTCGTCACCCATTGTGCATGTACATGACATAGGCTTTGAGGAAGCAGCTAAAATCAGGGCTTTCAGTTTGAATAATACTAATACTAATACATCCCTAGCTCTTATCTAGCACTCTTCATCAGTAGATCTCAAAATGTTTTACAAAGTAGGTCAGTAACGTTACCCCCATGTCACAGAGAGGGAAACTGAGGCACAGGGAGGGGAAGTGACTTGTCCAATATCAGCTGGCAGGCTAGTGGCAGAGTTGGAAATGGAAACCAGGTCTCCTGAGTCCAAGGCTGATTCTCTAGGCCACACTGTCTTTCTTTTAACAGTAATGGTCATGTTGGGAAGCAGAGGCATAAGGTGGGAGGAAAGAGGAGGCTCTAATGCTAATTAATATACTATCGGCCAACCTGAGGGAGAATCATAGAAGATCAGGGTTGGAAGAGACCTCAGGAGGTATCTAGTCCAACCCCCTGCTCAAAGCAGGACCAATTCCCAACTAAATCATCCCAGCCAGGGCTTTGTCAAGCCGGGCCTTAAAACCTCTAAGGAAGGAGATTCCACCACCTCCCTAGGTAACCCATTGCAGTGCTTCACCACCCTCCTAGTGAAATAGTGTTTCCTAATATCCAACCTAGACCTCCCCCACTGCAACTTGAGACCATTGCTCCTTGTTCTGTCATCTGCCACCACTGAGAGATTGTCAAAGTCACAAATAGGAGTTAGGCACCCAACTCCCATTGGCTTGCAGTGCACTTTGTCCTTTGAAAATCTCCTCCTATGTTTATCATCACATTAGGCAGAACCTGTGCTCCCATGGGGTTCTGATAACTGAAAATTGGGGCAGGATCGAGCTTCCTGGCAGCTGAACTTCTCTACAAACCCAGAGAGCCAGTAAAGCAAGGGCAGCAGCTGGCCAAGCTTCCCAGACTCTGCCTCTCATTGAAGCGTCTCGATCCTGCCTTGGGGTCTGAGCTTCCTCAGAGAGGAGAGGGACAGACATTCGCAGGGCCCAGCCTCCCTTTCTCTGCTGAGGTTGCCACCGACAGTTCTGATTGTGGCAGTGTGTTCTTGTGATGTCCACCAGGCGCCAGAATGAAAACCATCAATTTCCTTTGATAGGCAAGAGGCTCTTAGAAGCGACCCCGGGAATGGACTAGCTCGTCACCTTTCATCCAGCTGCACACGCTCCCCAGCGAGGCTAAGGGGTTGTTTTTTCTTTTTAATGCACGAAGAGCAATCATGCGCTTTCAGCCTAAAAGCAGTTTAGTTAAGATTGAAGGAAACAAGAAGAAAGACCAAAAGTTAAGTTTCCTGGAGAGAGCACAGTGTGTGTATCTCCACTGTAATAGGCCGCAGCGACTCTCAGAACAGCATGTCAGCTGAGCTCTGACCTCATCGGCAGAATTTAAAAGGCCAGCACACTGCGCAGCACAGGTTCACAATTATGTGCAGCACAACTAGATGCAGCCGGGGATCTGAGAATATTTGTGTAACAGATGGCAGCTGTATAATGGTTCCTCCTATTAGACGCAATGTGGGATGCTGGCTGTGCTAATCCCAGCGATCGGAACAGAGCTATTCGGTGCGCCTACTCCAATTTTGGAAGTACCTCAGTCTCTAGGTGTGAGAGGAGCCCCCACTTCCTTCAGCTATGAAAAGGCGAAAACAAAAGAAAGCAGAGAAGGCAGCTGTTGTCTGAAGCAATGCCTGCCTGGCCGTAGACAAGTTGTCTCGCGCTGGGTTTTTGTGATGAGCACACATTTCATGCTGCAGCGGCCTTGCCAAGAGATGAAGTGCATCTTTTGTGAACTGACCATTCTCCAGGGGGAAATCTTGGAAAACATTCCTGGCGCTTTTGGGGATGGAAGGTTCACCAGCAGCATTTGACAAGGCAGATAAGCTCCCGACATGCAGGGATGTGTTTCTGCAGGCAGCGCTGACTTTTTGGATGAGTCCCTAGGAAAGAGAACCCAGAACCCATGCCCCCGCAAGCTGCTCTTGAGTGAGTGGATGGGGGTTAGAGGAGTTGAGTCTGGGTGAACAGTGTGAAAACAACATAGTCAATCTTGCCCCAGTCTGCTGAACCCAGGCGAGTTCGTGCCGACTGGCATTTGGCTGCATCTCCATCACAGCCTCGGCTTTGCAAAGCTGTCCCAGAGGAGCCTGCGTGCTGAGAGCTCGGCAATAGCAGAGAATTGGGGGACCAGAGATGGAAGCAGAAGAGGCTTTGCCATTGGGGTGGCGGCCACACATGGAAGAACAAGAAGGGAAATTTACTTTCATCTCCAGACTTGAGGGCATGTTCGAAAGCAGCAGCACTTTGCTAAATAGTCCAGCCACCACCACACGGCACCAAGGGGCACTGTCCAAAGACCCCTACACAGAGGGTGACCAGATAGCATCAGGACGTCTAGTCACCCTACCTACACGGGGGCGCCAAAGCAACAGCGGGATTTCCGCAAGATTCCTGCAATGAATCTGCTAAGCAGGGAAGAACCATTCTCATCATCCCCTTAGATCTCCGACACCCCCCACCCCCCACCCAGCGAGGACACACAGGCACATCCCCTTCTCCTGGAAAGTAGGGGGAGGGGGCAGAAGCTCTATGGAAGACCCTCCCCAGGAAATAAGCTGGCACTTGGGGAAAGCAGTGGTGGCCACGTGGCAGGTTAGGGGCAGCAGGGAAGCTGAATGTGGGGGAAATCGCCAAGGAGTGTGTGCAGAGGCAGCTGCTGCAGGCCCCTCCCCCGTGGTTTGATGGACCGTGGCACTAGCAGTTGTAGTAATTGCACGCCTATCCGCCATAGCGAAGCACTGGAATAAAGGGCCCGTAATTGATCAACATGCACAGAGGAAAGGAGAAGAGCAATGCCTCGTATATAATGTATTTGCCCTAGAACGGGCACTGGCTGGAATGGCTGCTACAGAGCAAGAACTGCAGGTCCCTCCATACTGGAGATGGGGAGGCAGAGTATTCTAGTGGTCAGGACACTTTACTAAGAGACAGAAGTGGAGGTTTCTATTCCCAGCTCAACCACTCACCTGCTCTGTGACCCTGGTCAAGTCACCACCGCTCTCGGTACCTCTGTTTCCTCTTCCTGCCCTTTGTCTGCCTTGTCTACTCAGATGTGCCCTGTTTGAGCCAGGGACTGCCTCTTGCTATGCACACGTACAGCGCCTGACACAATGGGGCCCTGATCGCAGTTAGGTCTTCTAGGCCCCACTGTAATAAAAATGAGGCAGTCCTCTGCTTGCAATATCCTTAGGCTGTTTCTGCCGGCTTCAAGCGTCGTAGAAGAATCTGAACTTTGGGGCGATTATCTCAACCAAATATGAACTCTCACCCTTGTTATGTCCCCGCCGCCACGGCACAGGGCCATGTCTGAGCAACCTAGTGACCAATCCCACGTCATGCAGCTGACACCCTTGCATTTGGGAATACCGCGCAGTTTGGAGCACCGTGGTCAGCCAGGGGATCTCCAAATATGTTCTGCCCAGAATATTCCCATCACCTTCAGTCTCCTTCCCCATTCACCACCGGCCTGGTCTTGTCACTGGCCATATGGCTACACCGGAGACAGAGGTGGAATTTCCA
Organism: Platysternon megacephalum; assembly: GCA_003942145.1. Taxonomy (NCBI): domain Eukaryota; kingdom Metazoa; phylum Chordata; order Testudines; family Platysternidae; genus Platysternon; species Platysternon megacephalum. Next base: position 13,788,637 of record QXTE01000016.1, on the reverse strand, counting down.
GCTCAGGTGGACATATCTGAGCTAACTCTGATTGAGGTAGTGTGCTAAAAACAGTGCATCTGTGGGAGCAGCGGGACCCAAGTATGAGCCCATCTGAAACCCTAGATGTGTACTTGGGCAGTTAACCAGTCCTGCCGCTTGCACCTCTGCAGCTTCGCTTCTATTTTTAGCCTGCCAGCTCAACCAGATCTAGTGTGGATATGTCCCCCTTGTTGATTAATATACACTGGCTAGCACACACACATATATATATATATATTAATCATTAAGTAAACATATTAAGAATCAATACAGCAGTTATATAGCCCAAATTAGCCCGTACGTTTATTATAATCCTGCTCACTTTTGCTAAGCATCCCACAACACCTTGCATTAGCTGAGGTAAGCTTTGACTTAAGTAAACAGGAAAACTGTCAGTATCAGAACATACAATTGTTTCCTTATAGCAACAGAAACCCTGAGAAACCTATTTATCCTGGTACAGGCCTAGGAGGTGTCTTTACATCTCTTAGTACCTGGAACGCATGTACCGGGAACACAGATAAGAGTGCATCAGGACCTGGAATGCAGGCTGGTTCAGATAAGATAAGGAGTACCCCATGAGACAAGAAAAGCAAGATCAGAGCTAATTGGTTGCCTGTAGTTTCAAATGACATATACGGTATCTTGTCCTGGTAACCAAGTAGGGTATAACAAGATGGCTTTAGAGGTGTAACTTTGGGGGGTAGCACCGCTGCACGGGATTCCTCTTCAGAAACCAGGCATCGTATAGAATCTTTTCCCTGTGTGTAACAGGGCACATGCTGTGCCCCTCCGGTTCGACCCTTCTCCCCCTCTTCTCAGAGACTCAGGGACACTTCAGGCTGGTGCAACATCAGTCCCCACCACCAGTTTCCAACTATATAGAGGCTTTTTACAACAGTTGGCCTACCACAGGCTAGGAAACTCCTACGTCCCTCAGTCTGAGTCTGGCCTTCCCCACCTGGTCTCCACCCCCTCCCACTCTCACTTCCTCCCAGCCTTATAGCTCCTGCTAACAAGGCTGGCAGGTGTGGTCAGTTACCAGGCAAGCATCCGGCAATCTACCCAGCCCCAATCCAATCCTCCTGATTGGGGCTGGAGTGGCAGGAGCTGATTAAGGCCTCTCTAGCAGCACCTTGACACACTGTGCCATATTAATAAACCTACTGACATTGTTATTTCATCTCTTGAGTACATTCCATAACAAACCAAAGTGTGGTCAAGCCATTGACTACACAATTTATCTACAACCTGAACTGGAAATTCCACCTCCAGTGTGGCTATCCTGTGTGTGTGCCCTTCTGGGGTTTCTTCATTAACCCACTCCGGGTGATGAGAGGAAACAGCCACTCTGGTCATATAAGTAATATGCAGCTGATCATCCAACTCTGAACTAGGTGGGGGAGAACGCTGGAGAAAATCAAAGACAAGGGAAGAATATTGGAGCCCCTCTGGAGAGGTGCAATAAAGATGAGGAATCATCCTGTAAACTGAAGGAGAAATCTCTGCAGGTGACGTGTATTTGTCAAGCTGACATTCTTTATTGCTTTTCAAAGTCCAATCTATAGCAGGGACATTGGGGACAGGAAACTTTATGAAGCCAAGTCAGGGGCAAATTGAAAGTTCTCTAACCTGGAGGCTTTTGACACTGCGGATTAGGGCTATCTCTACACATTGAGAAGTAAAGGAAAGCGAACAGATATTATATTTTAAATCAACTGCTTGTGTTTGTTTGGTTCATTTTTCTTCAGTAAACATGCTTCCCCTCCCCTGCACTCCAAACAGTATTTGAAGATGAAATACATGTAGGGGGGAACGGGGACTGGCCTAGAAAACACAATGCAGGATTCCAGTCGAACAGCGAGCATTAATTGGTTTGGCAAGGTGCACGCTGTGAGTTTCAGTGACAGAGGCAGTGAGCCAGCGCGGATTTTCCTGTAATACCAAAATTTCAAAATGATTTTTGCAATTCATGAAGCTGTAACCAGCACTCAACATAAAACGTGTACCATGAGGCTGGAAGGAGATTTTTGTTCTCTCTCTCTTTAAAAGGAAGTCTGAAAGGCTTCCGAGGTTGAGCACCAATATAGAACGTGAGGCCGGATTCTGATTTCGCTCCCATTGACTCTATACCAGTATCACTCCATTGACTTCAAGGGAGTTACTCCTGAGTTACACCCATGTCGGTGAGCTGCAAAAGGCAGGGCTCTGGCAGCAGCACACTTGTGCTACAATAGCGTTCTACAAAAGAGATGCCGGAATGTATGTAGATGGTTGGCTAATAGATAACATACTGGTAGATGGTGCTCAGGAATACGTAGCATTGTTCACAGGTTTTCCAGTGCCAATCAAAGTTGTTTTTGCAAATTTCAAATGCCTTCCATAGAATCATAGAATCTCAGGGTTGGAAGGGACCTCAGGAGGTATCTAGTCCAACCCCCTGCTCAAAGCAGGACCTAATCCCTACTAAATCATCCCAGCCAGGGCTTTGTCAAGCCGGGCCTTAAAAACCTCTAAGGAAGGAGATTCCACCACCTCCCTAGGTAACCCATTCCAGTGCCTCACCACCCTCCTAGTGAAACAGTTTTTCCTAATATCCAATCTAAACCTCCCCCACTGCAACTTGAGACCATTACTCCTTGTTCTGTCATCTGGTACCACTGTGAACAGTCTAGATCCATCCTCTTTGGAACCCCCCTTCAGGTAGTTGAAAGCAGCTATCAAATCCCCCCTCATTCTTCTCTTCTGCAGACTAAACAATCCCAGTTCCCTCAGCCTCTCCTCATAAGTCATGTGCTCCAGCCCCCTAATCATTTTTGTTCCAATGGACAACTTTGTACATTGATCTCTTAACAGTTAGCTCCTGATTTTCATAGGGCATTATGCGGTACTTCGGACATAATTCAGTGAGGGCAGTTCGTCCGCCTCACCTGTGACTGCAGAGCCTAGGAGAGGTGCAGGGTTCTCAGTCAGAGCATAAAGGGATTATTTCTGGCAGGGCTGGGGCAGGCAAGGCTGGAGGATACTCTGTGGTCCTCTCATACATCACCCCTTCTGGGAGATGCAAATATACCATAGGTTTGTGCTGGGGAGGGTTTCTGCATTCACGCCCAGGGAGCTGAGCAATGCATAGCCTGGGACTGTAAGGTGATGCCCAGGATTTGGGCCTTGAGGCTGAAATTTGGCTTCTCTCTCCCTCCAGGGGTTAATTTAGGAAAGGCCACCCCTCCCGTCCCTGGCATGGGCAGGCAGTGCCTCCACAGAGCATCCCCCCTTGTCCTTGGCCGATGCTTTGCCAGCTCTTCCTCCTGTTTCAATCACTTTAATCCCTGTGTCAGTCTCTCCTGTCCCCATTGCTGTGGTGTCTGGGCCTGTCAGCTCTCAGCTGAGAAGCTGATTTTACCAAATTCCAACAGAAAATGTTTGCCTTGGTTTATCTCCCACCTGTCTTCATGCACCCGCCTCGTGCTGCCTCCTACGCCTGCAGCTCCCTGCCAGCTAGCACTGGCCAAAGAATTTGCGATGACACTTTTTCCTGTTGAAAAATGCCATTTGGTTGAAACCGAAATGTTTCACAGAAGCGAGGGCTTTTGACAACATGGTGTTGGGCTGGTGTCGCAGATCCACAGGATCCGTGCTGCGTCCCCAGGCTTGGAACAATGTCTAGGAGGAAATTCTCCAGTGTGCCAGACCCCCCCGGGGGTCTCATTCTTCCTTCACGATAGACCGCAAGGCCTCAGCCCCTCCGGGGCTCCAACGCTCTTGCTTCACACTGTGAGCTCTGGTCAGTGACCTCCAACAGAGAGAGACTCCTGGAAGAGACTTGTATACTCTTCAGAGAGGAATGCCCCTTTGCAGTGACGCTCACACAGCGTTGGCAAAACAGCCGGGTTTATTAGTCAACTGGAGCACAGCACGGGAAGTCCTTGGGTTAGCATAGAGAGAGGAAGGTTAAAGCATAGTCCATGCTGGTCAGCCTAGGGCCCCGCCAAGCTGTAGTGAACCCCATTGTTCAAGCTCCATCTCTCCAGCTGACCTCCTTGGTCACTTGTCAGGTGAGAGCCCCNCCAATGGACAACTTTGTACATTGAGCTCTTAACAGTTAGCTCCTGATTTTCATAGGGCATTATGCCGTACTTCGGACATAATTCAGTGAGGGCAGTTCGTCCGCCTCACCTGTGACTGCAGAGCCTAGGAGAGGTGCAGGGTTCACAGTCAGAGCATAAAGGGATTATTTCTGGCAGGGCTGGGGCAGGCAAGGCTGGAGGATGCTCTGTGGTCCTCTCATACATCACCCCTTCTGGGAGATGCAAATATACCATAGGTTTGTGCTGGGGAGGGTTTCTGCATCCACGCCCAGGGAGCTGAGCAATGCATAGCCTGGGACTGTAAAGTGATGCCCAGGATTTGGGCCTTGAGGCTGAAATTTGGCTTCTCTCTCCCTCCAGGGGTTAATTTAGGAAAGGCCACCCCTCCCGTCCCTGGCATGGGCAGGCAGTGCCTCCACAGAGCATCCCCCCTTGTCCTTGGCCGATGCTTTGCCAGCTCTTCCTCCTGTTTCAATCACTTTAATCCCTGTGTCAGTCTCTCCTGTCCCCATTGCTGTGGTGTCTGGGCCTGTCAGCTCTCAGCTGAGAAGCTGATTTTACCAAATTCCAACAGAAAATGTTTGCCTTGGTTTATCTCCCACCTGTCTTCATGCACCCGCCTCGTGCTGCCTCCTACGCCTGCAGCTCCCTGCCAGCTAGCACTGGCCAAAGAATTTGCGATGACACTTTTTCCTGTTGAAAAATGCCATTTGGTTGAAACCGAAATGTTTCACAGAAGCGAGGGCTTTTGACAACATGGTGTTGGGCTGGTGTCGCAGATCCACAGGATCCGTGCTGCGTCCCCAGGCTTGGAACAATGTCTAGGAGGAAATTCTCCAGTGTGCCAGACCCCCCCGGGGGTCTCATTCTTCCTTCACGATAGACCGCAAGGCCTCAGCCCCTCCGGGGCTCCAATGCTCTTGCTTCACACTGTGAGCTCTGGTCAGTGATCTCCAACAGAGAGAGACTCCTGGAAGAGACTTGTATACTCTTCAGAGAGGAATGCCCCTTTGCAGTGACGCTCACACAGCGTTGGCAAAACAGCCGGGTTTATTAGTCAACTGGAGCACAGCACGGGAAGTCCTTGGGTTAGCATAGAGAGAGGAAGGTTAAAGCATAGTCCATGCTGGTCAGCCTAGAGCCCCGCCAAGCTGTAGTGAACCCCATTGTTCAAGCTCCATCTCTCCAGCTGACCTCCTTGGTCAGTTGTCAGGTGAGAGCCCCGACTTCTTCCAGCAGCCAACTCTGATCCCCCCCACATCACACCTCCCCGTCCTTTGTTCTTGAACTGGGATCTGTGCTCAGCTTCCCTGCTGAGAGGCAGGGAAATCCATCTGTCACTGGGTCATTGCTTGCCAGGTGTTAGTGTCATGATGATTAGATTTGCAATTGCCTTCTCAGATTCTCCATTGCTATGGGGTCGGCCGCAACCTGTCCTTTTCAATGACTCATTCAGGCTACGCATCATTCATATCTATGCCTCTTAGCCTGGCCTGAAAGCAAACAGTCCTTTCCCTCACCCCACTGGCTAACCATGCGAAATACAGGGGAAATCGAGGCACATATAGGCATCATAAAACTAGTACCGAAAATTCCCACTTCATCACAGCAGGTGGGATGAAGATTGGATCCAGGATTAAATTTTGGGGGAGAGGGACCTCAGAAGAGCCAGTATCCCAGTGATTCGGGTACCAATTTAGAAAGAGGGACTTGAATCTAGTTCTCCTACATCACCGGTGAGTGCCTTGACCGCTGGGCAGGAAAGTCTCACTCCCATGCTCCTGCCCTCTCTCTAGGTGGGAGTTGTTACACTTTGTATAAATAAATAATTCTTGGGCAAAGGTGTGTGAGGGAGAGCGATTGAATAACCTCTGACGGGGCCCTCAGGTAAGCAACCCAGGTTCAAGTCCTCGCTCTGATTCTGACAGAGCAGACATTGAATTTGGAACATCCCACATCCCAGCTGAGCACCTGGGCCACCACGGTACATGGCAGGGAGGGGGGTGTCTTGCTGGCTTGTCTTTTCATGACAGTTTTTAAAACGGTCTCGTTTCTGTCCCAGTGTGGAATTCTTGCTTTCTGGCCAGCCCTACTGCCAACCCCCCTCCTCCTGTCGCTCAAAGGCCATTTCTACCATCAAGTCCACAAACACAGACACTCCAACTCATCTCATTCAAGCTAGGAGAAAAGAGAACATAGGAGAAGAACGAGCTCTAACGAGGGACCTCCCCCTGGCGCTTACAGTATGTTTTGGGCTGTCCATTCAGTGAGTCACCACCACTGCTTGGGACATCAGCAGGATTTGAACCAGGGGTTTTGAGATGTGAAAGAAGGAGCCACTACGGTGTGAGATTTAGGACTAAATCCTCTACCTAGATGCAGTAGCAGCATCTTAAACTTCCGGCCCGACGTGCATTTTAGGTGCTCATTTTGGAGCTTGATTTTCAGAAATTGCATTCACTGGCTGAAAATGAATTCTCTTTAAGATGTCTCAAGCTGGGCTCCCCAACATTCAAGCACCTAGACTCACTAGTCACATGTGGAAAACTTGGCCTTAGGGCAGTGTACTTGAAAGACCTTGCTGTACTTTGAGTCTAATTCGTAGCAACCCTGGGCCCGATTCTGTCACCCTTATTCACACTGCGTAATGTTTTTACTGGACCAGTAACCCTGTTGATTGCAATAGGGTTACTCCAGGAGTAAGATGGTATTCAGCTGAGTAAAGGTCACACCATCAATGACAGCCCATGTAACAAATCATTTTCCTTCTACAGCACCTTTCCTCCAATGGTATCATTGCATTTTTCACAAAATAATGAAGTCTCAGGACACGCTGGTGCATAGCTATCAGAGGAGGATGAGTGCTTTGACCAAGGTCTCATGGAAATTCAACGGCAGAGTCGGAAATAGGACCTGTGCACAATTCCCATTCCATTGCTCTAAGAATTAAATCACATGCCACAGTTGTTGGTTTATAAAAGAAATACACAGAACTAGTGGTCAAAAAAAGCAAAGTAAACTTGGCTAAGCTCTTTGGAGCAGCTTTGTGAGTGTACAGCAAGTAACGCGACGGGGCTCTGATCCTCCATTGGGGCGAAAATACAAATAATAAAAATAGTAATAATAAATAACTTTTTAAAGCGAGGGACATGAGAGGAAAAGGCTGCCTAGAATTCATTCCTTGGTCCAAAGTTGACTTATGTTGTCTGCAATCAGGACATATCCAGGGGTGTGGAGTTTGTGTGTGGGCAACTTTCAGAGAAACATGCTCTGTAAGCCCTTTGCTAAACACAGATCTTCATGTCCTGAAGCATTCACAATGACAGATACTGTAGATGGCAGACAGACCTGGCTGAGAAATCACACATGATAGCATGAAGGCAGCATTTCACCATTGAACGCCTCCCCTTTTCCCCTGTAGATCTAGGATTCTTCAGTGAAGTGTGAACATCGTTAATCTGCTGGCGTATGTGTACATTTGGCTGAGATTATTATTTTACCGTAATGTGCTATCAGTGCTTTCAAAAGCCCCATTTCCAACCTCCCTCCCCCGCACCCCCAACTCCCATATCTTTGTGCAGCAGGCAATGCCTAGCTAAAGCCTTATATCCACATTTAATCACACTAAATCAATGCACCATAAGGGGGAGGTTTAAAACCAATCTTTTATGCACCGCTGCTTACATTGAAAAGACCCATTACAACCCAAGTCAATCAATATAGCCTGTAACTCTAAAGTAACTCCTGAATTGAATCAACGATGCTGATGAAGTCGGAAGAGGGCGGGGGTGGAGGGAATACATTAAAGAAAACAAACCCTCTCTGGAATGTTTTCTTTCTCTTCTAAGATATACATTATCTCTTCCTGGCTCCTCTTGATTTGTGTGTTAGACTCAAGCTGCAGTTTTTTTTAAAAAGGAGAAATATTTCATTCCGTAGGGGGAACGAGTCTTTTTTCAGAAATGGCATTGACTAGCCCACTAGGGGGCTCTGGAGATTATATAGACCAAGCCACCAAGGTACATCAAGAAAGTCCACTTCTTGAGTTTCTCTCCCTTCCCCACCATGCACCCCGAGAAAAAATGCCAATCTCACCAGTGCACAGAGAAAAGATAAAGTGTGACAATAAAAGATGCTGGGTTTCCAGCACCTTTTTTTTAAAAAATCAATGAGATATTATTACAAATAAAACATATGTTGGCTGTGTACCCAATACTAGCAAAATCTTATTTGGCTCCTTTCAGCCAGCACGGTCTGTATATGTATTATCGCAAAGGTGGATGGAGGCACTATTGATCTTTTGACTAAGTGTCCTAATGAAATACAAATCTGCTATCATTTAGAGAGCCATCTGTCATGATGAGACATAAAAAAATACTACAAGCAGAACAATAACTGTAATTCAATTTTAGAGGCCAGCCTACTCCCATCAGGCACAAGGCGCTTAGCCCCTGGGATCGATTCTGTTTATTGTGTTAAACTTCGTCAAAGGGTAATAAAGAAATCAATCAATGTGGCATTAAAGAAATTTCCAATTATGTGCAAGTTACCCGTTGCATAGGACCCCCTTGATCCGGTGCCATGATTTAACATACATCGGCATGGAAGAAGTTTACAGGCATGTGGCAGAGTAATTTGATGGTTGTGTCATTATTGTGTCGTACATCACACTAAACTGCTATGAAGGAAGTAGTGCAAGAGAACTGATCAGGAAACTAGTGACAGCAGGATATTGAAGAGGTTAGGTTCTTAATGCTACGAGTATGTGTGCACTATATGTATTCTGCACACATTATTATATATACACTTCTAAGCTATGGACTGTGCCAAACCCACAATCCAGGCACAATCTCACCCTAATGCCATGGGTGGGAGCGGGGTCCAAAATTCCTGCTTTTTGAACTTCATAGAATATGAGGGTTGGAAGGGCCCTCAGGAGGTCATCTAGTCCAACCCCCTGCTCAAAGCAGGACCAATCCCCAGACAGATTTTTGCCCCAGATCCCTAGGTGGCCCCCTCAAGGATTGAACTTACAACCCTGGATTTAGCAGGACAATGCTCAAACCACTGAACTATCCCTCCCCACAACTTCTTCACCATCTGAAAAAAAAAAATGTTGTGGGTCAACTGAAATGTTTCACTTTCACATTTTCTAAACGTTTTGTTTCAACATAAAACATTTATATTATTTTATATAATTAGCTTAGATTTCCTGCCAACCTTTTCAGTTTGGACAAATCAGCGTTTTCCAAAGAAAAAGGGCTGAGTTGAAAAATTCCCAACCAGCTCTGTTCCTGACCCTGTCTCTCCCATTGCCTCTTTTTACACACTCCAGTCCAGTCTCAAAACCCACTGCATATAAACTAGTGGCTGGATGTTCAGGAGTGCTGAGCACCCACATACCCCGAAAGATGCTGCCGAGGACCGCTCCTAAATAAGGCCCTGCCATTGCTCAAATTAAATCAAAACAATTGAATTAAAAATCTCTAGCTCCCTAGACTAAACTTGTGCTAATTTCCTGAATGATTGATAAGCTGATTGTCCTCACTATTAATTATCCCAGCTCTTCCCTGTTCCTTAGCTTTGTCATTGTCTTTTCGCTTTGTTCTGGTTTTAACTTGGATTATAAAAACTTCTGGGCCAGGAATCTGCCTCTCTTTGTTCTGTGGAGCTCCATCCACATCTATGGTGCTAGGTAAACAGTACTCATCTCTGATTTAACCCAAAGGATCATTATGGGATTGAGGCACTGAGCTGGACTCAGAACATCTGGGCTCAATTCCTCACTCTGTCACAAACTTCCTGTGTGACCCCGGGGAAGCCACTGAGGCTCCAAAGCGCATAAGCATGTGCTTAAGTCCCATGGAAGTCAAGGCCTTAAATCCTTTTCTCCGTAGAGTTGGATTTAAGAACTTGGATAACTTTGTGTGTTGCTAAATCAGGGTCTTAATCTTTCTGGGCCTCAGTTCCCCATGTGCAAAACAAAGATAATAATGTTTCCTTTTACTGTATTGTCTGCTTACATTGTAAGCTCTTTGGGCAGGGAGTGGGACTGTCTCTTTATGTATGTTTGTACAGCACCTAACACACTGAGGTACGGACCTTGGCTGGGAGGACCACTAAGCACTATGGAAATACAAATACTGTGCATATATATTTCATTATACTTCTCTGTCTATGGTACCTACTTGGCCCCCATTACTGCAGTTTCTGAGCACCTCAAAATATTTCCCCACTCTCCTGTGAAGTATTATCATCCCCATCTGTAAGACGGGGAACTGAAGCAAAGAGAAACTAAGTAATTTGCCCAAGGTCACACAAGAAGTCTGTGACAGTGCAGGGACTCCACCTTACCCACTAAACCAGCCTTCTCTCTTCCATATACACCTCTACCCCGATATAACGTGACCCGATATAACACAAATTCGGATATAACGTGGTAAAGCAGTGCTCGGGGGGGCGAGGCTGCGCACTCCGGCGGATCAAGGCAAGTTCGATATAACACGGTTTCACCTATAACGCGGTAAGATTTTTTGGCTCCCAAGGACAGCGTTATATCGGGGTAGAGGTGTACGATCAGTCCATCCTACTTGATTTTTCTCCCATGACAAACATCTGCACTTTGCATAGAGGTGTCACTCACCACAAAATACACTGACGCCACCAGCTGGGATCTGGTGAAAATCCATCACTGTTTCCAGTGCTGCCTTGTCTGAGATAATTTGTGTCCAAGTTATTTTTTTAACCTGTTCCTAAAGTCTTTATCTGCCAGGCTTCAGGCTATTGGGATCAATGTGCCACTGTGTACTTGTGACTTTCCCTCCTTCCCACTGCAGTCAGAGAAGGGTTGTGTGGAACTCAGCTTGTGTTAGTGGATTGACAAGCCCGTGATGCTCTTTTTCCTTTGACAATCATTTTGCCAGTGAGGTAAAAAGTAATTTTGTGGGTGCTGAAGTTCTTCTCCACCACTGGAAAGTGCGTATTGTTATTTATTGGGTCTCTCTTCCATCTGTTTAACATCCAGTGTTAATAACTCCATTAACTGCAGCAATAGAAGGCTGTTGTCTTTGACTGAGCCATCTACCAAAGATGAACATGATATATAGTTTGCCATGGTGTTAATTGCTACCCTTATTAGAGGAAGCTCATCCCAAGCATCTGAGTGTCTAGGGTTCAAATGGCAGCATGAGGGTCAGCAGGGTTCAAGACCAAGGTCGTCAGCACTGCACCTCTACCCTTTGAGCTAAAGGAATAACTCCATTAGATGGTAGCAGTAGTAGGCTATTATCCTTGAGTTACCAAGCCACTACAAGAAGACTGCAGTGGCTTCCTTTAAGAGGGACACCACCAAGAAAATAACTGAAGGTGTGTCTATAGACCAGTTTTGCTAGTTCATCTAGCTCTCCATGTGTTGGTAAATATTTCACTGTCTGGAGTATGAAAACTAAACTAATTACTGCAACTTAAACATGAAGGGAGCTGTTTAAAAGGGATGCTGTCAAAGTATTTTCATCTACATCTCAAAAGCCAGTTATTTCCCCCCGTCATTTGTAATAATCCCTTGAAAGCCTGTAAGTGAAGTGTTCTTCCTTCCTTAGCAATTGTTTTTGCTTGTTATGTTTCACAGACAAAGAGCAAAACAAGCACTTTCAATCTCATTGTCTTTTATTTTAGATTAAGGGGAACAAACTAAGAACGAACTAATCTAAAACTCTCCATGAGAGACTGAGAAAGCAGAGTGCGCCTCTCTTCCCTGGCAGCACTGCCCTCTTCAGTCAGGTAGACTTCTTCTGCTAAAGCAGTGGCATGCAGAACACAGAATGACATTCCCCCCTTCTAGCTCAAGACCAGGGTTTGGCTTTGATAGGAGTTGAAGCTGATTTTGGTGCTGTACTGAAATCCTTAGGATTTATTCATCACAGCCTCAAAGCAGAGACATTGACTCTGGAGCGTATGGCCTCAAAGTAGTCTCAAGGTCTCCACTTTTCTGTATCATAGCTCCCTTCAGCAAACAGTACCCGTATGATATGCCTCAAGCTGGGTCTGGGTGAAAGATGATGATGCACAAGAAGTAAGGAACCCAGCTTGACTCTCAGTTCCCAGCGGGGAGTTTGGATCTTATGTCCCACACCAACAGTCTGTGATGTCACAGAATATTATATAACTGCCAGGGACGAATGGGCCCTAAGAAATAGGTGAACTCACCCCACAGACAGCAGTTTTTAGGCAAACGGATGGCTTAGGTGGTTTGTAATGTGCTGCCTGTTGCTGTGTCTTCTAGTGATCAGTTCAGTCCTAATCCACATCAATAATGGCCAAATTGGCTCATTCTCTGACAGCAGCCTGAGGGTCTATGTGAAACGAGGTGTTAGATCTCAGTCTGATTTCTGTTGCGTGCAGGTCCATGGTGGTGCTAAAGGAGTGATCCTGCAAAGCAGTTGAGGTGCGTAAGCAATTTCTCAGGCTGTCCCTGTGAGGGGCTGGACGCCCCGGTCCTGAGTCCAGCAAAGTGCTGACGCACAGAAGTCCATGAGGATACTTCCCTGTTTAAAAGTAAGCATGTGCGTAAAATGTTTTGCTGGATCAAGGTCACAATGATCAGCACCTTGCAGGAGTAAGGCCTAAGCAGTTCCCTTGTCAGTGGTCCCAGCAGAGAGACCCCCAGGAATTGGATGGCTCGTCGGGAACGGAGTGGCCCTCTCACTGTTACAGGTGGGTCAGGGTTCAGCCATGTAGATAGTGTGTGCAAGTAATCTCTCCTGCTGGGCCTGTTCTGTGGATAAACAGGGGATATCAGCCCCCCGGACTCCCAACCCAGCACCTTTCACCAGCAATAAATTCACTTCAATTCAAAATAAATGTGCGTTAGCTTTTAAATATTAAGGGTGAACTGACCGTCCACTCCTCATTCAAGGTTACCAAGTCTCTCTCGATTCCCTGCCAACTGGTTTGAACATTTCTCTCTCTAGTCCAAAGTTTTATTTTCTGATCTAAATGCAAAGGTCTCAGATTTCCTTTTAAACATTCATAACTTCCATGGTTCTGCTGCCAATACGCAGCTGCCTTCCTTCTCTGAGCCAGCCACAAAGACAATTTCCTCCACCAGCCAGAGCACCCTTCCCCCTCCAGCTCCCTCTTTTTGCCATAAAATGAAAGTGAGGATTGAGAACCTAATTTAAACTTGGTTTCAATATTGAAACCAGATTTTGGCGGGAGGTTATAAAACAGGGATTTGCTTTTTGGGCAATCATTCCATCTGCCCAAGTTAATACATCCAGGAAAGTGAAATCTCAAGAGAATTTGTTTGCAGAGCTAGGAAGAAGAAAAAAAAGGGGGTGGGGGGATAAGAAGAAAGAGTTCAGGTTAATGCCCTTTAAAATGTGTCTGTTTACTCCTATCGTCTCAGAGCTAACTTTAAATAGGATAAAATGATCCTTTAATCCCCTTTATCTTCTTAAGAGCTGCTGTAAAAGATCTACTTGACATTTGAGAATGAAAAAAATAAAAAGACCTGTAATGTTCATCAGAAACGCTGGGTGGAGCCATTTGAATTTAGCTCAGCTGGACACAAGTTGTCATCACTCCATTGGCTTTGATGGAATGGTATCCACTGACCCCAGTTGCTGATCTGGCCCCAGCCCAGAGTCCTGGTGATTAGACAGAAGAAATGGGTGGAAGTGAAAGCACATTCTGATGTGATCGGCTCCCGCCGTGATGGGGAAGGTCTGGAAATCAAGCTGACACAACCCACATCTGGTGATGCGAGGGTGAGAGAATTTACCGCTCACATCATTTGTTTGCATGCTTCAGGAGGTCCCTGATTGGCACAGAGGTGTCTCTGTGCTATTTTCTGTTTTGCCGTTAAAACCTACTGTCTCTCCCTGGCTTGTTATCGGCAGCCTTGCTTCTCAAACAGATCAGTTTAGTCTTGAATAAATATGCATTCCTGTTACTTAATGGTCCTTTCTCAATTTTCAACCCAGGATGAGTAATGAATCATGAATAACTTATGAGGACCTACAGGATATAGCTCCTTAAGTCAAGCAATGTATTGTACGATGTATTGCCTGGCTATTTTTGCCTGTCTACTGTAATGCCCCAAGGAAAGGAAGAGGCTTTCAGTTGTTGTTCACTCATTTGCAGTGAGTAATGAAAGCATGGCAATGCTAAAAGCCAAGGATCGTTTGGTCCACAACGTTGAACTTCTAGTGATGAACTGTCCTACTCAACCACGCTAGGACTAATGTTTGCAATGATATATCTGGGCTTCCGTGGAGTAATAACTCACAGCCATATGAGAATAATGGCACCATTGTTTTAAGGAAAATATACGTACCCGAACACAGGACAAGAAGAGGTATTGCTTGGCCAAGTGCACATGAGTCCTGCATGGCAGTTCATTAGAGGACAGCCCTTATTGGCTTTGCTGTGCGATTATAATTAGGATGGATAAACCAATCAGATAATACAGCAATTCTCTTCACAATAAGAGAGGAGGTAGCACAACCTAGTGGATAGGGCACTTAGCTGGGTGTTAGCAGACCTGGGGTCTTTTTCCCAACTCTGCCATTCCCTGGCTGCATGACCTTGGGAAGGACACTTCACCTCCGTTTACCTTCTCATGCTTTGCAAACGCTGAATGTTTAGAGTGTAGATTGTCTCTCCCTATGCGTGGACTGCATCTAACACAATGAGGCTATGATCTCACTTGGGATCTCTAGGTACTATTGTCCTATAAATAATAGGATCTGACTCCAAATCAAAACTAACTCAACTAATCTCAAATATATTTTGAGGTTAGGGGAAGAAATAGTTTGTCCATAGCCTTTGCACTGCCTGTTTCTGTCCAGGACTAGAAGCAGAAGCAGTTCTCCCACTATTGTCCCAGCCAAAACCAGAAATTTCACAAGAAGGTCTGACCTTGTTAGACTTCCATATTGAAGAAGTCTCTGGATGAATTCAAAGGAGCCTTGGGCACCCAGCACCAATGCCACCTGGTGCTGTGAGCCTGCCAAATCTCATAAATTAAGTTGGGGCCGGGTACAGATAGGAGATCTCCTAGGAGCACTGAGAAGTGGTTTTTGGTGATTTTCTAGACAGCCATCACCAATCTAAATCAGCACTGAGTCACAGAGATGGAAACGGCCTATTAGCTCATGTCTCATTCATCTCCCGGCTAAGATGGGATTGTTCTCTACAGCATATAGTCTTTGGACTTTTGTGCAGGCTAGTTAAATGATGCCAGTGATGAGACTTCCAACACTGCCTTTAGGGACCCTCTGTGCCAGATCTCATAGTCAAGAACATCTATCTATCTATCCATCCCCATACACTCCATCTATCTATCTATCCATCCCCATACACTCCATCTGTCTATCTATCCATCCCCATACACCCCATCTATCTATCTATCTATCTATCTATCTATCTATCTATCTATCTATCCTGCCTGTCCTTGTAGCACAGAAAACTCCTAATATTTAGCCTACATTTTCCATTTCTTAATTTCATCTCCTATAATTATACCCCCTTCTCCCACTACCGCAGCTACACGACTGTTTTTAGCATGCTATATCAATGAGAGTACAGCGTTTATACAGCCTTCCGATAGTTGTCACGTCCCTGTGCCATCACCACTTAGGGATAGTTTGCCTATTCCGTTCCTTTAATCTTTCCTCATAAATCCATCTGTCCAGGCTCTTGATCCTTTTTGCTGCTCTTCTCTGAACTCTCTTCAATTTGTCACTATCTTTGCCAATAATGAGGAGCCTGGAGAATTGAACCAACATTCCAGTCTGCCCCAGAGAGGGACAGAGCAGGATTAATTGCTTCCCTGCTTCATGGTGTACGATGCCACTGCATATGCAGCTCAACCCTGAATTGACATTCTGAGCTGCCATCCTGCAATGGAAGCTCACCCCAGAATGCCTGTGCACCTACACAATAAATACATCAATAAAAAGATAGCAAGAACCCTTGAGGGTCAGAGGAGGCATTTCTGTGTAGGGATGTTAACCCTGGCATTCTGGCTAAATGCCAATGAAGGTAATTACGCTCTGTCTGCCCCAATAAATATCGCCTGTAGTTTTACAGGGATATGCTATTCTTCTGACTGTAAGAACCAACATGTAGCGCAAATGCGCACACTTAGAGCAGCTGTTGTCTTGCACCACCAAGCTGATTGCCTCTCTCTAGTTATCCCCGTGTACATATGCATTTGGATATGTTTTCGTAGAACATGTTTTTAAGGCGGGGAAAGATAATTTCTCTTATTTTAGTGATAGAGCAGTAAGCCACAGAGAGATGAAGTAACTGAGCCCAGGAATTGAACCCAGCTCATCACAGTTATGTGCTTATAGCTGACTCTTAAGCCTACACATCTAGCTCTCCAGACCCACTGTGTCAGTTGCACCGGTGTGTAGTTTTAAAGGCTGATGTTTTCAAAAGGAACTTAAGGGAGTTAGTCACCCAAATTCTATAGGGATTAGGCACCTAACTCCTTTAGGTTCTTCTGAAAATCCCAACCTAAATTTCTGGAGCTGTCTATGACTTCTGCCCCTTTCACCTGGACCAGCCTGTGACTTTTCCCTCAGATAAGCCCATCATAAAACAACAGCCCAGCTAATCACAGCATGATTGCAAGGTTCCTTCCTGGGGGTTATATTCCAGACAGAGAAAGAACCACTCATCTAAACTGGGCAGACCTCTGCCCTTGAGAGTCGATGCTCACAAGGACCGTATAATTCAACTCTAAGTACCTTCAGGAGCTTTCTAATCCTCTAATACATTGCAGATGTGGAAAGCACTTTCCTGATCAGCATTGTGAAGATGCTGCACACACACAAAAAAATAGGTCACAGCTGAAAACCTTGAGAATACAAAAAAAAAAAAGTCTCCAGCCATCTCTGTTAAAGAAAAAAAATATTGTTAAGATGATATTCTTACCCTTATAGGAACACTGCAAAGATCCCCATGTACTGGCTCACTAAGCACTAAGAACATGCTAGCTGGTAGAGTTAAAGTTCTTCATTAGCTTCAGTGGTCTGTGATGCACTATTTAAAGTTCTGGGTTCAAATCCCTATTGATCACTCATGTTGGAGCAATCAGATATCTGTAAGAGTTGTGCCAACTGAGTAGCAAATATCCTCATTCTCAGATGTTTTTGCAATTAAGTGCTGAATTTGGTTTGCCACAATTGATGATGTGGGATTGTTATTCACAAGAACTCAGGCAGCATCTGGGTAGTCAGGAAAATGACCAGAAATCCCAAAAGTTATATGAATTTTAGCACAAATGATTCTTCATCTGAAAATTCATACCAGAAAGGGAGTTATTTGCTACTCTTCTGCTTTAAATGTTTCAGCTATCCAGTCAAGGACCAGAAGCAATACCATGTGACTTAGATTCTTTGTGACATGAGGTTGGTGACCTATGTAAGAAGTTCATGAACCCTTAGTCTAAAAAAAATACCTTTCCAAAATATTCCATGAATACTTACAGATAACACACACTTTTGAAGACAATCGGGATGGAATTGCAAGAGACTAACTAGCCGCAGAAGGAATATTATAATGCATTGTTTGGCCTTCTCTGCTCACAGGTATTGCACAGTTAGAAGACCAGCACTGTCAAACGCTGAGGTTTCATGGGTGCTTTGAAGATGCTGTTGTTTGGGACATGACTAAGAGACGGTTGGAGTTGTCCTGTCACTTGGTAGGTAGGCAGGTTGGGAAGGCAGTGTACAAATGATGAGCGAACATCTTGGTTTTGGGGGCTTCACTCTAAATATTTACCTGAAGCTTATTCATACCCATCTCCCCCTCGGTGGATCATTATATATAAACACAGGGTCTCCAACCTGGGCGCTTTCCACAGTAGCGCTACAGGGGTAAGAAAGTGCATCTCTCACGTCCCAAATAATTCAGGGCTTTATATGACAAAAACAACCGTTTGAACTCCAACTGGAAACTCACTGGCAGCCAGCACAGGCCTTGAGGCTTTGGGGCCCTGGTGCGAGGTGCTCACTATGTGATGGGAAGGGAAGCAGAATGCTGGGTTTACCCAGAGCTAGTACTTTGTTGTCATCTCAAGTTACTTTGTGGTTTGGGAAGACTGAGGGCCAATACGTAACGCCAATTTCCCTCCAAAACATGCAGACCTGATCCCAGATGGATCAACACGGTCCCTGGCCTCTTCTGGGGACAGTCTTTTCCCACTCGCCTCCCTGTCACTGCAAAACTGTTACCATGACAACTGTATTTTTGGGAACTCCACATTATTCATGCCAGGGGCCATAAAGTGATGCACACTGTATCTGTAACAAGCAGCAGAGAGACATTTGAAAGCGCCCCGCTGAGCCAGGATTGATACATTCTGCCTCTCCAAGGTCAACAAGGATTCCGATGACCCAGGTGCCATCTTGAATGCATTTAAATGCAAAATCCTATTAGGACATAATGATGCTGAATGGAATAAATGCATTTAGCTCTGGCTTATTTTCCCTTGGGATATGTCGAAAAGTCTCACCAAGCATCGGTTTATATTCATGAAGAGTTTGCAGTGGCACTTAGATACATATATATGAGTTCCCAGGCAGCTGTGGGGAGCTGTATTAACATTTATATCCTGCCTGAAAAATAATAATTATAATTATAATAAAAACATCTTTATTCTCTTATACTGGAAAGGGAAGAAGCAGAGAATCCATTTCAAAACCATTTGCCGGCAGCTCTTGTCCTGACACTGTGAGATGACTGACCATAAGTTGCTTGTTTAGCAGGCATGCTCCATTGGCTTCTGAGGTGTGCTGGGGTGAGGTTCTCACCTTTTAAACTGATCATTATGGTCGCTTTGCAGAATGAGGAAATCTCATTATTATGATGTCAATTACATGGGTGGCTCTGAACGCTCGGAATTGGAGCCTTTAGAGTTTGTAGCCTACTTGCTGCTTGTCAATGCTCAGATTGATGATATATTTGGACTGGCCAATGGTTCCCATCAGTTTGGGATTTCTTTCACTCTAATGATACCATTGCATCTCCCAGTACTTGGGATGGGGGAGGTGCATTGGTAGCGCTGCCTGCCCTATGTTGGCTTATTCATCCTTCACATTGAGGACAGTCCCACAAATGCTGAGCACTTCCTGAGGTATTAGAAACTCTCTCAAATCCCATTGGCTGGCATGGGCCAGAGGGCGACCCCTTTCCTCTCGTTGGTGAGCAATTATTCCTATGACTCAATGGGGCTGCTTGTGGAGCACACTGCTACTCATCAGATCACAGGCTGGCCCAATGGGATATGAACACACCCAACATCGTGTAGGACTGGGCCTTTTATCACAGAATCATCATTTAAAGCCCCATCCGGTCCAACGGTTCCCAGCAACCTGAACCATTACTGGTACTTCAGGCTTTAAGGACAGGTAGCCTAGGGCTGATTCCTCTTCCCTGCCATAATGATTGTTAGGAGTGCTAGTAATAATGTAGGATTCAGACCTGTATTTTCACCGGAGATCGAATTTTAGGTCTTGTTTGCCCATTTGATTGTTGATACACTTCTAGTCTTACTAATATGTGTGAGCAAAGGACAAAGACACTGTGTCTGTTGCTTCTGCCTAGCCAGATGGGCTTGTTAGAATAATGGGAACAGATAAGCGCAGTTAACGTGCTACTGGGTATGGTGGGAGTATAAGATACGAGCGCACACTTGAAGACTGCCTCAACTCCTGTCTCAAGGCAAGGTCAAGCAAGCAGTTGGGAGGGGCAAGAGGCGGGGGGGGAGGAGTTGGGGGGAAAGGTATTAACACTAAAAGGACAAATAAATGCCTGACGCTGACCGTAGCACAACCTCACTCCTTACCCCTCCCATGGGATTCAAAAGAGGTGGGACGAAGACCCCAGACTCATGACCCCCCCCAAATGGAACATGACCATAAGTTGTAAGGGGTGGGACTGAGGGCATGAATTTAAGGTATAATTATGCCTGCTAAGGAGAGGGGAGAACAGGACACTGGGAAACAAGGCTCTGAGACGTCAGAGTTAAGGACAAGCTTAAAACTAACCCCAATAAACGTCGCATTGCCTGCACTTCCGGTCTTCTGCTTTCTGTCTGCGTGACGAGAACCAGGGGAGGGGCTGAAGGGAAAGCCCCCTAACAATGATGCTGGGCCCCAGGACATGACACTATGGTTTGGGGCAGTGCCCAACGGATAAACAGGAGAGGGTGGACAGGTCTTAGCTAAGCCAGTGCAATATCTTGAGGAGACTGGGAATAAGTGACTGAGTCTATGCTCCCCTACAAAAGGAGGATTGTTCCCTGCAAAATGTGTTTCTAATGCTTTGTACAGACCACTCTATAACCACTGGCAACCCCAATGTCGCATAGAAGACTGTTCCCCATCCATTTAGTAAGGCATTTGCCCAGCTCATTGGCCTAAACATTCTTTTTTTTTTTTATTCCATCAATCTCCTCCCAGGTCACATGGATTCACAGAAAAAAATGTTTCCAAAGAAGGTGATGATCAGCCTCTTCTACTTGCCAGGAGTCTGGGCCATGGCCATTCTCCTCAGCACGTTTCCTGGTGTAAGTCCTGCTCTCTGAAGGAAGCATAGGAAGGCCCTTGTGGTGGCACCAGAAATATTCCCACTATTAGTTAGCTCTATTTCTGCCCCAGAGCACTGGGCAGCTGTGTGAGAGTACTTCCTTGTCCAGCCGACTCCCTCTAGCACCTATGCAAGGGGGCCAGCGCCTTCATGGAAACAGCATTTCAGTGTAGGGCCATTTAGGACCTTCTCCCCAACATGTGACACTGACCAGTTTACGCTGACACAGCGTTCCCCCTATAGCCCCTTCCACTGACACAGCGTTCCCCCTACAGCCCCCTACACTGACACAGCGTTCCCCCTTCAGCCCCCTACACTGACACAGCGTTCCCCCTACAGCCCCCTCCACTGACACAGCGTTCCCCCTACAGCCCCCTACACTGACACAGCGTTCCCCCTACAGCTCCCTACAATGACACAGCGTTCCCCCTACAGCCCCTTCCACTAACACAGCTTTCCCCCTACAGCCCCCTACACTGACACAGCTTTCCCCCTACAGCCCCTTCCACTGACACAGCGTTCCCCCTACAGCCCCCTACACTGACACAGCGTTCCCCCTACAGCCCCTTCCACTGACACAGCGTTCCCCCTACAGTCCCCTACACTGACACAGCATTCCCCCTACAGGTTGGGGAGGGTAAGAAAACTACATCAAGGTGCAAGGCGGCTGTCACTGCAAGGCATGGAAGCAATGGGTGATGCATCATCCCTCTTGGTCTCTTCAGCCGGCCCAAAGAGAGGCAGAGCGGCAGCTGTGGGGAAAAGGATCTCCAGTCTCTTAGCTAGTGGGAGGTCTCAGTCACAGCAGTGACTGGGATTTAATTATTGCCGGGAGCTCTGCTGTACACACAGACTCTCATCCCCGGCCTCAGGAAGCTCAGAGTCATCCCAGCCGGGATGTCGAGTCACTGAGTCCCCATCCATTCCCACCTTGTCCCCACTTCACATTGTTATGTGTCACTTGCTTTGACCACTGCTTGCAAATGGCTCACTGCGCCGTAACGGAGACGCCTGAAACGAAGCCAAGGCAGACACAACCCCACAGCGAGCTGGATTTTGCCTCTTGGCAGGAGAGCTGTGAAGGAGCAGGAAGGGGGATATGCTGCCTGGAAGCCCTATGAGTGAGCCAGGTTGCTAGGGGATGAGAAGCTGGTACCGGCCCCTTGCACCCCATGCCTGTACTAAGAGACAATAGGACGCTTCCTGTGACCCCTCTCCCTGCTAGCACAGCTCTGCGGCTTCAGCATCTTGGCCTGGTGTTATTAACAGAAGACACACTCCACAATACTCCAGCCTCGTGAATAGCAGGGACATTCAGCTCCGCAATAACAAGCACTCCTAGCAGTGCTGGCAGCACGAGGGGCACGGGTTCACCTAGAAGAAGCTTTTCAAACTAGGGGGTAGGGAAGAAAATGAATTTCCTGCTTGCAGAAGGTGCCGGAGTGACAGCCCCTGGGAACATCAGCTCTGTAATACTTGCGAAGCATGGGCTGCGTCTCCCACACACATTCCTCTGTCAGTGTGAATCAGAGAAGCATGGAAATGTACAGCTGGAAGGGAGCTTGAGAGGTCATCTAGTCTACCCCCTGCGCTGAGTTGGGAGCAAATATACCTAGACCATCCCTGACAGCTTTTTGTCTAACCTGTTCTTAAAACCCTCCAGTGATGGAGAGGCCACGATTCACAAGGTAACGTGGTCCAGCACTTAACTATTATGGAGGGGATGGTATGATGGAATAGCCTAATTTTGGCAATTAATTGATCTTTGATTATTGGCAGGTAAATATGCCCAATGGCCTGTGATGGGATGTTTGATGGGGTGGGATCTGAGTTACTACAGAGAATTCTTTCCTGGGTGCTGGCTGGTGAGTCTTGCCCACATGCTCAGGGTTCAGCTGATCGCCATATTTGGGTCGGGAAGGAATTTTCCTCCAGGGCAGAGTGGCAGAGGCCCTGGAGGTTTTTCGCCTTCCTCTGCAGTGTGGGGCATGGGTCACTTGCTGGAGGCTTCTCTGCACCTTGAGGTCTTTAAACCACGATTTGAGGACTTCAATAACTCGGGCATAGGTTAGGGGTTTGTTACAGGAGTGGGTGGGTGAGATTCTGTGGCCTGCGGTGTGCAGGAGGTCAGACTAGATGATCATAATGGTCCCTTCTGACCTTAAAGTCTATGAGTCTATCCTAAGAGCTAGTAAGTTTTTCCTAATATCTAACCCAAATCTTCCCTTGCTGCAGATTAAACTGATTACTTCTTGTTCTACCCATGGTGGACACGGAGGACAATTGATCACCATTCTTTTCATAACAAGCTTTTTCATATTTGAAAGGGACGAGGTGGGGGAGGGAATATCTTTTATTGGACCAACTTCTGTTGGTGAAAAAGAGACAAGCTTTTGAGCTCCACTGAGCTCTTCTTCAGATCTGGGAAAGGAATTCCAAGGGTATGTCTACACTGCAATGGAAGCCCATGCTTTAGCCCGGGCTCAAGGCTAACTCCCCGTGCTTCTACACTGCAATTGTGCTAACCCAGGGCTCGGACCCAAGGTCCCAGGACACTGCAGGGCTGTAGCATCAAAACTCAATTCAACCCGTGTCTGAACCCTATTGTTTTGCAATGTAGCCGCAGCCCCACTTGACTCAGGTCCCGGGTGTCATCGGGAAGTATCCCACGATTCCATGGGATGACTTCCTTAGTCCTCTTTATCCCAACAATCCACTCTATTGAAAACAGAAGCCCCCCACCCTCCCTGGACAAAAGGCAGCAGCTCAGGTCAGCGTTAACCTATTCTGTTCTGATTGCCCATCTGAAAGCACAGTATCAGAGAGCCTACTGGGTTTGCAACGGAGTGCGAACCCATCAAGCCTTTTGCAAAGCGAGCTGCTTCCTGGTAACAGGCAGGGCGGGCATCCCACAGTGCACAACATTCGTAGGGCAGGAGCAGCCACATTTTGGGGAGTGGGTGCTAGAGACTCTGGGATATGGTTACTTTGACTTAGGTCTGTGCACTGCAGTTGGACTCCAGAGACCTAGGTTTGAGCAGAGATCAGAAAAGTCTTAACTTAGGGTTAAAATACAATGTAGATGCTCAAGCCCAGAGTTCCCTAACATGGGTCAGCTGACTCGAGTCCCATGAACCCTGGGCTTACATTGGAGTGTAGACATACCCCCGGAGTGTCACAGCTAAATAGGAGGTGTAACTGATTGTTTAGCATCAGCAGTTAACACATATTCCAGGGGTGGCCAAACTTACCAACCCTCCAAGCCGCACACAACAATCTTCAGAAGTTCGAGAGCCGGGATGTGCCTGCCAGGACTCAGGCCTTCAGTCCTGTGGGGAGGGGGTCTCGGTGCTTCAGCCCCACAGGAGGCACCTGCTGGGTCTTGCTGCTTCAGCCCCGAGCCCCAGCAGACACACCCCGCAGGGCTGAAGCCAGAGGTGATGTGTGGGGTGGGGGTCACATGGTATCACATCACCCCACCCCCTCCCCCGATTTTTACCAGGGTTTGCTGGCCCCGCTCGGTCACATGGTACCGCTGGGCCCCCTCCCTGCATGGCAGCTGCTGGAGGTGGCAAGCTGGGAGCTGCGGCCATGGGGAGAGGCAGCAGCAAACAGCTGGGAGCTGCAGGGAGAGCCGCTGCTTTTGCTGCTGCCTCTCCCCATGCTGCTAGAGCAGCGGCCCCTCCCGGCAGCTCCCAGCTGTGGTCACTCCACACAGAGCTAACACCTGGGAGCTGCAGGGAGGGGCTGCTGAGGATAAGGGGGGGGGCATGCTGAGGGGCATGAGTCAAGCTTTTGGGGTGGCTCACCCTCCCCTCTCTCGATCGTCTCTGGCAGAAGCTCCTAGCTCCACCCCTCTGCTGCAGAGCAGAAGTCCCGAGCTCCCGCCCCTAGTCTGGTGGGCGGAGAATGGGGGGCAGTGTGGGGGGCTCCACTAGCCACACTTTAACTGTGAAAGAGCCACAGGCAGCTCACAGGCCAGGGTTTGGCCACTCCTGACATATTCTAAGAGACCATTCAAGGTGAAGTAGCCCATTCACACCGCTCCAGCATAGGGCAAAAAAAGGGGGAGGGGTTAATGGGTTACAGATTGTTGTAATAAGCTCATCCTGCCCAAGAATTAATTCTGGCCCCTCTCAATTCTGCCCCCTTATAATGTCCTCTGCCCCCCCCCAGCTCCCCATCAATTCTCCACCCAGAAAAGTTCTGCACCCCCATCTCTGTTCCATCTCTGCTCCTCCTGCGGCTCTAGGCTTCTGCACCCTCCCCCCCACCCAGGCCTGGTGATGCTGGGATGGAGAGGGAAGGAGCAGAGGACCTGTCCAGTCGCTGACCGGACTGGAGGAGGGGACTGCCCTGAGCTGCTGGGCTCATGCTCCCTCATTTGCTGATGGCGCAACCCTCTTTGGGGTCGCAACCCACAGTTTGGGAACCGTTGCTGTAGCAGCTCCGAAGCATCTGGCCACTGTGGGAAGACAGGCTACCGTGCTAGATGGACCATTGTCCTGACCCAGTCTGGCCGTTCTCATGCTCTGTACATCTGCTCTAACCTTTTATAGTCTGAAGGCCCATGAGATCCTGTGATGGGGTGTGTACCCCGCACAGGCAATGAAAAGGGTTAATGTGGGCCTGAGAGGCCAATCATGCTGCACCTGGAGGGTGGGCCAAGCTTACTAAAGATGAAACCCAGCTGGGGAAGAAGCTGGGTGGTGGCTGTAAAGGAGAGAATCACCAATTTGAAGGAGGTTGCGGGGAGCTGCTCTGGGACTGGAGAGACCAGGAGGGTCAAGGAGGAAGCCCAGGGGGATCAATGGTCCTGGGATCTTCTCCTGAGCAGAGGTGTCTGACAGGAGGACAGGAGAGGCATGGAGCAGACACTGGGGGTGGAGCAGGCTCTGATGGTGAGGGCAGGATCTGGATTCCAGGGGAGAGAGCCCTGGGAGACGTCCAGTGGAAGAACAGAGCAAGGGGAACTCAGGAGGGATTAAAGGTCAAGCACGAGGAGGGTAGAAGTTGAGTTACATTTATACTATTGGTTTGAGATTTACTGGGGGGATCCCAGACAGGAGCCCTGCAAGTCCCAGCCCTGAGAGCAGTATGAATTTAGACTGTGGGAGAGGCCTGCTAACAGGCTATAATAGGAAGGCATCCAGCAGTAGGAAGACATCCAGGGAGGCAGCAGCCAGGAGTCTGATGGAGTAGACCATGGCTGCTGGTTACAGGCTCCCTGGACTGGAACCCAGCACTGGGGAAGGTGGTGTGCGTCCTCGGAGAAAGAGATAAGGATGACTGAGAGAAGAGTGTGAGGAGCCCAGGGCCTAAATATGACCTGGCCAGCAGGCTGAACCACAAGACGAGGTGGACCACCACAGGACCAGAGTGACTAGTAGCAGCAGGTTCTAGGGGAGGAAAGTTTGTGATGCAACACCCAGGCATGAGGAGCTGCTCTAGTGGTGAGTTGACTTTTCTACACATCAACCCTGCAAACTCCTAACACATTTAAATTTATGCACACGAAATCATTAGGACTGCTTGTATGAGCACATGCAGTCATGCCTGAAGGGTCTAAATCAAGGCCCAGATTCATCAAAGCATTTAAGCACATACTCAGAGTTAGGCACATGCAAAAGTGTTTGTGGGATTGGAGTCTAAGCAGGAACCCACTGATTCATTAATATTTGTGAAATCATTTCTCATTTATCTGGGTTTTTTAAGCTATTGTAACCATTTTTTAAAAGTATGGTAATGTCTAGAAAAAAATTGGCTGTAAAAATAGCATCTTGGTGCTAATTCCTGCTCCTTCCTCATCCATGTGTCTCCGGAGCTACCACTACTTAGTTTACTGATATAAATAGATCTTTCCTTTGTTTTTGTTCTAAGCTAGAATAGTTTTGCAGTACTGACAGTCATAAAAAGATCAGTTGTCTAGTCTGCTTCATTCATCATGAACAAAACAGCCAATTAAGTTCTGATTCCAGATTCTTTAACATGGGGATGACATCTTTAAGCATAAAGACGTCAGCTGGGGTGTCAGATCCTAGGTTTGGGCCTTTGGTGTTCCTGGGTGACATTCAGAAGAAACCTTTAGTCCTGTAAATGGGGCAGAGTTGAGGTATTACTTATTGACAAAGTAACTATGGGATGCCGTGCGGAAACTTTAAAAGTTTAGTTTTCAAGCCATAACCCGAATTCTGTACTTTCTGGGCCAGATGCTCACCTGCACCAAGTTTACACTCAGCACAGCTGGGAAAAGTAGTGGGTAAAGGAGGCTAAGCCACATTCCACTACCCTGATTATGGGATAGAAACAGCCTCCTGTATGATTTAGAGCAGCCTGTAGGCTGCTCTAAATCACAAAATCTGCACTGGTCCCACAAGGACTGCTGCACCAGTATAGAATCTGGAACTGCACCCTTCCCTCACCCCCAAATTCCAGCATGCTCTCTATGTGGAGGGGTGGGGACCAGGTCACACAGGGTCAGCTACACTAGTTCTATACCACTCAAAGGTTCCTTTCTATCTGGGGAATCCTCAGCTGGTCTGCCGGTTTTGCACTGCCTCAGTCAGGGCCAAGAATGTGACCTCATGTGTATAAAGCAGTGTTGTCCACCTACCCGCTGGTGCAATTAATTTGTTACTATTGATAGGATGCATTGACAAATGATACAACTCTTCAGCCTTATCAGACTGTCAGGATGGGCGGAGGGGGGGGGGGATTTCTTCTCGTGCCACAAGTAGTGACCACATGTAGCTTTCCATTTGGAGCAATCAGTAAGTACCTTTGGACTTGCATCTCCTTTGTCTTTTACTGAGGATGCCCCAAGGACAGCCCAATGGGAGTCTGGTCTCCTGGTTATATCCCAGGGTCTACCTCAGACTTGCTGTGTTACCTGGATCAAGGGACTTTGGGCCAAATGTTCAAAGATGGCCTCTAATTAAGAGTGGCACAGTTCAGACACTTGGCGTGAACTCCGGGCCCCATTGAAGTCAATGGGGGGTTGGCCATTGGCGTCAGTGGGGCGAGGATTCACCCTTTGAAACTGCCACTTCATGAAAATCCTACCTTAGCTGGCATCAAATTCAGAGGTGAGGCGTCAGTCTTTTCATTAACTTTGAGTGTAGGGGAGGAGTCTGACTCCCTTAGGCCCGTTTAGACCCACAATACCAATGTGTCAAGTTGGCATAACATATCCAGCAGGAGAAGGTGCCACTCTCAGGTAATAGGGCTGGTATTTCCTGCCACCCCACCTCACAACAGAGTGCAGTGAGGATTAATGTGTGCAGAGCGCTTTGAGATTCCTGGTGGAAGGTGCCCAAGGCACAAGCATGTATCAAATTATGAGAAAATTCAGGGATGCAGATAGATCCTCCCATACTGGTTAAACTGGCTTTTAAGCCACTTTGCACTGGGACAAAGGGGCCAAGATGCCCCCAAGCAGCTCAGAATCTGGCCCACAGTGTTTTATGTAGATATCTGACTGTGCTTACAGAACTGCAGGTCACACACCAACACTTGGCCAGAGACAGCACCCAGGTCTTCTGAATCTGACTCCATTTCTGATTCCACTAGAGCACAAGTTTCCCACATCCATGTGCTACGTGAGAGAAGCCCAGCAAACTTTTTCAGACCTCAAAACAAGTTGTTTTGGGTCAGATTTTGGCTGAAAATCCCAGAGAATTATTTTAACTGAACCCATTTTTCCCATCTCACCACTGTGCACTGTTGTGGAAAACACGACGATGGGGAGAGAACCTGTATAAAGCAGATGTTGCGCCATCTCAGACACTTAATCACCTACTCTCGACTGGCTGATCTTAATTACCAGGGATTATTATTTCGCTTCAGTCGCTGCACATGTTTGAAAAGTTGGGATGTTGTGCCACGGAGACAGCCTTAATGCATTCCTTTGTTTTAAAAAACTGCCAGGATGTCTCAATTATTCATGGTACAAGCTTCTTCCATCAAAGATACTTAAGTGATGCCTAAGCACTTCACTTAAACAGGGGCTGTGATGGTGCGCCGTTTGATGAGAGAATATAGAGGAAACCACACTGGCTCCTGGTTTGTGTGGAGAGAAAGTTACAAGTCTGTGGGAAACATTTACGGTAACCTTTCTAAGAAGGATGTGGTTTAGAAAGAATCCGCTACTGGCACTGCTTTACGGATAGACCCTGAAATCAGTGAGTGATAGGAGAAGATGGTAAGAGTCCTGAATTCCCCAAGGTTTCCCCCAATTGTCCCATGCCAACCTATTTTACCTGGGAAGCGCTTTGACTCTACAGAGTTAGCTGCTGTGCAAAACCAATAGATAGATAAATAGCAACACCCAGAGTGAGATACCACTTTAAACGAAACATGGAGTCAGCATACAGATCAGGGGTGGAGGGGCAGAAGATATACCCCCCCAAAAAATACCATACAAAAAACCCACCCTATGAAAACAAGACACTCCACTGCACATACTTCTCCCCTGGGGAGAGGACGAGAGAACAAACAATAAATGCCAGATGCTAGTCGCACTGCTTAATGCAAACTGCTGGAAGCTGTCAGATACTTCGGTGCTGAGGATGGTGGAAGAACTTGAACAGAATAGAATACCTGCCTCTCGCTAAGAGAAAAATACTTGTGAAATTTCCAGGTGACTATTTTTGGTTGCCACCCTACTGGTTACCGATGGTTGACTGGTTTTGAAGAGTCTGCTGGGCTACTGGTCCATATGTAGAAACCAAGAGAGGCTAGAAGAAAGCAATGGTGGCCAGTAGATGAAGAGTCTAATGGAGTCTGCTGGAATTTCCCCTGAAGACTGTAGATTCAGTCCAGACCTTTTGGCGTAGCTACAACGTGTTATGGTTTTCTAGGTATCCAGCAGTTCCTTTCCGAGCATCAGGGACTGCATCTTATATTTCAGGGGAGTGACTGACTACAATTACCCTGCTGTGTCAGTCAAGTCAAAGTTCCCCCAGGCCACTGGCTCGCCAGGCTGCCACGGTTGCGGCACGTTGCTTTCATAGCCAACGGCACACAAGGGAGTGATGTGGTCAGCCTCACATCCGGCCCCCTTTGACTGTCCTAACCCAATGGGGCGGGTACCCATTTTGCAGCTGGGTGAACTGGAGGGGGCTTTTCAGTGTGAGATCAAACACGATTCAAACCCACTCTTCAGCTTTGCAGTCAAGCACCATAGTGTGTCATGGAGCAGAAACAGCACAAACTAGAGATGGGTCTAACCCAACCCCTCAGCTTTGGATGCCCACAGCCGTTAGGGTTCTGGTCCCAGATTTGAATTTTTCATCACTACAACCAGCCCTAGTGGCAATGCTCACAGATTATGTTTAGTAAACTTACCTCGTTATGCAGCTTGGCCTAGGATTTTCAGAGGACACGGAGGGAGTCAGGCTCATAGGACCAGATTTTCAAAGGTATTTTGGCATCTAAATATGCAGATAGGCCCCTGGTGGGATTTTCAAAAGCACCTAAGCAGGTTAGGTGCCTAATTCCCAATGGGGAGTCAAGGCACTTTTGAATTCTAAGTTCCTATCTGCATCTTTAGATCCCATTGAATTGGGGGATCAGGTTTTCAAAGGTAACTGGGTGCCTAACTCCCTTAGATCCCCAATATAATGGGAGTTGGGTTCCTAATTCCCTTAGACTCCAGTGACAATCCAAGCCTTAGCTGACTGTCCAATGCTGCAGACAGGAGGATTACTTCCTGGCCCCTTTAATGCAACCAGCTTCTTCCCTGAAGCATGAGGTTTCATTACCCTTTCTTAAATACACATGTTTTTAGTAGCCATTAGCCAGCCCTTTTGGAAAATCCAGTTGCAGTTATTGTTTTCCATGATTTTTATTAGTCCTCCTTGTATTGATAATAATGGCTACACATTGAGGCATTTTAGGAGAACCCATTAAGGCCAATCAAGTGAATAATTCACATTTAAAAAAAAAATTGTCTGAATGCAAATTTATACAATAGTCTGTGAAAAAGGGATCTTTAGGGGACTATCAAGTAAATAACACTCATTTTCCAAGAAGGCTGCGACACTATCAAAAGAATAATACAGGTAGGTTTCAAAAAAAAATCTATTCTTATTCATGCATGCATCCGATTTTAACAGCGCTGCAAAGCTCTCCAACGTTTCTGTGGATGGAGCTGGTGACTAGAAGACAGAATTCCCAGATTCGACACCTGATTGCTATTAACTTTGCTGGGTGACTGTCGGCAATTCACTTAACCTTTGTGTCACGCTTCCCCTATCTATCAAAAGGGGATAATGATATTCACCTCCAGTGCCTTTTGTGAGGGTCAGTTAATTAATGTTGGTGAAGTGCTTTGTAATCCTCTGATGGAAGCTGGACAGAAGGGTGAAATATTATATACTGTACATTTAGCTGTATTGTGGACACCCATATTCACTCACTGGAAGGATTTTTCTATCCTTTCCTTTTGCTACAATATCTTTATGCAGTGAGAGTAAAGGATGGAAAATCCAGACAAACCCTTGGCTTAGCTGGCACCATTATTTTTCATTGGTTTTCCCGGCTTTCTTTTTAAGCTTGGATTTTCAGACTGGACTTTTTGAGTATCTCAGAATTGGTGGGATTTCGCTGGACCTTGGTTTTGTTCAGCAGCTACAATATAAAAAATTCTGTTTGGAAAGCAGAGACTGTTCTGCTGCTGGCTTCTAAGAGAAGCTCCATGCACTTCCCAGCTAGCATCTTGCAACCCTGTGCATGTGGCTTGCTTGGAAGGAAGAGGAGCAGAAGATACCATGAAATACAACAGGGACCTTGCCCCGGTAGAGCTCAGATACTGTGGTGTAGGAAGCAGTTGGAAACCAGAAGATAGGTATCCAGTGGTTGTGCAGCAATACAGGGGAAAACCTATGAAGTGAGAAACTTTTCACAGCATTGCCAACCCCAACCATTCAAAATTCATGAGTCAGGCCCCAAATTCAGGAGATTTTTAAAAATAATATATATTGGGTTCATTTTACAGGCCTTCTGGTTTGAGCCTTTAGAAGTCACATTTTCAAGCTTCTCTCTGCAATCAGGAGGGCTAGAAGCTTACCTGAGGCCAGGGAATGGGAACCAGCTTGCACGTACGTGTGAGGCATCCTGCCATCTGTGCATGGACTCAGAGTGCCATGTGAGTAGGTGGCTGGGAGCTCACCTGTTTCCCCATATGCAGAGGCAGGAGGGGAAGCCCAAAGGAGCCAGTTAAGAGTCTTCTGACCCCTCCCCGCATCCCTTGCCTGGAACTGAGTGGGGAAAAGTTGGAGAACGAACCTTTTCCCATGTTGGGTAGGAAAGGTATTGACCAGCAGGAGGCAGATGTTGAGCGCTTCATTCGCTATAAACATTGCACAAAAATTGGCACCGAATGAAGACTTCATATATTTTTTAAATGCGGTTTTTCTTCAGATGACCAGCTGGTTAGATGTGCACGCTGATCGCTCTACCAAATAGCATATGCACCTTTGATATGAAGCCGACAGTGTTCACAAGTGCTTTGCTTTCCTGACTGGGCTATTGCACGACGTCCAAACTCGTATCGAATGTCGAACAACCCTCAATCTCGCAGAAAATGCTGTGTGCACCTGTCCTAAAAACACCCCAAGACAGTAGAACCTCAGAGTTACAAACACCAGACTTACGAACTGATCAGTCAACCACACACCTCCTTTGGAACCATAAGTATGCAATCAGGCAGCAGCAAAGACACACCAAAAAAGCAAATGCAGTATAGTACTGTGTTAAACAAAAACAACTAAAAGAAAAAAATAAAGGGAAAGTTTAAAAAAAAGATTTGACAATGTAAGGAAACTGTTTCTGAGCTTGTTTCATGTAAGATGGTTGAAAGCAGCATTTTTCTTCTGCCCAGTAAAGTTTCAAAACTGCATTAAGTCAATGTTCAGTTCTAAACTTTACCATTTTGTTCAGAGTTACGATGAGTGGAGTAACCATCGCTCAGATGATTCTTTATCATCCTAGACTGTGTGCATAATAAAAGAGAGAGAGGGAGGGACAAGCTGGTGAGAAGAAGTAGATAAGAGCAGGAAGAAATGGTGAATGCTTCTTGCTTCAGTAGAAACTGAATTGGTAATTGTCTGTGCAGCTGCACCACTGTAGTGCTTCAGTAAAGACACTATTACGCCCACGGGAGAGCTGCTGCTTCTTCCACTTCTGTGGGAGGCAGCGGCTATGTCGCCCGGAGAAGCTGTCCCAGGGGTTAGGTCGGTATAACCGTGTCGCTTGGAGGGTGGTGGTTTTTTCACACCCCTCGGTGACGTCGTTCTACTGATGTAAGTTTGTAGTAGCTCTATCCTGCAGTCTCTACTCAGGCAACTTTCCCAGGGAAGCGCTGAATGATCAGGTCTAGGGAGAGCTGATTGGTGAATAGTCTAGGAGGGCCTGAAGCACAGAATTCAGAGTCTGATTGGACTTCAAGGCTATTCAGGAGGAAGTGCGGCCTAGTGGATAGGACACTGGACCAGGAGACCTGGATTCTGTTCCTGGCTCTGCAACTCATTTGCTTTATGAGCTGAGGTGTCTGTAACTCTGAGGTTCTGTAAGCCATTTTGCAAAGAAGAATGGAAAAATGGTCGGTGGAGTTACATTACTGCCAAAACCAGAAGTTTGTTATTAACAACATTATAGCTAGGACCCTACCAAATTCATAGTCCATTTTGGTCAATTTCACAGTCATAGGATTTTAAAAAAAGTAAATTTCATGATTTCAGCTATTTAAATCTGAAATTTCACGGTGTGGTAATTGTAGGGGTCCTGACCCAAAAAGGAGTTGGGGGCGGGGTGTCACATGATCGTAGGGGGGTTGTGGTATTGCTACCCTTACTTCTGCACTGCTGCCTACACAGCTGGGCCCTCGGTCAGCCGGTCTCTAGCTGCCCAGCTCCGAAGACAGCAGCAGCGCAGAAGTAAGGGCTGTCTCTTGTCCTGCTCTCTCCCTCATTACTCATTAACGAGCTTCGTGCGGCTGGTCCATGGATGGGACTTATCACCTGGATCCTTTTGCCCCTCGCTTTTTAAGATGCACAGACTTGTGTGATAGACTCAAGCTGACCAAAGTCTGCGTAAACAGACACTATATTTCCTTGTCATTTATTAGCCTTTAAATGATCTTCCTATATCTGGCTGCCCTCTGTGTCACTGCTGGTGGCCTTCTATCGCTCACTCTGAGCTGCTGGTACACTTTGCTCTTTGCCTTTAATTAGCTAAGTCAAATGTCAGCACCGTTTATAATCTGCTGGAGGTTTAAGAGTGGAAAGACACTGGCAGCAGGAAGCCATGGTGTCTTGTGGGTAGAGTTGAAGGGCAGGGAGCTAGAGCAAACGGACTGGTATTCAGAGCTGAAATCCCATCTGAGTCACTGAAACTAGCTGGTTTGGGGCTGGGACAAGGCTGGTTATAATTGGTATTGCAGAAGTGCCGAGCCAGCCTATCCAATATCTGGGGTCCACTGTACAGACCAAGAGACAGACCCTGCCCCAGAGAACTTAGAATCTAGAGGACAACAGATAGGAAGGGAATCAATTTGCCCAAACTCTCATGCAATAGGTCAGTGACAGAGCCCGGAAGAGAAGCAACAATTCCTGAAGCACAGCTCAGTGTCCTGTCCACTAGACTACGCCGCCCCCTTGAGAACGTCTTGGGGTAGATCTTTAGCTGAGGCTCTCGCCCTCTGTCTTAGCACTCAAGCCTGCAAACACTTACCTATGTGCATAACTTTAAGCATGTGCTTAGTTCCATTGGGGGAAAACCAGGCCCCAGTTAAGTCAACGTGAAAACACTCAGTGATGTCAGTGGGGCTGGAATTTCACCCATTGATGTCAGTAGCACTGCTGATGTGTTCAAAAGCTAAGCATGTGGGTGTTTGCCCTGAAGTCTGATCAGGATCTGGACGAGCTTTCCTGGGTAAGCAAGGACAGTTACAATCAGAGCAGGGTGAGCAAGCAGTAATCAGTGCAGCCTCATGCTCAGTTCTGAGTTTTACAAAATGTAGGCCCTGATCCTGCAAGCTGGGTCCTGCACAGAGCCCCTTTAAGCTCCAGGGATTCCATGGGGGGGCAGGGCGGGGGGCACTCCTCTGACTCAGATCGCATGATCAGGGCCTTAACCAGATAAAAGAAAATTAAAAATCAAAATTACACTGTAGAAAAGAAGTAAATCCAGTTGATTTTATGATGAACAGCAGTATTGAGGAGGGACGGATAGCTCAATGGTTTGAGCATTGACCTGATAAACCCAGGGTTGTGAGCTCAATCCTTGAGGGGCTGATTTGGGGCAAAAATCTGCCTGGGGATTGATTGGTCCTGCTTTGAGCAGGGGGTTGAACTAGATGACCTCCTGAGGTCCCTTCCACCCCTGACATTCTATGATTGAATCTGTGAAATTAGCAGTCAAGACCAAAAATGTTTCAAGAAGTGTTAATGATAATCTAAATAATTAATGTAAATAACCACTAATTGGGACCATTCTTCTTCTTCCCAGCATTAACTATATGACATTGGCATCACTGAATTCCAATCAAACTCCCATGAACAGCAGTATGATATTTGAGTCAAAGTTAGCTTTCAGGTTAACAACCTACCTGATTTCTTTACAGTAGTTATTTAAATACTAATTTGATCTAAAAATCATCTGCCGTCTTCTTATTGTGGGGACAAATTCTATAGTATCTGAGCAGCTGATCTTTCAGTATTAGAAAGACAGATACACGCATGAATGGACATGGGCACGTTCAAGCATACGCATACACAGAAAATATACAAATATCAAACCATCCGCCCCAATGTCAACGTACCTCTGTTGAATAAATTCAGTTCTTTTAACAGTTCTACCTTAGTTAGACTTTGATAAAGTTAGAACATAAATGCCTTTCCCTATCAAAACACCATGGTGGAAACTCACCCCTGTGCAGATGGTCAGCACAAGAACTATGCATGGCTTGTAACCTCCCTCTTAGCCCTTTTTGAACAATGGGATACAAGTGACAAATGGGCCTTCTACTGCTGGCTGTCTGCACATGGGTGAATTTCATCCTAAATGCATAGCTTATATTCACATTTTTTACACTAGTCACGCATAATTTCAGGGTTGGTGTAGCCATGTCTGTCCCAGGATATTAGAGAAATGCGATAAGGGAGGTAGTGTCTTTTATTGGACCAGCTTCTGCTGGCGAGAGAGAGAAGCTTTCGAGCTGCACAGAGCTCTTCTTCAAGACTGGAAACGGTAACCAGAGTGTCACAATGGTTTGATAGGATAACTTGATTTCTTTCTGGACACTTTCTGGACACCACAGTACAAATAAGTGATGGTCACATTAATACCACCCTATACCGAAAACCTACCGACCGCTATGCCTACCTTCATGCCTCCAGCTTCCATCCCGGGCACACCACAAGATCCATTGTCTACAGCCAAGCACTGAGGTACAACCGCATCTGCTCTAACCCCTCAGACAGAGACCAACACCTACAAAATCTCCACCAAGCATTCTCAAAACTACAGTACCCGCACGAGGAAATAAGGAAACAGATNAAAGAAGAGGTTGGACAGATAGTTAAGCATAAGGCGTAACGTGTTGCAAAAAAACCCCATTTAAAATGAAGTGGGAAATTAACACCTCTGCAGCCAGAGGACAAAGGAGAGTTAGTAGGTTACAAATTGTTGTAATGAGCCATAAAACCACTCTCTCTGTTGAGACCATGATTTTTATGTCTGGCAGAGCTGTGAATTTACATTCCCAAGCTTGTCTTTTGAGGATGTTGTGCAGGTTTCCTTCGAGGATGAGGGCTGAGAGGTCAGATATGGAGTGATCGCTTTGGGGAAAGCATTCACCCACAGCTGATAGGATGTTTTTGTCTTTTATCATTTGAGAGCAAAATGATTGTCCGGTGTCATCTACATAGTTGTTGCGGCATTGGATGAGGCACATCACATGATGTGATAGGCATGTGTAGGTCCCTTGGGCCTGGAAAGGTGTGTTGTGGGGAGTATTAATCACTGCAGCAGTGGAGATATGTCTGCAGGTTTTGCATCTGTTGTTCTGGCAGGGTCTGGTGCCCATAATTTCAGCAATTTAAGGTATTCCATTAGTGGTTCAAACCAATATCAGTCTCATGTAACATTTAAGAAATGATATACTTCAAATTGCTTTATATACATGCATTTGTCTTTACAAGTCTTATATGTATTAATCAATGGAATGCTGCTATTTTTACAACACAGAGTTAATGCTGAGTGCATCCTGTCCCATTTCACCATCTGCCTTGGATAGAAGCAGAGCTCCATTTCACTGTCTGAGTAACTGTCAGCAAAGCTATTTTGTGATTTCACAAAAATCACTACAGGATGTTGGGGTTTGGTACAGTCAGCAGTACAAATGAATAAACATCTGCACAGGAATACAGTTACCACATAATGTCCTGACATCGTGCTATATATTAGGAGGTGGACTTCTGTCTCACGTGATGTTATTTAAAACTAGGCTGGACAAAATATTGGAAGGAGAAAATCCTTCTCTGGCAGAGGACAGCTGATCTAACAGGTTTTCGGTCTCTAATCTTTGTCGTCCTGCCATACCATTTATCGTACCAGGCAGCGAGTATCACAATGTGCATACGTTAGTACACCTCCAAACTGAGTTACAGCAATGAGTTATTTATGTAATTCTTAGGGGTAAGCCAAGTAGTATTAGAATAAGAAAACTCACTAGACTGTAAAAATACATGGTGTTAAGTCAGTGAATGCAATAGCAGAAATGAGGCAGGCATATTCTGCTAGACACTTATGGATGTCCCATAGTAAAGCCATTGTTTTCTTGTTCTCCAGTTGTCCTATTTTTAGGCCCTGCTTAGTCAGCCAAACACTTCAGCACATGCTTAACTTTAAGCATGATCTTAGGGGGAGATTTTCAAAGGCATGAATGGAAGTTAGGCAGCACCCAACTCCCACTGACTGTCAATGGCTTGTGAAAGTCTCCCTTGTAAGTCTGCATGGGACTTAACCATATGCTTGACATTAAGCACATAGTCAGGTGCATTGCTGAATCAGGCACTAGTTTCTATTGAAATCCTTATCCTGAAGTTTCCCTGAGCATCAATTACCAATTGAATCAACTTTCCAGTCTTCTCTGTCCTGCCATGGGTGATTCCGGGAGGCTGGAAGATTTATGACTCAAAGCAAGTTACCATGACGTCAGCCTTTCGTGCGCTAAATCTTTGACTATCTAAATGCTGTTTTTTCAAAACATTGTGTTTATTAAGATAACTAACATAAGCCAGCAGGATGAAATGTTTAAAACGTATCTCCTCCCCACAGCCTCCAGTATTATCAATAGTGCCTGATAAATAGGATTACCTTTATCATCAACTTTTCATGCACCGCAATGAACTTGGCGAAGATTAACACACGATGAAAACACTTTATTACTCTCATCCTCAGACTTCTGAACATTCACACTCAAGGACAATTTTCCACACTTTATCTGGACTGAGGCTGCATTGATTTAACTTGCATTAACCTTTTAAGACCTATCAGATTAGACTGGATACATTTCACTTGATAAGAATTTAACTCAAGTTCGCTCTTTGTGGTTCTCCCAAGCAGCCAAGTTCTGTAGTGTCATATTAATCATGATCAGCCACTCTGCTTTGGAACTTCCACGGGGAGAGTGGTTTTTAATCACAATTTTAGTTCCAAAATTACTGGCCAATCTTCTTTATGGCTGCTTTGCTCATTTTTTAATCAATTGCACTCAGGGAACATTTAGCTTTTTTAACAAAAAGGCTTTGCACGACATTGTTTCTAGGGCAGGTAGGGGGATTGAAGTACATAAGTCACCACAGACCTTTCACCCATCATGGTCCAGTATGGCCTCATTTTCTCGTCTCCCATTTTTGGGGATCCATCATATCTTGACTTGGGAGCACAGAAAAGAGTATCCTGTAATACCAGAGATGCCCTGGGTGGGGTCTTGTGGACAGTTATACAGCTTCCTTAAACCAGAGCTCAGGTTTGATGCAGGCCTGGCAATCTTCTTACCCACTTTGATCAGTGCCCTTCCTGCTTCCCTCCCTTTGGGATAGCCTTAGGCTCCTTAGGTTGGAAAGTAGATCTGTGTCTTAGCACCAGAGGAAAAGGAACAACACGGGAACAGCTGCTGGAGTCACTATGATAGGTCCCAAGAAGGGCCTTAACAGGAGAGGAAAAGTGTGGGAAGGATGTACCTTGAGGTCATCCCAGAAATTTGATGCCAAGTAACTAAAGGCTACTTAATTTCTTATTTTGGTGTGCATGCATTTTGGTGAACCTGAAAACAAGGGACTAGTGGTACCAGCCATACTGAGGAATAGTGTAGACAACGAGAGTGCAAGATCCCTCTCTCTCTCTCTCTCTCTCTCACACACACACACACACACACACACACACACACACAGCTATACTGGCCCAACCTCAGTCTTTTAATAAAATATGCATGTTGCCACGATCTATGGACTCACAGTCCCTCTTGAGCAGGAAGTGTTCAGTGATGAAAACAGCTGCAAACTACAGACTTCCTAAATAAATAGGCTTCCACTGAGCTTGAGTCCCAGTTTTATCTCCCTTGTGTACCAGGGGCTGCATGCTGCTTGGATCTCTATGCAGCACATAGAGACATCTAGTGGCTGAATAAGATACTGCAAGTAAACATTTTATTACACTAATCCGAGCAAAAAGCAACAGAGAGTCCTGTGGCACCTTATAGACCAGGGGTAGGCAACCTATGGCACGGGCGCCGAAGGCGGCACGTGAGCTGATTTTCAGTGGCACTCACACTGCCCGGGTCCTGGCCACCGGTCCGGGGGGCTCTGCATTTTAATTTAATTTTTAATGAAGTTTCTTAAACATTTTAAAAACCTTATTTACTTTACATACAACAATAGTTTAGTTATATATTTATAGACTTATAGAAAGAGACCTTCTAAAAACGTTAAAATGTATGACTGGCACGCGAAACCTTAAATTAGAGTGAATAAATGAAGACTCGGCACACCACTTCTGAAAGGTTGCCTACCCCTGTTATAGACTAACAGTCGTATTGAAGCATAAGCTTTCGTGGGTGAATGCCCACTTCGTCAGACACATGTGGCGGAAATTTCCAGAGGCAGGTATAAATATGCAGGCAAGAATCAGTCTAGAGATAACGAGGTTAGTTCAATCAGGGAGGGCAAGGCCCTCTTCTAGCAGTTGAGGTGTGAACACCAAGGGAGGAGAAACTGCTTTTGTAGTTGGCTAGCCATTCAGTCTTTGTTTAATCCTGAGCTGATGGTGTCAAATTTGCAAATGTACTGAAGCTCAGCAGTTTCTCTTTGGAGTCTGGCCCTGAAGTTTTTTTGCTGCAGGATGGCCACCTTGACATCTGCTATTGTGTGTCCAGGGAGGTTGAAGTGTTCTCCTACAGGTTTTTGTATATTGCCATTCCTAATATCTGACTTGTGTCCATTTATCCTTTTACGTAGGGATTGTCCAGTTTGGCCGATGTACATAGCAGAGGGGCATTGCTGGCACATGATGGTGTATATTACATTGGTGGACGTGCAGGTGAATGAACCGGTGATGTTGTGGCTGATCTGGTTAGGTCCTGTGATGGTGTTGCTGGTGTAAATATGTGGGCAGAGTTGGCATCGAGGTTTGTTGCATGGATTGGTTCCTAAGTTAGAGTTACTATGGTGTGGTGTGTGGTTGCTGGTGAGAATATGCTTACGGTTGGCGGGTTGAACTAATCTGAGCATGACCTTTGATTTTGGTAGCAAGAATTTGACCTGAATTGATGCACTTAAAATGTGATTTAGTTACCCCCAAGCAACCTCACTGGTCCCTCCCATTTCCTGCTCCCTGACTTAATAAACCCTATTGGGAGATATCAGGATGCAGCCATAACATCAAACTTCAGGGCGGGCCTTTGTGTGACATCTCATGACATGTATATTACAAGGCTTCCTGGAAGGGAGCTCACATCACCTGTAAGGGGAATTGCTTTTCATGCCCCTAGGAACTAATTATGTAATCTCAGCTGGAAATAGAGTTTTGTCCTTTTCAGTATTTTGCAATTTGATTGATTGCCTGTTCGGTTCCTTTCTCACAGATTAGTGAGGCCGTAAACAGAGAGAAAATAGAAGAGGCAGCCCCATAAAAGCAACCAAATATTGAAGAGCTCAAAGTAGCACAGCACAGGAACATAACTATAAGTCACAGATTACAGGTGGTATTAAAAATGTGGCGGCCTTCCCTTCATGGGTAGTGTAATGAGAACAGTAAATGGCACTAGTTTAATCCCAGCTCAAGACAAGAAATAATGGGAGGAATGGGACATGCCTAAATCTTTACTGAAAACTTATTTATCTTTTCTCCTTGAGTACCCTTAACGCATTTTCTTAGGCCTCTCCCTTTTCATTTAATGCTGGCATAATGGTAGGTTCCACTTCTTTTTTGCTTTCGACTCTTTATAGTTACGGCCACTTTGCATCACTCATGTGAGACAACGGGGCTGTAATCTGGTCGCTAATGCCCAGCAGAGAATTCTCCTGTGGAAGGGGAACTCCAGGCTAGTGCAAGTGTAACCCATTGTGTGTGTGGCTCAGCACAGAGGACATGAGTTGTTACAGCCAGAGGCTAAGAAGGGTTGGCCCTGTTGCTCAAGCTGGAGCACTCATCTGTTTAGCTCCAAAGGTTTCTGGTTCAAGATCCCAGCTGCCAAGTAGACTGGATCTGTGGTGCCCATTCCCCACTCTGCATGTTGGGTGAGGGAAGGCTCATCTCACTCATCCTCCACAAACATAAGGTCTATTAAAGACTCTAACAGCTGCAGCTTCCACGTGTTGCTGGTCCCTGATGTCCCCAGAACTTTTAATACGCAGCAAAGAATCCTGTGGCACCTTATAGACTAACAGACGTTAGTCTATAAGGTGCCACCGGATTCTTTGCTGCTTTTACAGATCCAGACTAACACGGCTACCCCTCTGATATTTAATACGCAGGTCACTGCTGGAGGGAATGTCGCGCTGTGGGATTGTTGCTGAAGGGTTTCTTATACCGGTACAAGTACACAAGCGTTCACACTCGCAGAGTGGTGATCAAACTATACCAGCAGGAGGCTCAGGTTGCTCCAGAAAGGGGGAGGGGGGAAACTCTGCTGGGAGTGGAGGGTTTAGCTGGAAGGGCACCAAATGATGTTGTGACGGTACCTCCCATAAGGCTTTATGGAAATATGTTTTATGCTACATATGCCATATAACATATCTCAAAGGTTATGATCTACTGAATGTATTAATCCTATTTGTATGCATGTATCATTTTTGTATTCGAAGTTATGAATGTTGGCTGTGTACTGGCTTGATTTCTAAATAACCTTAGTAGAGCATTTGGTCAGTTCCTGGAGAAAGGAATGTTAAAATTAAGTACCTAATCAAGAAACACTTAAAGGATAATGGATCTTGGAATGCTCCAATCCACATAAGAAGTCTACTTGAGGACATTCAAGGTAGCATGTAAACAATGGATGCTACCTGTAAAAACTGTGAGTCATGCATGGACATGTGACTTGCCCAGGTGACTCCTAAACTCCATCTTGGAGCTGGACTTTGCATAGAGGTGAGGAGGGGGTCTCCACCCACAAGAGAAAGTCTATTTAAACCCCTGGGAGACCCCCCCATTTTGGTCTTCAGCTGGCTAAAGAGAGAGCATCTCCACCCCCCAGGATACTTGGAAGAAACTGGAACAAAGGGCAGTGACTGCAAGGGATGTGAGTGATTGCTGGACCCAGGCTAAAAGGAGATTAGTCTGTGAAAGGGAGCATTCTGGAACTGGTGAGGATCTTATCTGTATTCAGTTTTATTAGACATAGATTTGCGCATTTTATTTTATTTTGCTTGGTGACTTACTTTGTTCTGTCTGTTACTACTTGGAACCACTTAAATCCTACTTTCTGTATTTAATAAAAATAACTTTTTACTTATTAATTAATTCAGAGTATGTGTTACTACCTGGGGGAGCAAACAGCCATGCATATCTATCAGTGTTATAGCGGGCGAACAATTTATTAGTTTACCCTGCATAAGCTGTATACAGGGTAAAACGGATTTATTTTGGTTTAGACCCCATTGGGAGTTGGGCATCTGAGTGTTAAAGACAGGAACACTTCTGTGAGCTGTTTTCAGGTAAACCTGCAGCTTTGGGGCAAGTAATTCAGACCCTGGGTCTTTGTTGGAGCAGACGGGAGTGTCTGGCTCAGCAAGACAGGGTGCTGGAGTCCTGAGCTGGCAGGGAAAGCAGGGGTAGAAGTAGTCTTGCAACATCAGGTGGCAGCTCCCAAGGGGGTTTCTGTGACCCAACCCGTCACAGATGTGTGAACATGCACCAGGATGTACCAACAGAAGGAGGTTTACTGGTAAAACTCTCTAGTGTAGGCCAGGACCAAGTGGTGTCACAATTGGAGTTAGCCCTGAGATTCAGGGAGCCACAACTGGCTCCTGGAACCCCCCTGGGCGGAACCCCCCTGGGCCTGGCAGAGCTCTGGGGAAGGAGAGAATTTAGAACTTTATATTTAAAAAATTTCAAAGAAAGAAAGAAAATCTGCTAATCATCACCCTCCTACTGGAGGAACTTGCTAGTATTAACCTTCCAGTTATTTTAGAATATGACCAGAGCAAAATACCTGAATATTTCACTTATGCTGCCCTAAGGGGTTTCGGTCCTGATGATAGAGTCAGAGTTTAAGGCCAGAGGGGCCCACCAGATCATCCAGTCTGACCTCCGGTGTATCACAGGCCACCAAACCCCACCCAGCATCTGCACACTAAACACAACAACCGGAATTAGACCAAAGTCTTACAGCCACAGGAGACTAGATTATTATGTGCCACGGGCAGAGAGCAGGAGAGACTGAGATGTACCAGTGCCAAAGACCCCCATGATGACAGAGAAATGATTACATGGGACATGCCCAGATAATCCAAGTGAGTGACCTGCACCCACATGCTGCAGATGACGACAAAAAGCACCCAAAGTCACTGCCCATCTGACCTGGGGGAAAATTCCTTTCTGACCCTACATATGGCGATCAGTTAGAGCTGGAGCATGTGAACAAGAACCAGCCAGCCAAGCACCTCAAGAGCCCTGGTCCACCCTCCAATGTCCCATCTCTAGCCATGGCCATCCCTGATGCTTCACAGGAAGGAGATAAAAAACAAGCTCCCAGAATACCCTGAATTAGGGAGGGAAATCCCTTCCTGACCCTTGTTGGTGTCTGGCTGAAACCCTGAAGCATGAGCTTGAGGAATATAAGACCTAAACCAGAAGTGAGCCTCAGAGCTGCTGAAGCCCTTCCTCCCGCATCACAAGCAAGCCTGATATACCTTTGCACTCTCAAATTTGTCTAGCTCGCTCTTAAAACCAATTAAGTTGTTTGCCCCCCAGGTAAGCTGTCCTGTCCCCCGCCATGATGTAGAGACCAGTCTACTCATGTGACACCCCAGCAGTTGTGATCTACTGTAGGTCTCTCTGAAGGTAACAAGAGGGAGTTGATGGCAGGTTATGTTCAGGGAAGGATCCTTGACTCAGGAATTCACGTTCCCTCTTGATGTAACGGTGTGGTCTGCTGCTGTTGGCTTCCCGGCCATGCTGTCTGGTCTGTCAGTCTGTCAAGACAGGGGTGGATTGAGTGCGCTGTAAGGGGGCTAATAG
Organism: Platysternon megacephalum; assembly: GCA_003942145.1. Classification (NCBI taxonomy): domain Eukaryota; kingdom Metazoa; phylum Chordata; order Testudines; family Platysternidae; genus Platysternon; species Platysternon megacephalum. The sequence continues at coordinate 13,744,184 of QXTE01000016.1, read as the reverse complement.
GGGTGAGGTGGTAACTGACTAGTCTGGATGGGTTGGGTGCGGGAGGAAGAGTTATAAATCATATGGGGTCTTACAGGTTTGCATGTGTTATGCTCACGTGCCTGAAACCTATGAGAGGAGACTTTAAAAACTAACTAAATCAATGCATTTATGCACTTCCCAAATCTGGCAGATCCTGAATGCTGCTCCCTTTGCTTCTTCATTTACCTTACATATTTGTCTTATTCGCATCTACAGAGAGAGTATCTTGAGCCTGGGTGTAAACGGTCTGTCCACACTGCACCTTGCAGGTGCAATTGCAGCGCCTGTATTTAACTAGCTCGAAGGACAATAACAGTGAAGCTAGGGCAACATGGACTTCAGCACAGGCTCGCCGTTCGACTCAGTACCCAGGGGCCTGGGTGGGCTCGGACAGCCTGCACCGAAGCCTGTGCTGCCCCACTTTCCCTGCTGCCGGAACTCACACTGCTTGGGTGTGCTGACCTGTGCAGCAATCAGACCCCGCCAGCTGCAGTGTAGCCATATTGTCAGTACAATAATATTATAAGCCAGATCGTCAGCTGGGGCAAATCAAAGTCCATTGACTTCACTAGGGCCGGGCCAGTCAACACCAGCTGCCAACCAGCTACGCACTGCACAACACACTGCACAACCGGGAAGAGAACCAGAAAGCCAGACCCAGCTGCAACTGCCGCAAGAATTAGCAAAACTCTAATAAGCCAAACTGGAATTTCTCATGTCACCAATAGGCTAGCAACTCTATCCTTGCAATTGCCAGAGGATATTTAGGTCCCAATTCAAAACCCACTGAAATAGATGGACTCTGAATCGGGCCTTTATGAACAAGGGGCCTGATTCAGTTTTCTCTCAGCCAAAACATGGCAGTGACACCAACCTGTCACCCCTGAACACTGCATGATGGCCCTGATCCAGCAAAGTACTTAAGCACAAGCCTAACTCTGAGCATGTGAGTAACCCGCCAAAGTGAAGGGGACCACTTAAGGTTAGACGTGATCTTAATAAATCAGAGCCTGAAGCATTGTCTGTATTGATGAAACTCCAGCTAGTGACGCAACAGAACCACCTATTATAATATTTACATACCTCGCTGGGGTGGGGTGTCTACCCCACATTGGCCTGGAAAGGGTTAATGCAGAGTGTGAAAGGGGCTAATGAACCCAACACACCACAGCTGAGGGGAATCAGGTGGCCATGCAATCCCCTGACTGAGTGAGGGAGCCCAGCTGAGGAGGAATGAGCCCGGCTGGGGCTATAAAGACAGGAAATTGGAAGCGGGGCTGGGAAAGTTTGCAATCACTCACTGGGAGAAGGCAGGGGTGTTTGGGCTGGCAAAGCCAGGGAAGGGGGCAAGGGCTCAGGGCATGGCAGTAAGAGTTAGAAGGGAACAGACCGTAACTGCTGGCTAGAGGGTCCCTGAGCTGGAACCCAGAGTACAGGGCAGGCTGGGTTCCTCTGCCCGCCACAGAGGGAGTAGCAGCACAAGGCAGTGAATGGGAAGACTGCCTAGGATTGTTGAGGGAGCCTCTGATACCCTGGAAAAGGAAAACGCGTGTAGTGACCTGGCCAGAGGGCTGAGTCATGAAGAAGCAGCAGCCGCTTGTGGAGCTGGAGAGGGCCCGTAGACCCAGTGAACAAGGCGGAGAGATGGCATGCAACTGTGGGAAGGGGTGTTGCCCTCACAAGCTATTCCCCAGAGTAACCAGGAGGAGGTGCAATCATAGGGATGAGCAGAGCCCCCCATTACACTCCCATGGAAGTAGAGAGCCAGGCAGCCTAAGGCAGCCACAGCACCAAGTCACCACCACTCATAACAGGGCCATTGGGCTAGTGGCCACCGTGAAGAAGCAGGCACTGGCCTGAAGTGGCACAGACCTTGGCATGTCTAGAATATCCCAGAGCAGCTGCAGTTCTGTGTATTTTTACCCCATAGAATCATAGAATCATAGAATATCAGGGTTGGAAGGGACCTCAGGAGGTATCTAGTCCAACCCCCTGCTCAAAGGAGGACCAAACCCAACTAAATCAGCCCAGCCAGGGCTTTGTCAAGCCTGACCTTAAAAACCTCTAAGGAAGGAGATTCCACCACCTCCCTAGGTAACCCATTCCAGTGCTTCACCACCCTCCTAGTGAAAAAGTTTTTCCTAATATCCAATCTAAACCTCCCCCACTGCAACTTGAGACCATTACTCCTTGTTCTGTCATCTGGTACCACTGTGAACAGTCTAGATCCATCCTCTTTGGAACCCCCTTTCAGGTAGTTGAAAGCAGCTATCAAATCCCCCCTCATTCTTCTCTTCTGCAGACTAAACAATCCCAGTTCCCTCAGCCTCTCCTCGTAAGTCATGTGCTCCAGCCCCCTAATCATTTTTGTTGCCCTCCGCTGGACTCTCTCCAATTTATCCACATCCTTCTTGTAGTGTGGGGCCCAAAACTGGACACAGTACTCCAAATGAGGCCTCACCAGTGCTGAGTAGAGGGGAATGATCACATCCCTCGATCTGCTGGAAATGCCCCTACTTATACAACCCAAAATGCCATTAGCCTTCTTGGCAACAAGGGCACACTGTTGACTCATCCTTCATGTCATTTTACACTGAGGAGCTCATTACACAAAATGAGCGGTCAAAGTACTCATCATCACAGTGCATGGTGAAGTAGAAAACAGGCCTATATATATATATATATATATTGACAGCATTGGACATCACGGGGAATTGAGATCTTCACCGGGTGTGATACATTTCCAAGGTAACTTATAAGGCAACACAGTTCTGAGTTATTTCTTGGAGCTGACGGGAGCACTTTGCAAGTCTATTCAACAACGCCAGTCGTGTTAATTAGCGCCTGTGGCAGTATATCTAATGGCCTCATCAGAATTGCTTGTAAAGCCCATTGTCCTTCTGGGGTAGTTATCTAGAAACTTAAACAGCTATGATAGCATCTATTCTCCAAGCACCTGGCCACGCCTGAGTAAATATAGCAGCACTAAATGCCTGAGGTACTGTAAGCTGCAGGCGGAGAGATTCTGCTGGGAACAATGAAATTGGAACCAGGATCCCTGGGATAGTGTCACTTAGGGCCTGAGCCAAAGCCCACTGAAGTCAATGGAATAAATCCCACTGCCTTTAGTGGGCTTTTTGGATGATCTCTATGGGCTTCTTATTATTTCGCCCGCTGACTAATGGAGGCGAACTATAACAATGCTTAGCACATGCAAGGCATTTTTCATCCCTGGATCCCAACAAGCTTTCCAAATGAAGGGGAGTGGGGTCATTATCCCAGTTTGAGATTGTGGCCGTGGTCTGTTGCCTGCCTTTCTTGTCATTGTCCACATCAGGGCAAGGTGGGTGTACCAGGCTAGAGTACATGTAGACTCCTACCAATCTGCTTTGCACTGGCTTCAATGCTAAAACAAAGTGCTGGGCAACAGAAAATCAAGCCCCAGGATTTAAGTGAGCTGCCCAAGTTCCTACAGCCCAGTCCTGTGCTCTGTCCACTCTCTTCTCCTGTATGGAAACAGTAACATTTACAAGTTAATAGGGTAGGTGCACACTTAAAACGCTGCATTGGCTGTAGCACTTAAGCAAAGACGTTCCTACGCCGACAGGAGAGTGTGTCCCATCAGCGTAGTTAATCCACCTCCCTGAGAGGCAATGCTATGTTGACCGGAGAAGCTCTCCTGCTGACATACCACTGTCCACACAGGGGGTTAGGTCGCTGTAACTACGTTGCTCAGGGGGGTGTATTTTTCACACCGAGGGATGTAGTTATACCAATTTAGGTCTGTACCGTAGACCTGGCCTCTGGAATGAGCAAGAGGCAATGGTTTATTTCAACAAAACCGCAGGGATATAGGCTGGGAAGGGATGCAGCACACCATCCGGCCTCTAAAACACAGAATCATTGAAATGTAGGGCTGGAAGGGATCTCTAAAAGTCATCTAGTCCAGCCCTGTATTTGGAGACAGGACTCAGGATAGTTTGCTGGATTAATAAAGGTTGTAACTGGAGATAATTTACTGCCCTTGAATCCCTCTTGCTTGCAAGTTGCAGCTTGATGGTTCTAACCAAGAGTCTCTTTGGTTCATGCCCTTGTCTTTAGCAGCAGCCATTGGAAAGTTTATCCAAGCACTGCAGAAACCTGTCTGCCATCCTGGGGTTATCCCATATGACTACGTTCAGGGCTCAACCATGTGCCCTTCCTTCTGACCTGTGTGAATAGCAAAACGCCTCTAACCCCATCAACTCTCCCAGCCTGGCTTTATCTCTGTGAATTCTGTGCAACTAGATCATCCTTCCAACTATGCCTGCCAGCTTACACCTATTGCATGTTTGTTCTAATGTGTCAATCCCCCAGGTGACGGAGTGCTCTACTCACCACTAGGATGGCGCCTCCTCTTGGTCACTCTGGGGAATAGCTCCCAAGGTCGACACCCCTTCCTGCAGTTGCACACGGTCTCTCCATCTCTCTCTGTGTGTCTACAGCCCCTCTCCCGCTCCACGGGCAGCCCTCCGGCCAGGTCACTGGGCGCGTTTTCCCCTTCTGGGGGTATCAACGTCTTTAGGGTAAACTGTCCCAGGCAGTCTGTCCTCCACTGCCTCCTCAGTACCACATCCACAGTGCCTAATAAGGGAACCTGGGCCTGCCCTGTACATGAGTTTCCAGCTCAGGGACCCTCTGCACAGCAGCCAAGGTCTGCACTGACCCATACCTTGAATCATAGAATCATAGAATCTCAGAGTTGGAAGGGACCTCAGGAGGTCATCTAGTCCAACCCCCTGCCCAAAGCAGGACCAAACCCAACTAAATCAGCCCAGCCAGGGCTTTGGCAAGCCTGACCTTAAAAACCTCTAAGGAAGGAGATTCCCCTACCTCCCTAGGTAACCCATTCCAGTGCTTCACCACCCTCCTAGTGAAAAAGTTTTTCCTAATGTCCAACCTAAACCTCCCCCTCTGCAACTTGAGACCATTACTCCTTGTTCTGTCATCTTCTATCACTGAGAACAGTCTAGAACAGTCTTGCTGTGCTTATCTTCTGGCTCTCCCCATTCTCAGGGTTTGCCAGCCCAAACTCCCTTCTCCTAGGGAGTAACTGTAGGCTACTTGCTTCTCTAGCCCCAAGCGTATTTCCATTCTCCCAGAGAGTGACTGCAACCCCCTTCTGCTTCCAATGTCCTGTCTTCATAGTCCCAGCCCAGCTGGTTCCTCCTCAGCTGGGCTCCCTCACTCAGTCAGGGGATTGCCGGGCCACCTGATTCCCCTCAGCTGTGGTGTGTTGGGCTCATTAGCCACCTTGGCACTCTGCATTAACCCTTTCCAGGCAAATGAGGGGTAAACACTCCAGCACACCCTCCCTCTACCCCCAGCCTGACTGTCTCGTTTTCAGAAGGGAAATGGACCTTTCCCCTGAGTCTTTGCGAATGTTTCCCAGTGCTTCGGTGAGATCCTCCACACACAATAAACCAGTTGCAGTCATCAGAAACTTCCTAGCTTGAAACGGATTCTCCCATTTATCTCCCTTTTGGAAGTCTCCATGGAACTCGCAAAACTAGACCTGGCTGGATGAGGTACCAAGTGACTACGCACCTGTTGTTAGAGCAGGGTTGTGGGTCGGGAGTGGGCGTCTAGGCTGTTCCACTGCAGCTTCTGCAGGTGTCATCAATATCCGTCAACTGGGCTAGCCAAAGCAAACTTTGGCTGCACTCAGCACTAGGGGGAGCCAATCAAGCAGTGGAAAAACAAGTCAAGTTTAATTGTTCCTCATGCACCATCAGCTAATAAGTGTCTAGTTGCTGATTTCAGCATTGCTTCATGTCATGCCATGAGGCCTAGAGCAGGGTTTCTCAACCTTTTTTGATTCCAGGGACCGACTTGCTGCCTTCCTAAACTGTGTCAGGGAGATCTCAGGGACCGGGGCCAGTCCAGGGACCGGTCGTTGAGAAACACTGGCCTAGAGGATAGTGCGCTGAACTGAGATGCAGGCAAGCTGAGGTCTGTTTCTGGCTCTCCTGCTGAGTGACTGAGGGCAAATCTCTGCCTCACTTTCCCCATCTATAAAATGGGGAGATGCTACTGCTGTCCTCTATGAAGTCTCTTGAGATCTACTGATGAAATGCACCATATAAAAGCTAGGAATTATTATTATTGAAGACGTTGTATGTATTTTTTTATTTCAATGTATAAAGTTTCTCTTGCATTGCCTCTGGGCACTGAACAACACTTTTTTAAAGTATAAAACAGATCGTTGCAGGGCTTTTTTATTGTTATTTTTTTTGCCACCAAATTTTGTAACTTGGGCAACATTTCAAAATGTGAACTATAACGAAATGAGGAAAAATTTCAACAAAGTTTTCACCTTTTTTCCTTTCTTTCAAGTGTTTTGAAAACATTCAAAAATTCAAATTTTAATGCTGATTTTAAAAAGGGGAAAAAAGTTTTGAATTTTTCGTTTGCAGAATTCCCACTATAACCCTCCCCTACTTTTTTTTTTTTTAAACCCACGCTGATAACCATGTAACTTTCCCAGCTGATGTCAACACACTGAAGGCACATCAACACGGGGGGAGGGGAGGAGCATTGGGTAGCCTAGGGTTTACCTTGACCTGCTAACACATGTTGACTAGGGTTTTATAGTGTGTTAGTGATCAGGTGCTAGCTAACACAAGGCAAGTACCCACCTTGTGAAGATGAGACCAAAGAGTCTCACCTGCTCTTATATTACACACGGAATCACCCTCTCACCACTGGTCTCATGCTTAAGCCTGGAAGAAGAGCATGAAGCATGTTGAAGAGCATGTTGCATTTACTCTGAGGGCCAGCAGACTTGGGCTCTGTCGTAATAAGTTCCAGAGCTGAGGACCCTTCCCTGGGAACATCCGACCGCAGCCTCAGACATTCAGATTGAAGGACAGTCAGAAGAGCACTGCAGCTGACCTAAGCACATGGAGCTGGAGGCAGGCCACTCACATAGTAGCTAGGACCCCAGCCATCTTGAATTACACCTGGGAACAGACAGGTAACCAGGGTGATTATGGAAAATGTGGTGTAACGTGCTCCAGCGGCCTCCCGGCAGGAGCTTCCTTAGCATATACATCTCAGTGCAGCTTGATTAGCCAACACCTGCCCGCATGTCCAAAGCTGGCAGTCGAAAAATCTTGTTTGTATTTGCAAACTCAGCGAAATGTCATGGGAAAGTTCTGGAGGGGTGGAGGGTGTGAATTAATAAGGTACTCCAAGATGTCAATCTGACACCACCTCGTCAACAATCCTTCCTCCTTCCCTCCAGAACAGGAGTGGTTAAATGAGAGTCCTGTGGTTAAAACACAATAGAATATCAGGACATCTGGGTCCTTTTCCCTCCTCTGCCACAGATTTGCTCTATGACCTTGGAGAAATCACTTATCTTCTCTGTATACCATTCCAACTTCACAGCAGATTTACGTGGATGCAGCTCCATTAGTATCAATGGAGTCAGGGCCGGCGCAACCCATTAGGCGACCTAGGCGGTCGCCTAGGGCACGGCTATTTTGGGGGCGCCGGCGCCGCGGCCGCCCGTTCAAATTTGGGGGCGGGACCTTCCGCCGCCGCTGTTGGGGGTGGCATTTCGGGGGCAGGACCTTCCGCCACCTAGGGCGCCGGAAGAGCTGGCGGCGCTACTGAATGGAGTCACTCCTGATTTAGGCCCCAATCCTGCAAAAATGTATACACACGCTTAACTTTACTCCATGCAGGTGAAATCCTGGCCCCACTGCTGTCAATGAGTATTTCACCATGTGAATAGTCCCAATGATTCCAACGAAACTGCTCAGGAGCTTAAAGTTAGGCTCGTATTTAACTACCTAATTGAATAAGGGCTTTCCATGGGAGTAAGTGACATCAGAATCCGGCCCTTTTGGTTTACATTTATCCACATGACATCAATAGGAGGTATATCAGGGAGGAATTTGGACCAACACGCAGAATTCTTAGGCAGCCTGAGGAAAAGTGACCAAAAAGATCATACAGTGCGCAAGAATTTACATCACTTTGTTCTGTGTCGCTTGATGGCCTAGTCTTTTTTTTTTTGCCCTGCACATTTTCACTTTCAAAACAAGGAAGACTGGAAACTGGCACATGATTCTCTTGCAAGTCAATTTTCATTCATAAATAGGCTTCTTTCCAAAGTTAAAATAGGCCCATTTTTAAGGTAGCCCTCCAAAAGATTACTCTGCTCCTTCTTGCAGCTAGAACATGCTGTATGTTGCTTTTTTTGAGTAATGTCATATACTCTACAGCAATGGAGACCAGAAAAGGTCCTAAAGGTACATTAATTCACTTTGTATGTAGTGTTGTTGTAACCGTTGGTCCGAGGATATTAGAGGGACAAGGTGGGTGGGGGTGATAGCTTTTCTTGGACCAGTTTCTGTTGGGAAGAGAGACAAGCGTTTGAGCTCCAGACCTTGTTTCACTAATGAACTTTAAACATTTTATAATATAGTGCCAATATTATATTGCTAGTAATGGGGGGGTAGCTCAGTGGTTTGAGCATTAGCCTGCTAAACCCAGGGTTGTGAATTCAATCCTTGAGGGGGCCCTTTAGGGAACTGGGGTAAAAATTTGTCTGGGGATTGGTCCTGCTTTAAGCAGCAGGTTGGACTAGATGACCTCCTGAGGGCCCTTCCAACCCTGATATTCTATGATTCTATTCTTGTGTTGTACAGAGATTAGGGATGGATGACTCAGTTCTGATTTAAAAAAAAATACTTTATACAAATTCTCAATTCTTTTCAGCAAGCTGAAAAAAACCATGGTCTTTTTTGTTTTGTTGTCACATGACTCCCTGCTTCTTGGTAGCAGCCAGAAGTGGAAATACCAACACAACATAAGCAGAGTAGATTTCGTGGTATCCTGCCCTAACCCAAACTAACAGGACTGGAAGAATCAGGAAGACCATGATCTTCTTGAACCCTAGTGTGACTGTAAACTGAAGGACTAGAAAGCTTTTGAAAAACCAGTGGTTGTACTCTGGGCTCCACTGAAGTCAATGAGAATCCTGCCATTGACTTTAGTGGAGCTGAGATGTCACCTGATGATCTTGCTGGCCTTTTTATAGAGAACACATCTTGGCAAAGCTGCCCTGGTCTTTTTAAAGCTTGTTTTCTAACCACGAGTGGCCAAGTTCACTCCAGATCTCACTCCTCTGATTTCAAAGATTAAATGTGGCCCAGAATGTGTTGAATCAGATTATAATACCTCCCATTTTCAATCCCTCACAATTCCTTCCAAAAAGGAAGCTTGACTTGTTTTTGAACCAATACATTGAGCTAATATTGGCGTTTCTGCTTCCAGCTGGATGGATGAATTCCTAGGCCAGCCAGACACATTCTGCCATCAAGAAGAGCAAGGCAGGCGTGTCTTCTAGAACAAGTGAGGCCAGATGGAATGGGTGTCCGGCCAAAGCTTCGCACTCAGTTAAAAATGTACCTCGTAGTGCCAAGGAGCATTGGCGCCAAATACATGGGCGGGTGTGGGGGGGGAGAGACACACTCACAAGCTGGAGTGAAAGTTGTCAGTCTCTTAGTGCCTCCGGGATGAGTGATCTTACATATGACAAATAACTAACACGCCTGCTAAAGTTTGGTGGGGGGGGCACTGCACCATAGGTGGGTCCAAATAGCATAAGGAAGGGTCATTGCTTTGCGCCCTCCCCTTGGTGCCAGGATCTGCTATTCCTGGCATAGAATGACATTCAGCTGCTTGGGATGTATCATAGCAGGGCAAATGATACTGAAGATTGCCCAGGCTGCAGGCTCCCTGCCAGTGGTGGAGCTGCAGCTGTTTGATGCCTGAGCCCTGCAGACATCACCTGGTTAGCTAATCACTTCTGAAGCTGGGAGGAAGATGAACCTCACTGGAAAAAAATGGGAGAATTAAGAATAAAATAAAACTGGCATAAAAACAACAACTCAGGTGTGCACATTTAGAAGTTCCGCATAGATCCTCCTACTGGCAGCCTTCAGATGCTTTTAACATAGCGTAGCTGTGGTCTTTGTACAGTCAAACCCACCTGCCCTATAGGAAGGGAATGTTGCATAACAGGAACTCATTGGGAGTCACCCTGTAGACTCAGCACAGAATCACAGGTGTTTATAATCAAAGTGGGTGATAAGCAGACAAGGGATGACGGATGGGATGCAGGGACTGTCAGATGAAAGAGCAGCGATGGTCAGCACACGCCTTGTTGGGTCCATGATTATTTTGGAATCTTCCTTTTTGTTAATACTTGCTTGCAGGGCAGATGGCAAGGACTAGCAGGCTTCAGGGAAGGAGTGTGTTACAAGAAAGAAATTAGAGGAGAGGGAAAGGATGATCTTGTGGTTAGGGCACTGAGCTACGGCTCGGTCTCTGCGCTTCAGTTCCCCCATCTGCAAAATAGGATGTAATCATCCCTTTGGCTGTTTGGGTTATAAGATCTTCAGACCAGGGACTGTCTCTTACTGTGTGTATGGATGGTGCCTAGCAAATGGGGTCCCTGTGCTACTGCGATAGAAATGGTAATGACAACGGCTGGTGTGGAAGACGGGGCTCAGAGGAGAGCAGAAGCAAGACACTGAGCAAAGAAGAGGTGCAGTGCACATGTACCTTAAATGGTTAAAAGAAAACGTTGATAATGCAGAGTAACGTTTGCCTGGTGATGGCTTGTGTTCTTCCAGAGCATCAAGTTCAGCATGACTCAACGTCTAAAAACCAGGAAATACAGTTAAGGTAAACGCTCACACAACCTTAACTCTGCCCTCTTTGACCGATGCCCCAATGCGCCCATAACACTTGTGCTCTCCCTCTGCCTTCTGCACAACCTGACCCACCATTCCCCACAACACATACCCCTTGCCAATGTTTCCAGCTCCCCGTCCCCACCACCCTCCTATCCCCTTAAGCCATTAGTTGGCACTGTAGACACCGTTAACACGCAAGAAGTTGCACCTTGCATGTAGGCATATCATAGGCAGCAGCTTATTGGAAAGACAGCTGCTACCTTGGTTGTGTAGCTGGAGCTGCGCACTGAGCCAGCCCTTCCCCCCCATTTCCACTACTCACCCCCCATTGGACCTCCTGCCCCTGCTTCAGCAACCAGGCTTCCCCTACCAGCCATGCACCAGGTCCATCCCCTTTGCCTCTCCTCCATTTTCTGGATTTCAAATGGTTCACTTTATGTCACTTTCATTCCCCCCACCCCACATCCCAGCTCGCATGGAGGGGACGGGAGAAGGGTTCAGATATCCCAAGAGGAACATGGTCCCCCAGAACACACAGTGGGCAGCGAGAGGGGCCCAGACCTCTGTAGAGAGGTAGAGATCCCCCAGATCCCAGCATACACATGGAGGTGGAGAATTCAGATCTGACAGGCCCCTCCACCCTTATACACCCACCTTCCTCTGCTACCCTTCCCATTCTCCAACCCCTCCCACCCTCTCCCTTCCTACTCCCCCTAATTCCTGCCCCTTTCTCCTTCCCTCCCCTACCCCACATTCCCATTGATCCCCCTCTCCATAATACCCCCATCCCTCGCTGCAGATCCAAATCCCTCTTCCCCAATTACCATGTTCTCTTGCGCTTCTAATCACTCCTCCCTTCACTTGCAGGTGTCATTTATTTGCTTTTCAAAAATAGTTCCACCACCTTCTGAATATTTTGCTCTCCTCAGATTTCCCCCAAAGAGCCACCCCTCCTTGTAGAAACAGACGGGAGAAACACCGAGCTGGATTTGCACTTGTAGTGGCTGGGGTGGTGCCTGGATCTGAGACCATTAACAGACCCATGGAACTGCAGAGGTCCTATCACAGAGAGGTCATTTTCCAGATAGTTTAGCCTTTCTCTCTGCACATGCTCAGTGCACTCCATTGAGCGTGTGAATAGGCGTGTGAGCCTTGGAATGGTGCACACCTAACTTAAGAAGCCAACTCATTTTCAAATAACATTTAATTGCTTTCCCCAAAAGGGCTGGTGGCTGCCATGCATTCAGTTGGGTTAACTCTCGAGCAGTTGAGACCCTTGTGCAATGGTTTGAGCCCTGGTCTAATCTCTCTCTGTGAGCAAAAAAAGGTTGCCAGGATGTGCCAACTTTATGAAAAGATGTTTTTCTCCCAGGGCCTGTATCTCAGGAACCTCTTGAATAAATGCCCTGTACATTTGGATCGTTGACTGTACCCCTTACCCCCATGAGGCAGTCCAAATTTCAAGGCATTGTGATTAACCATACAGGTTTTAGAACACTTAGAAGAGTCAAGCTCTAAACAAAAATCTAGTCTTAACCTTAACCCTAGCAGAGCTGTTGCTCTGCTGTAAAAAGATTGCTATACATGGGTGGAAGACTTCATTGGAGTCACAATTTTTAGAGCTTTAGAAAGAAAGGGGGAGGTGTATGCATGGGTGGTCGCTCCTCTCTCTGGGTGCTCTGATTGGCCATTGGCTAACCAGAGAAAGAGGGGACTCGATTGGCTCCTTGCTTCCCACAATCACGAATTGAAACCCTTGTCTGGGTTTTCTGAAGTCATGGTATTTTCTTGTTGAAACTAAAGCACAGCAATGATCAGTCTTTGGAAATAAGATCAGGGGGTCGCCGTGTTAGTCTGTATCCACAAAAACAACAAGGAGTCCGGTGGCACCTTAAAGACTAACAGATTTATTTAGGCATAAGCTTTCGTGGGCAAAAAACCTCACTTCTTCAGATGCACGGAGTGAAAATTACAGATGCAGGCATTATATAATGACACATGAAGAGAAGGGAGTTACCTCACAAGTGGAGAAACAGTGTTGACAGGGCCAATTCAATCAGGGTGGATGGAGTCCATTCCCAATAATAGATGAGGAGGTGTCAATTCCAGGAGAGGCAAAGCTGCTTTTGTAATGAGCCAGCCACTCCCAGTCCCTGTTCAAGCCCAAATTAATGGTGTTAAATTTGCAAATGGAAATAAATAAATTTGGAAATAAATTCACCACACGTATACTTTGTGTGAGTTAAACGAGCGTACATGGTTGTAGGGATGAATATCTCTGAGTTGATTACTGCAGGCCAGTCTGCACTGCAGTCATGCCCTTCTCCAGCCTTACCCCAGATTTCAGGGCAGGCCCTGTGGGTATTGAGTCTCTCACTCCCTTTCATATATATATAATTTACTACAGCTACTTGGATAATTTTTGATGGAACCATATTCCATGGGAAAATACAGTTCTGTCAAAATCAAAATACTCCACAAAATCAGGTCTCCTTCACTGGAATTTCATTTTGGAAGAAAACCAGGAGAGAAATAAATCTACCAATGTCAAAACATCTGCTTTGACATTTTCAGAATGAGATGTTTTTCTTTTGCATTTTGAAACAATGTATCCCAATTTTATAGCCATTACCACATCAGACATAATTTAAAAAAGCAAAAAATGGAAACAAAACATTTAATTGTTGTCAAATAAAGCCTTGCAATTGACTCAAAATGATTTTTTCCCCTGGAAGAATTTGCCTATGTGGAGAATTTCAAAATGTTCAGATTTCATTCCCATTCAGAATGAAGCCAAATTTCAAAATCTCCAAATCCTTCAGGAACCAAAACTTCCTCTGCGCAGCTCTAATATTCACTCTCCTCTAGTCAGATAAAAGTTATCTCAACTTATGTAAAAAATGGACATAACTATTCTGCTGAAAATCACCCCAGGAAATTCAGCCTCGTTTGCCTGTCATTAATGTATTTTTCTCAGTACACTTTTCTACTCTATTTCATTTTTGACAGGTCTTTTTTTTCCCCTCTCTGTTCTTTGTCAATGTATCTGACTTGCATTGGGAATGTATAATTGGGATGCATTTACTAGAAATGCTATTTAAATAAATGCTCCTCTGGAAGCTATTTCAAGAAGACACACAGAGGAGAAAGGAAGAAGAAAGGTATGTGTGTATGTCTCTCACCTGTCCTTTAATTTGCTGTGTACACTTAGCTACACATTATGCAGCTCTGACACACTCTAATCCTTAGGCATTACAGTTTGGAGAATTAAATATGGTTCCGATGGATAGAAGAGAAGGGAAATTGGGTGGTTAGGAATAGGACACACATTGTCCGTGTCTTATTGCTTTAACTATATAGTTATCTATAAGTCTATACCTCTATTGTTAATCAGACTATTCAAGGGAATGCAGCCAGCTAAGTTCCAGGCAACATAACACAAGTGATGATTTTGTGATGTGGACTAAGAAATTCGGCAGCAATTCAGGAAAGCACTTAAGCATGTGATTAAATTTAAGCACATGCTTAATTTCATTGTAGTCAATGGGACTACTCATATGCTTCAAGTTATTCACATGCTTACAGATTCAATTCAACAAAGCATTAAGCTTATGCTTGCGTTCAATTGACTTTCATTGGATGTTTTCACATACTTAAAGTTAAGCGCATGCTTCAGAGCTTTGTGGGTTAGGGCTTTAATAAAGCACATAATAATAATAGTTATTAATTATTTGTGCCATGGTGACAGATAGGAACCCCAGTCAAAGTCCAAGGCACCATTTTGTTAGACACTATATTGCCACAGAAAGAGCCCCAAAGAGCTTACGGGTTAAGTACAATATGTCACATAGTGCAACATTACTAGTGTCCAAACATTCCCATCTGGCTGGGAATTTTCTGATCAAATATTTTTTCATTGGAAAATGCTGATTCATTGAAACCAAAACAGTTTGCAGGAAAGGGTTTCTCAGCATATCTCACAATTTGAAAAAAAAAAAAAAATCAAAATGATCAATCTCCCATTTTCACATTTTCAGTTTGAAACGACTTTTCAGTTCAATATTTTAGTTCATTTATATCTTTAAAAAGGTAAATATAAATAAATGAATAAATTTAAAAAGGTAAATATTGAAATGAAACATTTCAGTTGGTCAGATCTGAATTTTTTTTCAGATGATGAGATCACGACATTTTTCAAAATTTTGTCTTTTTATCACAATTTGGGCCTGGGAAACTTTGTGAAATCTCAAATGCTCATGAGATGGGAAAACCGTTTGTCTCCCAGCTTTGCTCCCATTTAATTTCCAGGTGTGCATGCTCCCTAGAAATAACACAGCCTGGCTAATGTCCATTAACAACACCTAAGCAAACCCCAATCTCCAATAGATACTTCCTTTTTATATATTTCTTAAATCGTTAATACACTTCTGTCTTGGCTTTGNCTGGCTAGTGTTCATTAACAACACCTAAGCAAACCCCAATCTCCAATAGATACTTCCTTTTTATATATTTCTTAAATCGTTAATACACTTCTGTCTTGGCTTTGCTTTTTCCCTTGTTCAGTATCTCTAAGAGATAACACACAACTGAGCATATCTGGTAATTAGCCTTGAAGGGTTACGTGTATAATTTTATTTCAAAGAGGGACTTTCACATTGGAAAAATAATTGATAAAAGAGAAAAAGGCATTTTTTCCTCCACAAAGAAATATATTGAGCCACAAGTATGCACATATCCTTTGTTATTGTTTATAATATAGCTTTCTCGTCTGCAACCCAGCTTCCCTTTTCTATGATCCAGTTCTAGTGTGTAGGGGGACTCCTATGACAGGTAGGTTATTTCAAATGTCCATCCTTTGCTTTAGGATGTAGAACCTTCCTACTGTCTTTGGAGAGGCAGGAATACATCCAGGAATCACAGACCTATTACAGCTAGAGGGGGTCAGAAGTTTTCTTCCCTCCCCCCCACCTGAGGGAAAATTTCAGTGAAATCCATTAAAAAAATGTTGCTGAAGATGAAATCTGGCTGGGGAGCCCAGGCTATCGAGAAGAATGGGACCAAGAGGCACTTGAACTACAATTCCCATGAAGCATCATGGTGGCATTTCAAAATGAAACTATTTCAGTTTCATGCAATGTTTTTCAGTTTGGGGCTGAAAACCAAAAATGGTTTGTTTATTCAGGTGTTCAGGTTTCTGATGGTAAATTGTAATTTTCAAAAGAAAACAGACAATTTCATGAAAAATCTTTTCAATTAAAAACCCAGTTTGCCATCAAAAATACAAAGGTTCCATGGAAAATTTTTCACTAGCCGCTAATCCATCATCTTTTGTATGGACCAAAGAGCCATACTTTTGTTAAGCAAAACAGTTAATGCAAGTATAATGGAATAAATCTGTGATGCTTAAGGAAGGCATTTCAACTCCATAAGTAACAATCAGTTCAAATTGCCTCTCCCGTCTCAGTCCCAGTCTCATGCCCAGTCATGGCATCTCCTTCCCTTTTGGCCATTGCCGATTCCTGAGTGAAATAGTTGCATCATTACAGTGCCCACTAGATCTGGTTGAAATTTTTCAGCCAAGTAATTTCCCGCTCTGAAAACTGGAGCTTCATTAAAACCAAAAATTTTCATGGGAAAATATAATTTTCAATGACATTTTTCAACAGGAATTTTTTGTTTCATTTTGTTTCACATTGAAACTTTCACTTGGTTTGAGTTCTGAAAACATTTTTGAATCTTTGTTTTCCCCCCCTTTTTTCTCCCCCGAATGCAATAAAAGGAATGATGTCTCCAACCCTTCTTATATTTCCCTACTCTGTAACTTTTCACAACTTGTTCAACTTAGAGCCAAGTTAGAGTTTCATTTTTCTTGTTGCTACTCTGTCTCTTTGTCCAAGTCACTTTCCCAAATTGGAGACGTTTGGGAGTTGGGGGAGCACATCAACTGTTCTGTTTCTTTCGGCATGCAGATAGGAGGAGAAATGGAGGTAGAGGAATTGAAATTGTGACTTTTTCAGTCTTTGAAAACCAATAGATTCAAATAAAAAAGAAATGAACATTTTGCTTTATTTCATTTTGAAATTTTCTCCGGAAAAATTTCACACATAGAAAAAAGGAGGTTTGACTCCCTCTAGTGGTCACACAACCAGGCACATGGCGAATTAGCCCCATTGTGCTAAGGACTGCCCATAGCACATAGTAAGATACAGTCCCTGCCCTGAAGAGCTTACTGGCTTTTCATTCTGGGTCGGTACAACACTAGCACAATGGGGCCCTGGTCTAAAACTGGGGCCCCTGGGCACTGGGTAAAACAAATGATAAATCAAATACTACCACTACTACTAATAATATCTAAATAGAGGCAGAGAGAGAGGATGTGAATTGCCTAAAGTCAAAAAGCAGGTCAATGCTAGATCCCATACTCCAATTCAGCTCACCTGATTCCCATTCCAGTGCCCCATCCCCTGCTTCCTGCAGCAAAGTTGCCACAACTAAGACTCCTCCAAGGGTCTCCAGTTGGGCACCCAAAAGGGTGGCCCCTGAAATGAGAAGCCCCTTTTGGAAATAGGGGCCTTTGCATGTGCAGAGGAGAATCATCCACACAGAAGAGGTAAACGAAAGGTAAAAGCTCATCAAAAAGGAGAGTGTGGAAAGAAAAGCTCCGAAGTCCAAGAGCTGAGCTGCATGGGATGACTGGGAGGAAGTGTCTTTGCTCAAAGTGGGAGCAGGGACAGGGGAAAGAGCAGTTAATTAAAAATGGATATAATCTTTCAAATGAATATTAATTGATATGTAACGTGCTAGCAAGCTCTATGCAAATGTACAGGGAGGATGGGAAAAAACCCTCCAAATGATCCTTGCAAGGTTATTGTATTAATAAGATTTCACATTTATTGCCTCTGTTATTTTGAGTTAATTACATGGGTGCCTAAATGTATCTCTTTTAAATCTCAATTAATGCCTTTTACAATCAATTCATATTTAATTAACATAACTGGCTGATTAAACGTAAAGGGAATGCTTATTTGACAAAGTGTTCACCGTTCTTCCTTTTCTACGCAGTATTTAAGCAGTATAATTGACAGTCATAGGATAAAATCTGACTGCTTTATAGTTTGCCAACCCCTCCTGTTATGAAAATTGGTATTCAAGAAGGTTCTCTCAGCCTAAAATACTTATTTCTGGACTATAGGGTCAGATATATTCAATGGGAGTTAGGTACCTAAATCCTTTTAAAAATCTGGGCCTAAGACCCCAGTTTAGTCATCCATCCCATGCTCTAAGTTGCCACATGCTTATGTGCTGTGCTGAATAAGGATGGACTTAACCACATGCTTAAGTGCTTTGCAAAATCTGGACCTAAACTGCCCAGAGCCCCCCGCACAGCCCCACCACCATAACTGCCCAGCACCCCACACAGACCCCTCACTGACCAGCGCCCCAACACACATGGACCTTCTCCACCCCCCACTGCCCATTAGCCCTCACAACCCCCCCACTGCCCAGCAGCCCCCATAAAGCCCCCCAGAGACCCACTCTCCCGTGCCCTGCCCCCCGGCCGCACTTACTGGCCCCGCTGGGAGGTGACTGTCTGCTGGGCTGAGCTGGCAGCACAGCCGGGGCCAGTCAGGAATCGCTCTGGCCCCTCAGGAGCAGTGTGATCAGCCAGGCTGGAGCTGGAGCAGGGCCTGCCCAGGCTGGCCTTCCTCAGGACTCACTTGCCCGGCAGGACCCCCTGCACTGGACTGCTGAGCTCTTCCCCTGGCACTGGGGGCTGCTTCACTCCAGCAGGGCTGCATGGGGCCGTCATCCCCTCAGCTGCTGCCCCCTCCCCCCCCCCGCCCCCATGCCGGGAGCAGCAAACGTTGAATTTTTAGGCACCCATAGGCACGTGCCTACTGTGCCTCATTGGAAATACGGCCTTGATGATGACACTCAACTGGGTGAAATGTTGTGCTGACTTCCAAGCTGTTCTGGCTCCTTTCTAAATCTGCATGAGGACATCACTGGGCAATATGGCGGTGAAATGCCCTGACTACTTGTGATGTAGCCTGCTTTGGTAGCTGGCCCACACAGAGAAAAAAAAGCCTCCTACTGTTCTGAGTTAATGAATTAGTCCTTTAGTTCAAGTGGTTTAAAGGCCTGTGTTTCTGAAACAGAAGCCTGTGGGTTCAATCTTCAGTAATGACTCACAGAGGGGATCCTTACAAAGAGGTGCCTCTTGCATGGATTTGAACTTCTCTGGGCCTTAGATACTTGGGATGAGCTTCTCCTGAGGGGGGGTGGGAGGGACATGTAATACCCTGGCCAGCTGTATAATGTCCCTTTCTATGAGCTGGCCTACAGAGAGGGTTAGAGCCTAGTACTGCCACCAGCTAGTTGAGTTACTCCTTTAGCTTAAGTGCTGTGGTGCTGACGGTCAGTTTGCGCTGGTGACCCATGATGAGCGTTGTTACTGGGCTCGTTAGTAGCTAATCTCACGGAATATGCACATAAGGAAGTTCCTCTTTTCCTTCCTAACACTCAGAAGGAGGGTCTCCCCGCCCCCTTTGTGTTTACCAATCCCCAGTTATCTCGTGTAATTAATACAAGAATAATCCGTGTTTTAAAATTCCTTGCCAGGATTAGCCAGTGGCTGGAGTGCTTAGCTCGTGTATACACAGGATCTCTCCAAGGACTTGTCTTCTAATATTTATTCTAGTGACTGTAACATCCCGATAAGAGAAGCATATGACACTGGAAACACAGAATAAATTTACATCTACTAAACTGCAAAAAGCTACATTCAGATGGCATTAATGTTCTGAGCAAAAGTAACCCACCAAAGCAAGGAAATCCATAATAAAGGCTGTCAGGCATCTCCAGCTTTTAACTCAGCCAAATATGCCTGTGTTTTAATGGAGTCTCAGGAAGTGGTGGATAATCCTAGGTTTTCAACTTTATGCTATGGAGCCACAATTTCACAACACTCAACCTGATCAAGATCGCATTCAAGTCAGTGGGAATTTTGACCTCGTTGGAGTCAAGACCAGACCTAGAGTTCTGCAAATAATTCACAAGTAATTTATTTGATTAATTTTGCCCCCGTTTCTGTTTACAAATTGTCAGCAGAGTGCAATTTATGTATGCATCAATTAGAATGATCAATTAATTTCTTCTGTGAAGAATTCTTGACCTACAGATCACATGGACTGCAAACAGTAGAACTGAATGTATGAAGCACATGAGTGTGTTGTTCATTTCAGAACTCATCCAATCAGGGAATAGAAACAAAACCATATGACTTGTGTGTCTAACTAACAGAGTGTGACTTGTAAATTGTGATTTTTCCGATGGAATATACAACTGAAGATTCACTTTTGGCAAAGATTTGACCATTTGAATTAAAAGTTTGCTTCGGGGAGCATTAGCACTTGTAAAGCAAGAGCGCTTGAATATTTGTAGAAAGAAACATGAAAGAGTCGAAAAAAGCAAATTGCTTTAGACTTTAAATGGAAATTGTTTCCACTATTTTTTAGCTCTAATTAGACATAGCATGTAATGATTTTTTTCTCTTTATATCAATTACATTCCAGTTTATATTTATTATTATTATTCGTATTACAAATTTTCAGGTGTTTTTCACTGAATTTCTGATCTGTCTGCTTCCAGTATGGGCTAAAACCAAGAAGTGCAAAGATTAGATTGGTTCTGTCCAGCATCTTTAGTCATACTGTACCTTGGGATGAAGAACTGCAAAAGAAGAGAATCCATTATTGTTAATCCCAAGTGATCAAAAACCATGAGTCAGACTCCAAAAGACGATGAGACTGTGTGCAGGCACGTACATCGATGGCAGCGTTATCTATAGCAAGTCCTGGAATGAACATTTAAAATATGCCCCAGGAGTCTTGCAGGCCCTCAGAAGTGTGGGACTTGCAACTAACCCTGCCAAGTGTCATGTAGCAAATCAAGAAGTGATGTCCCTGCCGTATACAGACCTGCACCCATTGGTGCTCTGGTGGGATGCCCCGAACCCACCATGAAGAGGCAGGCACGACGCTTCCTGAGATTGGGAGGCTATTATAGGTAGACTTTTCTGAATTTTGCCCTGATTGCAGCCCCCAAGGTTGGCCTGGTGAAAGACGTAGACTCCAAGAAGGTCTGGTGGTCTTGAAATTGTGCCACGGCCTCCAAGAAATTGAGAGATCAGCTGACTCAGGAGCCCGTCTTGTTTCACCCTGATTGTTGGAAACCTTTCATCCTGCAGATGGATGCCTCTGATGTCTGCCTAAGGGCTGTGCTGTCATGAGAGGTGGAGGGAGAACAGCACTCAACACCCTTTACCTCAGCCAGAATTTGTTCCCCTAAGAAGTGGCCTACTCGGTTACAGAGAAGGAGTCCATGGCGGTAAAACAGGCCATTGAAGCACTCCACTATTACTTATAGGGACAGCCATTCATCTTGTGCACCCCTTTGGTGGCCAAATGTCATGAAAAACCATAACCCGCAGATTATGCGCTGGTACCTCTCACTGCAGCCGTACCAGTTTGCAGTATTGCACTGAGCGGGACGTGAGCACAAGAACACAGACTTCTTTTTACGGGACGGAGGAGACCCGTCCATGCAGACTAAGCCCATGGCACCCAGCCTGAGGAGGAGGGAGTGTGATAGGGTTTACAGCCCCCACGCTTGTAATATTCATGAGTTCTTATTTGAGAGACTTAGACAAAACTGAGGGAGATGATTCTTGATTAGGAGTAAGACCTAGACCATCAGTCAGACTAGGCGGAGCCAACTCCCAAGCATAGCTCTCTTAAAGAGAGAAACTCACATCTCCCCTTCCCAAATACACAAGAACAAATGCAATGCGCAACAGTAGATATACAAATAAAAAAACCCTATTCACTCACTAACAATTGTCTATTTGCCTTTGAGGTGCCCTGCACAGTCGCATGGATCTGTATGTCATCCCTTCAGTCTCTGCACTGTGGCGCTCAATACCATCCATGCTCATTGGTGAAGTCCATTCTGTGGATTCCTAAATGACCCCTCCTGGTTCCATCCCTGAAGACTTGGTCTCTGCCTCCCGTGCTGTCTCATTTCTTGTCTCCATGTCCTCCCTGCATTCTGGGATTTGTTGAAGGTGTCTCCTCTTCTGTCTATTTGTCAGTCCCTCAGGAGAGACAACCTCGTAGGACCTGGGGGTTTTGTGACTAAGTCCTTCCATCATATCGATGTACATGATCGTGCTGCTGCAAAATCTCAAGTTCTTGTGACTCCCTCTCATAACAAACTTTTTCTTTATCTTTGTCACTTTTCTTATACAGAGTCAAGTCACTTTTATATTTTACATCCATTTATACAAAATTTGGCATTCCTGTTTTTAGTTTTCTGTTGAACAAAACCTCTGCTGGTGACAACCCATGCTTTGCGGGGGCAGCCCTATAATTCAGCAATGGTAAGTACGGGTCCAAGTTAGACACCTCTGTTTTTTTAAGCAGCCTTTTAATTATTGTCACACCATTTCCATTAAACCATTAGACTGTGGCTATCTAGGACTGGATGTTACATGTTTAAACCCATATTTGTTAGCAAGTTGTCTGAACTCATATCCATCAAATTGTGGTCCCTTATCTGACATTATCAGCCTGGTATACTTTGCCTGGCAAAAATGAACTTTATGCGCATAATTACATGCTTTGCAGTAGTGTCTTCTAGCAATGCTGTTTCTGGAAAGTGTGATAAATAATCCAAAACCATCACACATTTTTTTCCATCTTATGTGAACAAATCAATGCCCACTTTCTGCCTCGGAGCTAAAGTCTCTTGAGTAATCATCATGGACTCCTTTACTCGACTAGGTCTGTATTTCTGGCATGTTTCACAAGCTCTAATGGTTTCGTCTATGTCTGCATTCATTTAAGGCAAGTATAAAACATCTCTAGTCCTTTTACATTTTTCTGTTACCAAGTGTCCTTCATGTGTCCTATTTAGCATATCTTTCTGTAATGCTTTTGGAACAATTAGTTTTGTGCCCTTGAACAGAATCCCATCCAATACAGAAAGTTCTCCTTTAACCTGATAATAAGGACTGGGTATATAGTGCCCAGGCCATCACGTGCATGTAGCTTGGATGACTCTTTGCAATGTCTCATCCTCCGCTGTGGCTTCAGCAGTTACAGTCCACATTTTGTCTGAGACTGGACATGTTTTTCTTATGAGGTTCGGCATGCACAATATCCAAATCTGGAATTAATTCCTTTACAATTATTTCAAAGACTCTGGAAAGTGTGTCTGCCACCACTAGGTCTTTTCCAGGCCTGCATACCATTAGTAAATCATATACCTGTAACTGAACCAATAATCTCTGCAGTGTCATGGGGAGTGTCTCCTAACCCTTTTTTTTTTTTTTTTGCAGTAGTCACTAGTAACGTGTGGTCTGTTTCTGCTATTGACGGTCTCCCAAAACATGAAATGTCTTACATCCATGAACCAGGGCTAAGGCCTCCTTTTCTATCTGAGAATATTGCAACTCTGTTTTGGTTAGTGCCACAGGTCTCCTGCATGAGTGCTGCTCCAATGCCTTCCTTGGAGGCATCTGTAGACGATGCCATCTGGAAAGTATTGTCATAATATCTGAGGACTGGAGCCTCCTTTATTAACTTTCTCAGGTTTTCAAACTCTTTATTATGATTGGGATTCCCATGTCCATTTGGCATTTTTACACAGAAGTGCTCTCAGGTTGCTGGTTTTATCAGCCACGTTGGGTACAAACTTGCCTAAAGAATTTACCCTTCCCAGAAATTTTTGTACCCCATCTTTGTCTGTTGGGGCCGGCCTGTTGGTAGTCACCTGCACCCTGCTGAAGTCTACCTGTACCTCTTGTTCTGTCAACTTTCCCCCAGATACATTATTTCTCTGACCCTAAATTTACATTTTTGTGAGCCCTTTCTAGCAAACTTTGGAGCCTCCTGTCATCTTCCTCTAGTATGCGACCCCATATTACAACATCATCCGTATATACTTTGGTACATTCAATACCATTAAAGAGCTGTCATTCATTTCTTTGGAACACTTCAGGTACAGAACTTAACACAAAAGTTAGTCTGCAAAAGCAGTATCTCCCAAAGGGTATGTTAAAAGTACAAATGTGTACTACTTTTTTCGACAGGAACCTGTCAAAATCCAGCTGATGCATCTAGTGTGGAGAAATATTTAGCATCAGCTGTTTCTCCAAAGATTTCTTGCCTTGTAAGTATAGGAAAATGTTCCCTTTTTACATACTTATTAAGTTGCCTGAGATCTAGACATAGATGAAGGGATCCTTTCCACATTGTCTTTTAGCTTTACTTCCAGCTCGCATACACCAATCAGCTTCCCAGTATAAGCTCTGAGCTTTAGCTGTTTGGTTTGGTTTTCTTTCAATGAGCCTTTGGGGTTTTTTTTTCTTTAAACCCTGTATAAGAGATTTTGGCACCCCGTTTACATGAGTACCAGTGTCCAACTTAAAAGTGACAAAGGTTCCATGTGTTGCAAAAATAATAGTCCAGTCACTTGGTGCTGCTGTTTCATGTGTAGTCCCTATGAAGAATGCTTCACTGGTGCTTGTGCTTTGCTCTTCTTGGTACATTGTGTGCACACTTTGGTTCTCTTTGAGCACATTTTAGTCCTGCTTGCAAACCCTTGCACCGTGGTTACGGTTTTTGCAGTTGTTGCTGCCTTTCCCAAAAGCAGGATGTTGGTGTAGCCCATGTCTGCCACGACACAGTGTACAGCTCTTGGTGCTGTCTTCTGAAAGCCCGTTCTGATTGTTTTTCATTTTCAGATTTCTCTTTTGCTCGCTCAAATCTGGTTTGCCTCTCCACTTTTCTGTAGCGTAGGGGAGTTGTAATCCTGTCTACTGCTTCAGTGTATTGTTTTCCCTCCAGCAGCTTTCATGGGTATGTCTACACTGCAGTAAAACACTGGTGCCTGGTCTGGGTCAGCTGACTCACAGGGTTCAGGCTGTGAGCTATCAAACTGCAGTGTAGACATTCAGGATGCAACTGGACCATGGGCTCTGAGACCCCACGCTGGGGGAAGGCCCCAGAGCCTGAACTCCAGCCCGAGCCCAAACATCTACACCACAATTTTGTAGCCCCGCTAGCCTGAGTCAGCTGACCTGGGCCAGCCATGACTGTGCGGCAAATCTTTTATTGCAGTGTAGACATCCTCCAGCTGGCCTGAGTAACCTCAGTTGCCAGGCAAATTCTGATTTGCTTTTTCTAAATTCAAGTCCTTCCAGCAGTCTCTTTCTGAGCTTTATGTCTCTGATCCCCATAACAATCTGTTCTAATTAGGGAATCTGTGAGCTCTCCATAATTACACGATTGGCTCAGCAGGCTGAGATCAGTCACAAATTCTTCAAAAGTTTCTCCCTCTTTTTGTGCTCTCAGATGAAAGTTGTATCTTTCAAAAGTCTCATTCTTTCTGGGAGTGCAGTACGGCTCACATTTTCGCAGCACTGTCTCATAACTAACCTGCTCTTCCTGGATTAACTGTAGGCTATTTGTGATGGGGCGTTTGCCCCACACTGGTGGAGAAAGGGTTAAAAGCAGCCCTGAGGAGGCTATGCAGCAGCCAGCCAATCAGTGAGGGGCTCCAAGGAGCAGCCAATCAGGGCAAGCTGGCCCATATATAAAGAGAGCTGCAGGGCAGAGGAGGCAATTCCCTCTTGGGAGTTGTAGTGAGGTGGTCACCCACTCCTGCCCTGAAGGGCTTGAAATCAGCCCTTAAAGAGGGCTGCAGGGGTAAAAGCAGCCCTGGCAAAGGAAAAGCAGCAAGCCTTGGCTGATTGGGGAAGCGTCTGCAGCTGGGCCACACCCCAATCAGGCCACAGCTGGCCTGTATAAAAAGGCTAGGAGCCAGGAGCTCAGGAGTCTCTCTCTGTTTGTAGAGGGAGATGGGCCTGGCTGCAGGGAGCTAGAGACTGGGTACCTGAGTGGAGCAGGGCTGGGGACAGGCTGAGGAGCTGGGGAGCTCCAGCCTGGAAAGCCCCAGGCTGTGGCCTAGCAGAAGGCCAAGGGGTACTGGGGGTTGCAGAGGGCAGCCCAGGGGTAGGCCAAGGCAGCAGGTCCAAGCCCAACCTTGCCAGTAATGAGTGGCTGATACTGCAGTCTGCCCCAGGGCGTGGGGCTAGATGATGACTGGCAGTAGCCTTATACTGAGGCGAGGTGGGAATAGTGGGTGGGGGTTCCCTGGGGAGGGGAGACCCTAAGACTGAGGGGTTACTGCTAGGGGGCAGCACCCCAGGTACAAGGACACTGGAGTCCAGGGAGGGACATGGGGGGCCAGAGGACAGGCCGATCACCGGCCTGCAGAGGGCACTCCGGAGCTGGAACGAGCTAATTCCCGGAAGTCACCAGCAGGAGGTGCCGCAGGGGTGAGNGGCTCACCGGCCTGCAGAGGGCACTCCGGAGCGGGAACGAGCTAATTCCTGGAAGTCACCAGCAGGAGGTGCCGCAGGGGTGAGTCTGCTCCTCTACAGGAGTCCAGGGAGGAAGGACTGGGTCCCTGAAGCGCTGAGGGAACCACCAGCACCCTGGACAGAGCAGTGTGGGGCCAGGTCAGGGGAGCAAGAGGGAGCTCCAGCCTGACTGGCTGAAAGACTAAAGCCTGGATACTGGGGCAGAGAAGGTGCTAGGGCTATGGGGAAGTGGCCCAGGGAAATGGATGGTGGGGGTTGAAGGAGACGCAGTGCGTGGCTGCTGCCTAGAGGGTCCCTGGATTGGGACCTGGAGCAGTGGATAGGCCTGGGTCTCCCTCACCGCCATGTGCCACTGAGGGGAGTGGCCAGTGAAAGGCTGCAGTTTGCCACTGAGGCAAGTGGCTAGAACCTTAGGCTGCAGTCGGCCACGGAGGACTGCTGCTCCCCCTGGAATGGGGCATGGCCGGAGGGCTGTGTCCTGAAGAGGACGCTGCGATCCTTGGGGTGATGCAGGTCCAGAGCAGAAGTGATGACAGGTGAGACACCACCGGAGGAGGGCGCCCTGTGAAAAGACTGAGCTAATTCACAGAACGACCAGCAGGAGGTGCCATGGCGGTGAGGTGGAACCGTTACACTATTATATACATCTAGTGCTTCTGGCCCAGCTATATTAAGAAACAAAAGGTCGTTATTTTCATCTGCCTTCTCAGTGCTTCTGCTTGCCGCCATGCAGAGACTAAGTTGTTGCCTGAAACTCCAGTAAAGAGTTTGAGCTTTGCTGGGGCTCTGAGCTGCTCCATTTTCCATCTTTGTCCTCTTCAGCCCACTTCTGGGACTTTGCAATATGTGTGAGCTCTTATGAAGGAGACTTAGATAAAGCTGAGGGAGATGGTCCTTTATCAGAAGTAAGGCATAGACCATCTGCAAAGTCTGCCCGCTCACTTCTAGAGTTGTCTCTCCTCCTCCTTGTGCTCAGGCAGACTAGGTGGACCCGACACCCACGCGTGGCTGTCTTCAAGTTAAAGAAGGGATGGAACAGTATTTGGCCAAGAAGGCCCTGCCCCTCCTGCTCCAAAGAGAGGACTTGCTTCAAAGGGATCTCTGGCAGTTAAGCAGGGGCAAGAGTGAAGGAGAAACTGGCTGCAAGCAAACAGAGCAATGTACAAGGGAAGCCAGGATTGTGACTAGGACTCAGACAAGAAGCCGAGGTCTGGCTTCCCTTGTTCTCCCCCCTTCTCCCTGACCGGGGGAAACACCTGGACTCTGAGAGTGAGCTGGGCAGACACCCACCCACACCCACCCACCCACCCACAGCTAAGGCTTTGACTTGCTGATAGTTGTGCAAGCAGAAGGCTGGGGCTATTTCCCTCTCCCCCCCCTCCCCCCCACCCAATGGAAGGGAAAACAAGGAAAGTAGGAAGTGCCCCAGGAGAGGCTGATCTGGAGTAGCAGCCAGAAGGGACATTAAGCCCCCTGGACGAGCCACCCCGAGACTTGGAGAGACTCTTTGGCCACATCCTGACCACTAGACCTGCTGGCCCCTGAACACAGCCTGCTACAGGGGTATTTTTATTGGCTTCTGGGTTTTGAGCCTATGGGAGGGTAAAATTTTCAAGCTTTTCTCCACCACAAAAAAAAAATAAAAAATCTAGAGGCCTGCCTTTTGCTTTTTTTTAAAATAAAGATTCTCACATAATCACATGACTCCAAGAGCTGGGTCTTTAAGAAAAAACACCAAATATTAAAATACTAATGTTAAAATTGCAATAGTTGACCCCCACCGAGAATCAGTCTTTTTAAAAATACCTGATTCCTGAGCAAAAGAGACATGAAGAGAAATTCTGGTAGCACTGAAGTCCATGGAAACACCCCCACTGATGTCAGTGGGGCCAGGATTTCACCCCATCAAATGTATCTTTCTCCCCCTTCAAATTTTACATTAACACAGACACAACAGAAAGTGGATGGGAAAGTTCCTCTTAAGGAAGTGGCAGAAACATCACAGACAAGAAAATAGTACCAGACACCTTTGTTATCTCAAGAAAATTAAAGGTTGGGTTGGAGAGACTATAATTGAGGAATTAATTTTTTCTTTGTCTAGTGAATTTAGCTGAAGGGGAGCTAACATTTTAATACCCTTTTGAGGGAAGTCATCTATATAAGAGAGAGAGAACAAAAGAAAACTGCTTGGAGCAGAAATAGGAGTAAAGGGAGGAATTCTGCATTAAGAACTGGGTTTAAAACTCAGGCTTCTAAATGATCTCGCCATCCTTAGTGGCTTCTGGTGCAGCACTGTTCTGAAAGTTTGTGGAGAGACAGGGAAGTTACAGTAATCCTATTTGAGGCCTGGAAGCAATGAACTACCCAGCAGGGTCTAATGAAAGCGCTTTCAATTACTGCCCGATGCTATGTTTTTTCTCTGAGACATTAAGATTTTCCTCAAGGAAAAACAATGAAAAGCACACTTTTTTTTTTTTTTTTTTTAAAGGTGGAGATTTCTGCAGTAGCTTAGGAGAAGCTCTCTCTTCTGCAGGGGAAAAAAAAAAAGAGCAATGCAGAAGCACCAAAACTAGGGCTGGTCCAAAATTTGCTGTCAAAACTGTTTTTTCTGTGGGAAATTTGGTTTACCACTGAATAACATCTTTTTCAAAAAAAAATTCTGCTTTCTGCAAAGAATTTCAATTTGAAGTTGAAAAACTGTTGCCTAAAACCCGAAATACTTTGGGCTTTGGCAAAAAAATTATGGAAGTTTAATTTTTCCACTGAAAAATCAACATTTTTGGTGGAAAAATTAAACAAATTATTTTTTCATTTACATCAAAATTTTCCACATGGAATTTTTTTTCTAACAAGTCTTTAAAACCAGTTTCCCCTGGTTCATAGAAGAAGCTAAGAATTCAATGGGCAAGTTTAGCAGAAGAATTTTAATGGTAACCTCTAAAAAATAGAGATCACCTCAGATCAAAACACACTCAAACTTCAAGTAAGTTTGCTTTGGGATCAGCAAATGGGACCATTTCAAGTCAAAATACAATACGATCAACTCCTCCTATTCAGATCCTTTTCCATCACTGGAGTATCTCAGCACCTTACACCACCTCTGCTATTGGAGTAGTATTCCCATTTTACAGAACTGAGATCTGGTGATTTGCCAAAGGTCACAAAGGAGAACTGTGAATCAAACCCACATTCCTTGAGCCCAACCCAATTTCTGAACCACAGAACACCCCTCTGACAGAATTATAGTGTTAACCTGGTTATTGTAAGAGGCAGAGGGCAGAATTCAGCCACCATATGGCAAAAGATGAAACAGACACAAATCACCAAGGCCTCAATAGTGAGACAAGTTGGGTGAGGTAATTTCTTTTATTGGACCAACTTCTGTTGGGGGGAGAGAGACAAGTTTTCTAGTTTACACAGTCCTGAAACAGAGCTCTGTGCAGCTCAAAAGCTTGCACCTCTCACCAACAGAAGTTGGTCCAATAAAAGATATTCCCTCCCCCACCTTGTCTCTCTAATATCCTGGGACCAACATGGCTCAAGGACACTGCCTACAAGAGCTGGTTGCTTGGTAACCTGCTGTTAAAGCTTCTTTCCCAACCCATTCTAGTCTGGTTGGCACAGGAAATACCAGCCATGCATATAGCCAGACACCGTATCATGTATGCAGTATCTGCGGACCCATAGGCTGAGTGAACTACAGTCAATGTCAGCCTGTTTCGGGTGGAGCTAAGAATAGGGTATGCTTCTATAATAATTATTAATACCTACCTCTTATGAAGCCCTTTTCATCCATAGCTCTCAAAGCACTTTACAAAGAAAGTCACTGTCATTCTCCTCTTTTTTTTTTTTTTTACACAGATGGGGAAACAGGCATGAAGGGATGAAGTGATGTGCTGCCCATGGTCCCCAGGGGCAGAGCTGAGAATAGAATACAGGTCTGCTGAAGCCAAGTTCAGTGCTCTATTCACTAGGCCTCGCTACCTCCCATATGGCTGCTGCTATAGGAAATCAAGTAAGCAACTGATTGTAAAAGCTAATTGTTGATCTACCCTTGGCTTACAAAACCACTGAAGCAATGTGCAGGGAATGGGAATCTATGGTGCATGTAGGGAACAACGCTCCATCTCATCTGGCATCCCCCCTTCAACAATGGAAATCAGAGTGGGCACGTTTTGCATCAGTACAAAACCGCAGTTCCCTTTTTCTACCCCCTCTTCTTTGTTTCCTACTTTTCCTTCACCCCCTTTGGAGCCTTCTCCGGACATCCAGCCAAACGCAGAGGCATCTAAAACAAAGAGGAAAAATCCTCTTTCTTCCATTTTCCAGGGGGGACTTGCGGGAGGGGGAACAAGCCTACGAGGTAAACATACCACCCGGCAATAGCTGAAACCACTTTCATAGACCCTGGCTGTATACTCTGTGCTGTGATATTTTTTTACTCCAGCTTTGTTAGGCTTGTGGGACTCGTGAAAGGAGAAATTCATACTGCAGCATTCCTGCTCTTTATGCCTACGGATTGACAAATCTGAGAGGCATAATGGAAACACGGACCATTGTGGCCACTCTTGAAATAAAAGCTCTCAAAGGCAACTCAGGAGGTTTTTTTAAGCAGCTTTTTAGTTTTCCCTTCCTCCCTACCACTAACTCAGTTCCTGACAATATAATCCAGTGAGAACCCAGAAACTATTGGCAAGGTGGCATATAATTAACTAGCAGAGTTTATGTGGCTGGAACAAAAGAGCTAATTATGTAGCAATCGGTTATTTGAAGAGAAACACCATTCCCCGCCCTTAATGGCTATGCAAACAGCAGCACTGTGGAGTGAAAATGCAACAGGAACAAAAATAGAGAGAAGCACAGGATATAAAATGTTACGGGTGCACGGAAACCCATGCATCCTGAAGGAGAGCATTATGATAAACAGAACACGCTGAATCCTGCTGTTTAATCAGGGGAAATGGCTCCTTCCTAAAAGCTCTGGAATGAAGTGTTTCATTTTGGTCTCAGACTGCTGCCTCTCTTCTCTCTGCACTGAGTGGAGCCATGATGTTCATTAATTACCCAGGGCGTGTTTGTCAAAGTCACTGAAGCAAGTCGACAGCAACACTGGATGGGGTAAAAAAAACAAAACGTAAAGCACGGGATTTTCAAAGGATTCAAATCCTTTCTCATAAGAACAGCCAGACTGGATCAGACCAATGGTCCATCTAGCCCAGTATCTTGTCTTCCAACAGTGGCCAGTGCCAGATGCTTGAGAGGGAGTCAACAGAACTGGGCAATTTATTAAGTGATCCATCCCCTGTTGTCCAGTCCCAACTTCTGGCAGTCAGAGGTCTAGGGACACCCACAGCATGGGGTTGCGTCCTGACCACTTTGACCAATAACCATTGATGACCTATGCTCCATGAATTTATCTAATTCTTTTTTGAACCCAGTTATACTTTTGGCCTTAGCAACATCCTCTGGCAATGAGTTCCACAGGTTGACTGTGCACTGTGTAAAGTACTTCCTTGTGTTTGTTTTAAACCTGCTGCCTGTTAATTTCATTGGGTGACCCCTGGTTCCTGTGTTATGTGAAGGGGTAAATAACAACTCTCCTGTCCCTCTGGCAGAGAGAGGGGATTTAAACCTGGGCCTCACACATCCCAAGTAAGAGGTCTAACCACTGGGCAAAAGTAATATGGTGGATAATTTCTCCTTCCCCCTCCCTGCATTTTGAATGGAACCTGATCTGGTAGGTGGCCTCTGAACATGCCTATCAGATCCGGCCCTGCATGTGACTTAGATGGCCAAATACCTATATCCTCTGGTTTGTGAATCGCTCTGGGGCTTAGACAGGAGAGAGGCCTCCAGATGCCCAGAGGGAGGCAGCGGTGCACATGCCTGGAGGCAGAAGGGTTGGCAGAAGTTTTGTGGATTGCAGTGGAGCCTAAATTGGGACGTAGGCACCTCAGTACCTTGGTGGAATTAGGCCTTCCTGTCAGGCAACAGGGTGTTATTACCCTTCATGGTGAGCCCTGGAAGATCCAGTTAGACTTATCCCTGACAACAGCTTTGAACGCGTGGAGTTGCAAACCTAGGGCCAACAATGGAAGGTCTGAAATAAGCAGCCATATGTGGCATGAGATGAGGAGACCATCAGGAGTAGAGCTGGTCAGGAATTGTTTTGTTGGGGTTTCTCAGGTCCAGAATGGAATTTCTGGTCAACGAGAGAGAGAGACCCAAGTTCAAGTCCTAAGCTGCCTGATCTCCAAGTGAGATTGAACCCAGCAGAGCAGGACTAGTTTTCATTCTGATGCAGAACAAAAACAAATGTCTCAACCTCAATATTTTTCACAAAGCAGAATTCTTGTTTCCCAGCCATCCCTAAGAAGGCGCATTTACTGAGTGGGCTTTTATTGGATGACAATTTGGGGCAGGGATCCTGAGTGAATAACTCAGACTTGTTAGTTAGGTGTCATGGGGTACTGGTTGTTTAAGGAGCCTTTGTACTGGGGCTGAAATTGGGACTAGGCTGTGCTGGGCCCGTAGTCTCCCTTCAAGCACTCCCTCTTACTACACCGTGAATAAGAGGTGAAGATTAGCTGGAACCAGGTACTATGTTGTTGTTTACAAACATCCTGTGCTGGACAGATGTTGTGCCAGGTCATTTGCATGCTATGAGACTAGGCATTTGTGGGTACCCGTAACCAGGGCAGCCCTGTAGTTAAAGGCTGAGGCCAAGGGAAATGAAGGCTGATGCTGAGAATCCATGGGGGGCTGAAGCTGGCAGTAGGTAATCTAGCTGCCGGCCCTGTACCAGGGAATAGGTCAGTTGGCATTGGCACCCGGAGGCAGACAGTGGCACTGCACCAAGGTCTATGCAGGTTGCAGCTGAGCAGATGCTGGTACAGCACTGAAGATTAGGTATTGTGACTGCACATCCAGTGCACATGCTGGCACCGGGCAGTATTCAGGATGTAGCTGGGCACCCCTAGTTAAATGCTCACATCAGAGCAGGCTGTAGCTGGCACTCTCCCTCGGTGAGATGCTGGCACAAGGTAACGTGTAGTCTGTAGCGGGGTGTCTGCACTTTATGATTTTTTACCACATCCAGTGACGCTGTTGACTTGGTCCAGTGACTTTGTGTTTTCCAGAGTGGAACATGATGAAACTGTCTCCCCCATTCCAGGTGAGTGCTCCAACACTGGGCTGAAAGCCATAAGGTGGGCACCTCCATCACCACCTCTGCCTGTTTTGTTTGGGGCAAGGCAGACACCTAGCTCTGTCCTTCGAGAAGCAGCTTAGGCATCTACACAGCCTGACTTCCCATTTGTGAGTCACTAGCAGAGACAGGTTTCAGAGGGGCGGCCGTGTTAGTCTGTAGCAGCAAAAACAGCGAGGAGTCCTGGTGGCACCGTAGAGACTAACACATTTATTTGGGCATAAGCTTTCATGGGCTAAAACCTACTTCATCAGATGCATGGAGTGGAAAATACAGTAGGAAAATATATAGACACAGTACATGAAAAGATGGGAGTTGCCTTACCAAGTGGGGGGTCAGTGCTAACGAGACAATTCAATTAAAGTGGGCTGTTATCAACAGGAGGAAGAATCACTTTTGTAGTGGTAATCAGGGTGGCCCATTTCAAAGAGTGGATAAGAAGGTGTGAGTAACAGTAGGGGGAAATTCGCATGGGGAAATTGGTTTTTAGTTTTTGTAGTGACCCATCCACTCCCAGTCTTTATTCGGGCCTAATTTGATGGTGTCCAGTTTGCAAATTAATTCCAGTTCTGCAGTTCTCGTTGGAGTCGCCCTGCAGCCTAAACTTAGGCACCTATCTCCGTGAGAGGGATGGGGGTTAGCACACCCACCTCTCATCAGCATCTCCTATTGGCTAGCTTGGGCAGCTCACTGCCTAGCAGCTGGCTTTTGTGGATCACATTCGAAGGTGTCTTCTCTCTCCCCATTCATTGGGGAAAGGCTGAGTACCTCACCCAGACTTTGTGGATCGCACTGTTGTTCCTATGATTTTCTACATGCCTAAAAGTTAGGTGGCATGATGCTCAGCGCTCCGAAATCAATGAATAAGGAGTAGGTGAGGGGATTGGATAGCCTGGGGGATGGGTAATGGCCGTGAATGGAGCTTTTCCTCTGTAATTCATGAGTTCACATTCNCTTGTCATGCCATAAATCTTGAGATTTATTGGCTATTACTTACACACCAGCTTTCTGGAAATAGAGGGTGCCGGTACAGATCACTGGGGCTATTTGCTGCACCGCTCCGAAATCAATGAATAAGGAGTAGGTGAGGGGATTGGATAGTCTGGGGGATGGGTAATGGCCGTGAATGGAGCTTTTCCTCTGTAATTCATGAGTTCACATTCATTTTAGCAATGGGATGGGCAACCTGGGAATATTCCCAGGAAGCTGGGAGAATGCTCCTGTCTTCCCAAGTCATGGTTTAGATTCCTCTTGGAATCAAAGCAAGTGTTGGATTCTGAAGCCTTGTAAGTACTGGCGTATGTGTGCTCACTCAATGTTTTCATAGATTGATAGATTCCTAAGGCCAGAAGGGACCATTATGATCATCTAGTCTGACCTCCTGCAGAACACAGGCCAAAGAACCTCACCCAATAACTTCTATCCAGCCTGTAACTACTCTTTGCGCTACAACAGCTCTTTTAGCAATACATCCAGTCTTGACTTAAAGACTTCCAAGTCATGGAAAATCCACCACATTCCCAGGTAACCTGTTCCAGTGGTTAATTGCCCTCATAGCATGCCTCATTTCTACCATTTCTTTCCTGCTGCTCTGTGCAGACTGTTGGAACCTCAGCAGATCTGTGGAGTACGTACCAGAAACACCCATCCCCTGTGTAGAAGGTGCTAAAGACAAACAAAGTGTTATTCAGCAAATGAATTGAGCATTTTTTTAAAAAAAAGTATATCCTGGTAACATACATTTACTGCCCACTGCCCTGGTAGGGGCCTCGTGTGCTACAGAGAACGCAGTGAGGGATGGAACCTGAACAGTGGTTCAGAAGGTTAAAATTATATGGAGTTAATAAACCAGGTGTTCAGCTGTACTCGGTGAATCTAGTGATACACACCAGGTGAGGATCTGTCCCAGTGTCCTTGCCAGGCCTGGCAATTTCTGTGAGCACCTTTCCTCGGATAAGAATGTGGAGCCACATTCTGCTCCATAGAACCATCCTTCAGAAGATCCCTTGGGTTCTGTACCTTTCATTTCTCACCCAGGCAAGTTACATATGTAACATCACTACCTCTTATTTAAATCTCTCTCTCAGCTTGTTCAGTGATATGACCAAACCAGTGCAAACTCGAATCATCAGCCTTGTGGTTGAAGATTGAATAGAAGACCATTTTTCTACATCAATTCATCTAGATATTTGCCTAATTTTGAGGTAACCTGTTCCAGTGGTTAATTGGCCTCATAGCGTGCCTCATTTCTACCGTTTCTTTCCTGCTGCTCTGTGCAGACTGTTGGAATAGTGGCTGCCTATAATTTCAATGCCTCACAAGCTAGCTTGTGAAAGCACGACCTTAATTGGAGCTGGAGTCAATTTATGCAGTTTTCCTCTTACCCAGGCTGGTGTGAGAACGGCTTGTTGATCATAGATAGCTTCTGTAAAAGGAACACTGTCTCTGTGGGCATTTGGGGGATATCACCACGCTGATGGTGTTAAAACCACAGCGGTGTGAAGGCGTCGGCTTTCTCTGTGCCTTCAGCTGCCTACTCTGACCTGTTGCAGGGCTGGTCTACGCCAGGATTTTATATCAGTATAGCGACCTTTCTGCAGGAATCCACCCCCTGAGAGACGTAGCTATCCCAACCTAGCCCCTGATGTAGACAGCGCTAGGTTGACGGAAGAATTCACCTCCTCGAGAGGCAGTAGCTAGATCAACAGATGGATTGCCCATGCTAATGGGAGAACCCTTCCCGTTGGCACAGGTAGTGCCTACACTGAAGCGCTGCAGTGGCACAGCTGTGCTATTCTAGCATTTGAAGTGTAGAAAATCCCTCAGTAACTTCCTGCACCCTTTGTCTGCTCCACTTTCACCCAGCAGCCCTGTGCCCCTGTGTGTTCTGGACTTTCCCAACATCCTTCTGCACCTGGGTACACATTTTCAAAAGAACGTCTATTTAGTCAGCTAAATGAAGGCCAGATTTTGAAATCTGCAGAGCACCCAGCAGTTCCCACTGGGACCCTGATGGTGCAAAGTGCTAATGTTCTGATTTCATGCCTCCGTTACCCAGGATCACTTACTGAAAAGGATATCCCGGTGCGGACCAGAGTGACTCTGGAATGGCACCAGGGTCTCTGGGAGCAGAACTGGGCCAAGGAATTGTGTGCTCATTTGTGCTAGTTCCACTGTTGCCTCGGCGAATGAAGGGTGGAGAAGTAGCAGTAGGGATTTAGAGGTGAGCCTCAGCGTTCTGTCAAATCAAGTCTCTCTCTAAATCTGAATTTGATTGACTGATTAATGAGCTGTTGCCACCAGCCTGGGCACGCATTGCCAGCCCCAGCCTATCTGGTAACAGCCGGGCTCTAATCAGTGTGGAAGGAAATATTTATACAGACTCTGCAGAGCTGAATCACCGCGTTTCACGCAACTGCAGTGTGGAATAAGCAGTGGAGTAATTGGCAGCACGGTATGTATTATTGCTCACTCACAGCCGCCTCCTGTAGGCCTGGCAACCTGTTTCCAATGCGAGATGTTTTGCATAGCGTGAATATCCCTCTTAGCTCCTTGAGACTGTGTGCAGGAGCTGACAGTCCAAAGACCTAATTCTCTACTGGTGTAACACCACTTTTAACTCCATCAGGCCAGATCCTCAGCTGGTGTAAATCAGTGTAATTCCATTTAAGTCAATGGAGCTACTCTGAGGTACATCAGCTGAGGATCTGGGCCATTGGTTTCACTGGAGTTACTCCTGATTGATGCCAATGTAGATGAGGGGAAGTGGAACCCCTGGTGTGTTAAAACTCAAGGACGTTTGTTTTGTTTTTCAACACAAATGCAAGCAAGCAAGATCAGGACTGGGGTGCTAGTTGTACAAACAGAACGTAAGAGACGTGTCTGCCCCTAAGAGTTTACTGTCTAAACAGAAAAGACAGACAAAGGGAAACAGAAGCACAGCCTCACACAGCAAGTCAGTAGCAGAGCTGAGAGAAGAGTCCAGGTCTCCTGAGTCTCAAACCAGTGCCCTATTTTCTGGACCCATGGTGTTCCTTGGGAGATGCTCTGCACGGAAAAGTTTTAAGGCTTCTAGAATGTATCCGGTTATTTTCCAGTGGACAGAAAGGACTTCAGTGTGATACCAGAGCGGCAATTTGAATACCTGCCATATTGATATGAACCATC
This sequence comes from Platysternon megacephalum, assembly GCA_003942145.1. NCBI lineage: Eukaryota > Metazoa > Chordata > Testudines > Platysternidae > Platysternon > Platysternon megacephalum. The sequence goes on along the minus strand of QXTE01000016.1, from coordinate 13,706,587 downwards.
ATTGCCACTGTAGACTGGGTGCTTTTTCAGCAGCTGAATTTTAGGAAAAGCTAATTAGCCATTAACTGCTAAACAACTGTGCACACTTATCAACTTAAAACCACACACCACCGGATTAACAATTAAACCCCATTGATTTTATACTTCCCAATGCAATGGCACGAGAAAAATCTCCTTCTCCTCATGTACTTCAGCCTTCTTTCCAAGCCAGCCTTTAAACCTCAAATCTAAGCAACTCAGAAATCACATTCCCTTACAAAAACAACCCAGCGCTGTTCTGGCTGGGGCTGTGTGTGGCGCATTAGTGTTCACAGTGCTTCCTATGTTGATATGCAAAGAAGCTGGTTGTGTTGGGAGTAAACATATGCTTCATTTAGGGAAATAACCAAGTGCTTTTACATTTAATTCCTGACCAAGTTTATGTAAAATTAATTGCATCACATGTTCCGTGCATCTTTTAATTGCAAAACCAATTAACTTTAAAATGTTCTGCTTTGTAGTTCCCCTAATGGATGGCATAGTTTTAGTTAGCTTTACAAAATCCGTCTTTTGTTAAAACTGGGCAGGCAGCCACGCTCGGTTATCTTCTGGAAGTGAGATCCCTTCAGCCAAGCTAGTTTCAAGCAGTCTCTGCACTGGAGTTATTTTAGAGGAGAGTTTTCAGCTGAGCATCCTTAAAGAGGTGATACAGCCCTTAAAGGGGAAACACTAGGTTCGAGGCTCAATTCTCAAGTACAGCATTCTGGCACTTGGAGAAGTTCTAGAGTAGGTGGGTCAAGGTGGGTTTAAGCTACCTTCATGCTCCCCATATTCTGAGGCTGTTCAGGGCTCTAACTGGCCCCCACAAAAAGCTGCACTAATGTATGTTTAATTAATATATCATGTATTTATTTTATTATGATAGACCAGGGGTTGACAACGTCTGGCACGCGGCTCGCCAGGGTAAGCACCCTGGCGGGCCGGGCTGGTTTGTTTATCTGCCGTGTCCGCAGGTTCGGCCGATCGCGGCTCCCACTGGCCGCGGTTCGCTGCTCTAGGCCAATGGGGGCTGCAGGAAGCAGCAGCCAGCACATCCCTTGGCCCGCGCCACTTCCAGCAGCTCCCATTGTCCTAGAGTGGCCAGTGGGAGCCGCGATCGGCCGAACCTGCGGACGCGGCAGATAAACAAACCGGCCCGGCCCGCCAGGGTGCTTACCCTGGCGAGCCGCATGCCAGAGGTTGCCGACCCCTGCTCTATCGTAATAAAATAAATACATGATATTAATTGCACTGTTAAACAATAGAATACCATTTAGATAAATAGTTTTGGATATTTTCTGTATTTTCAAATATATTGATTTCAATTATAACACAGAATACAAAGTGTACAGTGCTCACTTTATATTTATTTTTAATTATTAATATTTGCACCATAAAAATAAAAGAAATAGTATTTTTCAATTCACTTCATACAAGTATTGTAGTGCAATCTCTATCATGAAAGTTGAATTTACAAATGTAGAATTATGTACTCAGTCCTATTTCGTGTTCAGTCAATTGCTCAGACAAAGAAGTTTGCTTACAATTTTCAGGAGATAATGCTGCCCGCTTCTTGTTTACAATGTCACCTGAAAGTGAGAACAGGTGTTCGCATGGTACTGTTGTAGCCAGTGTCGCAAGATATTTACGTGCCAGATGCGCTAAAGATTCATGTGTCCCTTCGTGCTTCAACCATCATTCCAGAGGACCTGCGTCCATGATGACGATGGGTTCTGCTCGATAACGATCCAAAGCAGTGCAGACTGACGCATATTCATTTTCATCATCTGAGTCAGATGCCACCAGCAGCAGGTTGATTTACTTTTTTAGTTGTTCGGGTTCTGTAGTTTCCACATCAGAGTGTTGCTCTTTTAAGACTTCTGAAAACATGCTCCACACCTCGTCCCTCTCAGATTTTGGAAGGCACTTCAGATTCTTAAATCTTGGGTCCGGTGCTGTAGCTATCTTTAGAAATCTCACACTGGTACCTTCTTTGCGTTTTGTCAAATCTGCAGTGAAAGTGTTCTTAAAATGAACAACATGCTGGGTCATCATCTGAGACTGCTATAACATGAAATATATGGCAGAATGGGGTAAAACACAGAGCAGGAGACACACAATTCTCCCCCAAGGAGTTCAGTCACAAATTTAATTAATGCATTACGTTTTTAATGAGCATCATATCATCATGGAAGCATGTCCTCTGGAATGGTGGCCAAAGCATGAAGGGGCATACAAATGTTTAGCATATCTGGAACGTAAATACCTTGCAATGCTGGCTACAAAAGTACCATGCAAATGTCTGTTCTCAATTTCAGGTGACATTGTAAATAAGAAGAGGGCAGCATTATCTCCTGTAAATGTAAACAAACTTGTCTCTCTTAGCGATTGGCTGCACAAGAATTAGGACTGAGTGGACTTGTAGGCGCTAAAGGTTTACATTGTTTTGGTATTGAGTGCAGTTATGTAACAAAAAAAAATTACATTTGTAAGTTGCACTTTCAGGATAAAGAGATTGCACTATGGTACTTGTATGAGGTGAGCTGAAAAATACTATTTCTTTTATCATTTTTACAGTGCATTATTTGTAATAAAAATAATATTTATAAACATTTCAATTGGTATTCTATTGTTTAACAGTGTGATTAAAACGATGATTAATCACAATTAATTTTTTTAATCGCGATTAATTTTTTTTAGTTAATCGTCTGCCTTAACTGTGATTAATCGACAGCATGTTTGTTAATAGCACTTTTCTCAGCAAGTCCCAGGACAAATTAAGCCGGGGAGGAGGGGCTGGAGGCGGAGGCAGAGGGGGACATGGTGGGATGGATGTGGGCTGGGGGAGGCATTGGGGACCTGGGGCGATTGGGAGGGGGGCATGGATGTGGGTCCAAGAGAGGAGGGGTGGTGGTGAGCCCTGCAGCTGCGTGGCTGGAGCTAGGCGCAGGAGCTGCACGGCCGGGGAGGGGGTCAGTGCCTGCGCCCGAGGCAGGAGCTGCACGGCCGGGGAGGGGGTCAGTGCCTGGGCCCGAGGCAGGAGCTGCACGGCCGGGGAGGGGGTCAGTGCCTGCGCCCGAGGCAGGAGCTGTGTAGATGGAGCAGGGAGTTGGAGCCGAGGGCCAGTGCCTGCGGTCAGAGCCCAGAGCTGGGTGCTGGAGCCCAGGGCCACGTGGCCGGATGTGGGGTCAGTACCCGCTGCCACGGGGCTGAAGCCAGCACCCGCTGCCGTGTGCCCGGGGATTGGTGCTCACCTGGGGCTGAGGATCGGCGCCTGGCGCCAGCGGCCAGGACTGGCGGTTGGAGCACACGGCTGGGGGTGGGTGCCCAGAGCCAGCAGCTGCTGCCGGGGTCGGGGGTGGGTGCCCGGGGCCAGCGGCTGCTGCCGGGGTCGGGGGCTGTGTGGCCGGAGACGGGGATTGGAGCCTGAACTGAAGCCCCATGACCGAAGGCCAGGGCCACGTGGCCAGAGCTGGGGGTCAGCGGTCGAAACCCTGCAGCCGGAGCCGGGTGTTGGCGCCTGAAGTCCCATGGCTGGAGCCCTGGTCCGCACAGCCAGGCTCCCTAAGTCCCGCCACTGGAGCTCGCCTCCCGACCACCCCACGGCTAAAGCCCAAGCCCCATTGCTCCCTCCTCCGGTAGAGAACTCCCCGTGCTCCTGCAGCGTTGTGCCCCACCTGTCTCCCGGGCCATGCAGGGCTGTGCCTCCAGGAGGAACAGGGAGGGAGGGGGCAATGCTTTGCCTCCCCCGTCCCCCATCACTGCTCAGGAAGGTGTCATGGCCACAGGGAAACCCCCTGGTGGCCGCATGTGGCCACAGTGGCCGCATTTGAGAAACATTGTGCCAGAGTGCGTCCGCTACAGCCATTTTCTGCTTCTCAGGGGCCATGGGGAAGCAGAGCATAAGTTAGAGCAACCCCGCGGCTGCCTTAACTTACTGCAGGGGGCAGGCAGCACCCTGCATGACTCCAGATTACAGGGAGTACAAAGATGGTTTAAAGCCACCTTTCCCCTGCTCCTCTAGGCCTGTGCTGGGCACATTAATGGTGTTACCAAGAATGAGTTTCCTCCTTTGGGATGGGGAAGTGCTAGAAGACAATGCTGCAAGTGCTTTCCTCCCTGGATTGGCCGTGACTCAAAGCATTGCGCTTTTCACGGCACGTTGCAATTTGCTGCTCTCTTGTTGCGACAGAGCACTGGATGTTTTGCTCAGGGGAACATATATCCCTAGCACCAGCATGTCTTAAACCCAGCTGTGGCAGAGATCTGGCCCCATCCTCCTTTAAGAGCTGATTGCAAAGCACCAAATCATTAGGTGTGAGGCCTACTGCCACGATGCAGTGCTCTACTGATTGTCCCTGATTGGAGTGCTGTGTCTGCAGCAGAGCAGCGGGGGACTCAACCAGCCTAGGGTGGGACGGGGAGCCTGCGAGGTGGAAGTTAATGGGCATTATAGCAATGTGTTTGTGCAGCTCAGTTCTCCCTCCTCTGCATCTCGCTGAGTGGGTCCCAGCGTGACAGATAGTGCTCTGTGCACGAGAGACCATCATTTGAGTCTGCCCGGCCGCTGGGACTGGTGAGGGTAGAATCCATGATGGACTCTACTAAGCCCTCAGGTTCTGAGCAAGGGGCACGATTACAAGGCGAACCCATAACAGGTGTTTTATTCAATCACAGGGAAGTCTTAGCAGAAGAAAATGGTTCTGTCATATCAATGGTACCTCCAGCCAGATTTCAGCTACTGTATGCCACTCACCACCTCTCCACTAGCAGAGGAGGAATGGCACGGACAAGACACAGGGCTTAATTTGTAATGAAAGAGATGCCGGGCAGGGCCGGCTCCAGGCACCAGCCCAGAAAGCAGGTGCTTGGGGCTGGCAACGGAGAGGGGCGGCACGTCTGGCTCTTCGGCGGCGGGTCCCTCAGTCCCTCTCGGAGCGAAGGACCAGCCGCCGAATTGCCGCCAAATCTGAAGCGGCGGTGGTAGAGCAGATCGCGATCACGGCTTTTCTTTTTCTTTTCTTTTTTTTTTGCTGCTTGGGGTGGCAAAAACCCTGGAGCCGGCCCTGATGCCGGGGCTCAAGCAAATGTTTTACTTTCATAACCGACATGGCAAGCCCAGAGAGGCCGGGGGTATGAACTGCGGGGCTTTAGAGGCGCTGGGGCTCAGCACTGACGAAATACCGTTTACCCCGGGTCACTTAGGCCTGTCTACACAGCCCATGGCAGCGACATTCCAGCAAAGACCCACAGGGCTCGCGCTACCCCACTAAAAATGGGCTCGCGCTGGAGCTCTGGCTCCGAAGCCTAGAAAGAGGGTGGGCTTCAGACCCTGAGCTCCAGCCCAAGCTGCAAATTCCAAGTATTAGCTACATGGGCTATTTTTAGTGCAGTTAGCATGAGCTGGAGTCTGTCAACCCGGGCTCGGAGGCTGACGGCTGCAGGCTGCAGCTGGCTGTGTAGACATCCCCTGAGACCCACCAGCTCAGAAGGGGGAGGGGTTTGCTGTTAGTTCTGCAGCCCCAAAGTAGTGCTGATGGACGCCCTGGTCACTCACAGGTCCCACCTTCACTAGTGCTGGGGGACAGTTTTTTCACCGAAACATTTGGGGGGGCAAAAAAAAAAAAGGCAGATTCAGTGACCCTGGAACATTTCACAAATTTGTGTCAATTTCGTCAAATTGCTTGGAGAACAAAACAAAAAAATCCCCTAAATCTGAAATATTTTGTTTCAACATTTTCAAAATGAAGATTTTGAATGTTTTGCTTCAGAATGACTTTGCATGTTGAAATTTATTCAAAAAAAAAAAAAAAAACCTTGGTAAAAAATTTCAAAAAACTCAAACTCCAAAGGAGCTGTTCCATTTCGGGTCCAACGAAACATTTTGTTGGACCAAAAATGTGGGGTTTTTTGGTCACCTTTTGATTCACTGAACATTTTGAAGAAAAAAATGTTTTTGGTTGGACCCAAAATGATCTTGGTTTTTTTGTTGGGGAAGGGGTTAATTGCCAGCAAAAAAAAAAAGAAAAAAAAAGAGAGAGATTGAAATAGAAAACTGTTGTCAGAACATTTTTGATTATTCATCTGCCAGCCCAGCATCCCATCTATTGATCATTCAGCCGCATGTTTGTGCTTTTCTTTTTTAATGTAACATGAATCCATTTTATCCGTGGACACTGCTGAGCTGGATAAAGTGCTTAATGTGACAGGTGCAGGGAGAGAGCACCTGCTACCAGCATCCAGTTCATGGGTCCTTAGATTGGATTGAATAGGCAGGTAGGAAAAGGCCGTCCAATCCCCATACCAATGCATGCAAGCAAACCCCATCTAGCTGCCTTCCTCTCCAAACTTCAGTTCATTCATTCTTCAGCAGGTGCCAGCAAATACCAATTACAATCCCAATTCTTAGACTGCTGTGGGAACCGCTTGTAACAAAAGTTGGCAAATGCAGGAGACAAGGGCCAGAAGCCAATCCTGCAGTTCATTTAATAAAGGAATGAGAAGGAATGGGCAGTGTCAGGAAGTGAGACAGAGATGGATGGCTTGTTTAGCTGGGATCCCCAAATAGCAAACATAGGATGCTAATAAAAACAGGCTCATATGTCTTGTTGAGGCCCTTTTAAGTTCAGTCTGTCTGCACCATATGAGCTGGGCAGGTTTATATTCTGAGTCCTGGCTGGACAGAGATGGAACGTTCAGAGGTCGGGCTGGAAGAACAGGTTTGGAAAATCAAAAATGGCAAATCTGCAGATTTGAAAATAGTAAAAGGAAATCCCTTTTCACTCAATGCAAAGTTAATCTGTGGAACTCACTGCCACATGAAACTGTTGAGTCCAAGTGTTTAGGGATGAGAGGTAGCATGTTTCAGTGGACAGGACACTGCAGGAAACCTGAGATCTAACCTATGTACAGCACCTAGCACAATGGGGTCCTGACCTTAATTGGGGCTTCTTGGTGCCACTGTAATATAAATAAAAATAAGCATTCAAAATAAGATTCGATGTTTGTACAGCTTATGAGCACATCCATACTGGCAGAACTATGAATAAAACTTGTAAGGGAAATAAATTCAGGGCATAAGCCAAACACAAACTGATGGAAAGTAGGAAGTAACTTGACTTCCCTCTGGGCAGCCTATTCTGTAATTCTCCATTATGGGGTTTCCGTCAGCTTCTGAAGCAGCTGGTACTTGCCACTGTCTGAGACAGACTCCAGGCCTAAGTGGAGCATGTGTCTGATTCATCTGGCAGTTCCTACAAAGCCAGTCTGCATCTTCACCAGTCCCTCAAAAATGTCCAGTAACTTTTATTTCCCCAGTGCTGTTCTATAGGGAAGTGGGCCCACTGGAGGGGACTGGCACCATCTCAAAAGCAGTCTCTTTCAGCTACTGTTCATATTATTGCTGATTTTTTTAGCACCTAGATGGGAATCAGTGTCCAGAGTCAAATCAGAGCCCAATCATTGCAGGCTCTGTGCATATACATGGTGAGAGACAGGTCCTGCTCAGAGTAGATCACAGTTAAATAGGCAAGACAGACAAAGGGTGGGAGTAAAGCTGATCAGAAAATGTTTTTTGTTTCAATGGAATGTTTTGACTTTTTGGCAAAAAAATCAAAAACTGAAACATTTGGACTGAAAACCAAAAACTTTTCAGTTTTGGAGCATTCTGTTTTTTGAAAAAAACATTGAAATTAGAGGCAGAAAGTTGACGCTTTGTGAGAAAATTCATTTAGTCAGAAACCCAATTTTCTATCAAAAATTTGCTTTGATAAAGAAGTTTCAAGCAGCCATTGGTGAGAGAAAGGAAGGATCCTTCCTTTTACAGCGGGATGGTGGTTAAGGTACCTCACACCAGGAGGGGGCGCTCTCACTATAGCAGCCAAGAAGGAGGGGCAACTATTAGGGAGCAGGAGGTACCATCTCTTTTAGCTCTTTCCCTCCTGGCCCACCATCCCCCCCTCTCCTTACTCTAACCCCTGCAGATGGAGAACTGAGGAACAAAGAGATTAAGTGACTTGGCCAAGGTCACACCAGGAATCTGTGACAGAACCAGGACCAAAACCCAGATCCAGTGCTAAGACCATTCATGTGGAATCATCCAAACCCTCACCCTCTGCAGATGAAGCTAGTGAGATATTTGTTCTGGGCTTTTCTAGTAGGGAGACAGTGATTCCTAGTAGATAGAGCACTGGCCTGGGCTTTAGGAGACCTGAGTTCTAGCCCCAGTTCTGCCACTAGCCTCCTCAGCTAGTTTCCATCTGTAAAATGGGAATAATAATACTGACCTTCTTTGTAAAGTACTTTGAGGTCTACTGAAATGAAAAGGGCTCAGTGCTGTTATTGCACCATAAACTCTGGCTCCATTTTGCTTCCCTATCTAATTTCCCAATTATTTATCATGTTTCCCATCGCCCTGGTGTCTGGGCACCTGGTATCCCAGCTTTACAGAGGCTGTGAGCAGGAGCGTACACATGCCTGACAGGGTTTTTGTGGCTGCACGCTCAGGAGGAGGAGCAAAGGAGCTGAAAAAGAGAAGCATTAGAAGGGACTTGATAGAGACGTTTAAGATTGCAAAGGGTGGGATGAAAACTGATAGTTTTCTGCTTTCCCCCTTGTCCAGTAATGCAAGAACAAGGGGTCACCACATGAAATTAACAACCAGTAAATTTAGAACCAATAAAAGGCCATTCATCTTCCAACCATGTGTAGCCAGGTTGTGTGATTCATTGCCACAGCAGGTCAGAGAGTCAAATGCTGCAGCTGGATTTATAAAATGTCAGGCTAATGTTACGACTAACCACCACATTTGTAGCAAGGGAGGTTCAGATTGGGATGATCAAATCTGATGCCTCCAAGGATTAACGGATTGCAGCAGTGGGGCAGGAATAGGTTTCCCCCATCCCACTCACAGACAGATGTACACAACTGGGCAATGTGATATTATGGGGAAGTTTGCCATTATCTCTATGCAGCTCTGACACCAGACTAGATAGTCCAGCAACCTGATGTGATATTAGCAAATCTGTTTTTTCTGATTGAAATCAATATAAATTCCTAGGTATCTATGAAGATATTCAGGGCCTACGGACTACAGCTGGTTGAAAAATTTGCATCAACACTTTTGTTTTTGAAAAGGCTTTTTGAAGAAATGGACATTTTCACAAGAAAAATTCTGTTTTTGTGATTTTTTTTATTGTTATTTTTAAATAAAAACAAAGAAAACCTCAAAGTTCTGGGGTTTCAATTCAGCCAAAAAAAGTTGGTTTTCATTCTTTTAAAAAGCATTTATGAATTCCCCCCCCCCCCCCCAAAAAAAAAAAACCCCCACAAAACCCATTTCCCTTAAATGTTTCATGGAAAATACATTTTTCACCAACCCTGCCAAGGGGACTTACTCACAGATTCTAACCATGGGCCAACCTTTAGTCCCATTACAATTTCTCTTTTTCATAAGTCACAGACTCTTGTCAATTTCTGAACTTTGCTTTTGAAAACTTGCTAGTTGCCAGGTCTACAGCTCTGATACATAGGGCCTGTGACCTCTGTAGACTCCAGTCCCCAAAAGGCCCAATGACCCCCTTGTGACGGGTTCCCCCCAGGGTGCTACCTGGAACTGGGGTACCACTGAGCCCCCCGACCCACCAGCCTGGACTCCCTCTTACACTGTACTGCTGTGACAAGCTGCAAAGCCCTCCAGGCTCCAGCCTGCACTTTCACCAGCATTCACACAGGTAGGGACACACCCAGCTGCAGTTACATGCAGGCTCTCTGACCAGCCCCTGCATAGGAAGGCCACACTAGGGCAACTACAACTCCTCAGGCACGCAGCCCCTCTGGAGAATAAACCCAAAATTATACTGTCTTGTGCTACACAATGGACCTGTACAGGGTAAGCTCATAAAATTTGCCCCCTCCCTCAATGTGGAGCAGAATATGCAACAACCTTTTGCCCTTGAGTCATGATTCCCACACAGTGGTTTAGATAAAGCAAAAATAAGTGTATTAACTACAAAAGATAGATTTTAAGTTGCTATAAGTGATAGCAAACAGATCAAAGCGGATTACCTAGCAAATAATTTAAAAATGCAAACTAAACGTAATATACTAAATAAATTGAATATGAATAGCAGATTCTCACCCTAAGTGATGATACAAGCAGGCTACAGATTCTTAAGGGGCAAGCTTGGAATCCCCAGGTGTTCCATTCACAAGCTAAAATCCCTTTGGCCCTTTGACCGTCACTTCCCCCAGTTCAGTCTTGTTCCTCGGGTGTTTCCAGGTGTGTTGTTGCAGGGAGAGTGAGGCCCCATCATGATGCCATTTCCCCCCTTTATATCTTCTTCCCACTTGCTGGAAAGCTCTTTTCCTGTGACCTGGGTCGAACAGTTCCCACGGTGTTGTGCTATCTCTGAGAGGTTTCTATTGTGCACAGTTCCTGGGGTAATCCTTGTGCTTGTGTGCATTTCCTCAATAAGCCATTAACATTGTTTGGCTTTTTGACTGTTGTACCTGAAAGGCTGCTTGTAGGTGTTTTTAACCTCACAACATGTTTCAGTAACACATACAGAGCCAAACTTCATAACTTCATATACGCCAATAGCACATACAATCCAATGCGATATTAATGTCTAGCAGATCCAGACGTTTAGAATGATACCTCACATGGCGCACTTTGTGCAAACCATATCCGAGTTCCATGACAGTGGTGAATAAGGGGGTGCCAGAGTGTCACACCTCCCCCTCTTAGTTTGCTGCTGACTAATGCGAAGGCAGTGTGCCCAATGCTCTCTTTAGGTTTTGGCCTTACAACTTCCAAGTGTTGCCAAACACTGTAGTGTCACCCATCGGTGTTCTTTTGGCTTCCACCTCTCTTTATTTTTTGGTTCTGGTGCTTCCTCTTTCTTCCTCCTGTGTTCAAAGGTACAACGAGATGCTCCCTGGCCCAGGGCAAAGCAGAGAGAAGTGTCAGAGAGATGTGGTGGTGAAGCACTGGAATGGGTTACCTAGGGATCTGGTGTCAAGTATCAGAGGGGTAGCCGTGTTAGTCTGGATCTGTAAAAGCAGCAAAGAATCCTGTGGCACCTTATAGACTAACAGACGTTTTGCTACCCCACATCGTAGGGATGTGGTGGAATCTCCTTCCTTAGAGGTTTTTAAGGCCTGGCTTGACAAAGCCCTGGCTGGGATGATTTAGTTGGGGTTGGTCCTGCTTTGAGCAGGGGGTTGGACTAGATACCTCCTGAGGTCCCTTCCAACCCTGATATTCTATGATTCTATGATTCTATGTGAACATCCATCCTGCTCAGCAGTGACTTCCCCTCCCATTGATCATCACCCATGCTCCGGGCCCACCGCTAATCAGCAGTAAGGGGCTGTGTGGCTGCAGAATGTCTCTGCCTGATCCACAGAAGACGTGTGTCTGTTACAGCTCCCAGCTACAGAACCTGGCTTTTTAGCTCAAGCTGTAGAGACTCCCGCTTTCAGTTCTGGAGGGCCCCGATAAGGGCTGTCACACATGCAGTTATTGCTAAAGCAGGGGCAGAGATGGGGGGAAGCCTGACCCTGAGTGACAGCTGGGGGACCCTGAGTGACAGCTGGGGTCCCCTTAGTAGGTCAGACCGTTGATGGCTCACCCCACTGTCCCTTTATAAGTGCTCCTGGCTAATTGCTTGTCTGCCTGCCTGCCTCTAATTGAACCTAATGAGATACCAAACCTTCACACACTGAACAGCAAAGCATTGGGAAAAAAGCCCTTGAGGATCCTGTCTTCCTAAAAGTTGCTTCGGTCTCTGTGTAGACAGATGACGTCTGGGGCTGTGTGGCCAGCCGAGCTCTCATGGCTCCATGCAGGAGGGGAAAGATTGTTCGTCCAGGAATGGCATTTTCTGAAAAGTTACAAAGAACCTCAAGAAGCGGGGGGGGTTGAAGCTTCCCTCCCGGAGGAAAGCTCCTTCTTTCAAGTAGGTCATTTTCGAAAGGGCCTTGTTAATGCCAGTGATTACAGTCAGCAGCTGCGTGTGCAGTGACCACAGGCAGACAGCACTTAAGGTCTGATCACCACTGAGCTTTTTTACCTTGAAAGGGAATTGTTGGTTCCTGTGAGTACAATGGCTTGCATGTTTTAACACAGTAGTGTTACTTAGCTCCTACATGGCGCTTCTTACTCACTGATGTCAAAGCACTTCTAAAGGAAAGTGTCATCTTCCTCTTTTACAGATGGGGAAACTGAGGCACAAAAATGGGACGTGACTTGCCCAAGGTCACCTAACAGGTCAGTGGCAGAAGTAAAGTGCAGATTTCCTGGCTACTGGTTCAGTGCATTATCCATTGGGCCACATGCAGAGAGTGTCTTGACTATGATAAAGGGTATGTCTAAACTAGAAGTATGTCTACACTGCGATTGGATTTCGTAGCATGGGTAGGCATAGCAGCACTAGCATTAATCTAGCTAGCTTGGCTAAAAATAACAGTGGAGGCACCGTGGCATGGCCTAGAAAATAGGTTGTACAAGCATGCCCAGTTATCCCGGGTATGTACGCACATTGCAAGCCTGTACTGAACCTGGGCCGGTGTAGTTTCACTGCTATTTTCAGCCACACTAGCTCGGTACAGTGTAGTTTCAGCCACACAGCTAGCTACCTGTGCTACAATCACACCTCCAGTTGTAGCACAGACATACCCTAGAATTGTTTTAACTCAAGTTAATTGATTGCCAATTAATCTGAAGTAGCTAACAGGTTTGCATATGCTAGTGTGGCCATGTTTGTTCCAGGATTCAAACGTTGGTTTGATTGCCCTACCCTGGAACAACTGTTTGAGGACTGTGCAGACTAGCATGCACAAATGTGCTAGTTTGAGTTGAAAACAACCTCTAGTTCTAACCAGAGCTGTGCAAATAATGGATTTTTTCAGTTCACTGACAATTTCAGAACATTGGGGGGGGGAAATTGTTTCGTGTTGAACTGAAAATGAAACTGTTCAGAATTTTTGATGAATTGAAAAGCAAATACAAACTTGTTTCAGGTTGAACTAACTGGTTTTGTTTGACCAGAACTATGATGTCTAGTTTTCATTTTGAGCATTCTTATGGTTTTGAATTTTTCAAAATAGAACGAAAGGAAATTTTGAATTGAAATGTTGTTTTGAACTGAAATAAAAACATTTCGTTTAAAAAATGTCAAGTGACAGTGAGGGTTTTTGGACTTTTTTTTTGCTAAACAAATTGGTGAAACTGACCCAAATTTGCAGACCGTTTTGGTGTCACTTAATCTGCGTTTTTCACCAAAAAAAAAAAAAAAGTTTTGTTGATAAATGTCACCCAGATCAAGTCATGTTGTAAAATTCTATTGTAGACAGGGCAGAGCAGGCTTTTAACATGTGCTAAGATGGTCATGTTGAAGCCTAGTGGAGAGGTAATATGCTCTCAAAACAAACCTTTAAATCTGAATCAAGACAAAGCCAAGAAGAACTGTGGGGTAGGGAACTGCATTTTTTCCAATAGGCTTAAATTGATAGAATCCTAGAATTTAGAGACCTAGAATTTGGCCCTATTAAAGAGATGTGGAGGAAGGGTGAGAGAGAGATGGGAAAATAGGGCAGCTGTGAGATTCAGGTTGGTATCCTGACCAGCCTCCTCCAAATTTTAGGGGTGTTTTGATCTCAGGTTTTGGATCAGGTCCATCTCTAGTGAATTGAAATCCAAAGGCCCAGTCCCACAAACACTTATGCACGTATGTTCGGGGGGGAGGGATAGCTCAGTGGTTTGAGCATTGGTTTGCTAAACCCAGGGTTATGAGTTCAATCCTTGAGGGGGCCACTTAGGGATCTGGGGCAAAATTGGTCCTGCTAGTGAAGGCAGGGGGCTGGACTCGATGACCCTTCGGGGTCCCTTCCAGCTCTATGAGATAGGTATATCTCCATATATTATTATGTGTAACATTACTCACTTGAGCAGTCCCATTGACATACTGTTCTTAACTCACATCAAGTCTCTGCAAACCATGAAATACAAACCCAGGAGATAGTGAAAATATATATCTACAGCTGTATCTCCTGGGTTTGTATTTCATGGTTTGCAGAGACTTGATGTGAGTTAAGAACTTTAACCAAAAAATCAAGGAACCTTTTTCACACTGAAGTGCACTGGGAGCTATGTCCTGAACCTTGATTTAATACCTTGGCGCCAGTTTCAAAGTGGCAGTGGGCTACTGCTGAACATTATATTCTCATCCAACTAATTTTGGATTCCTGCAGCCCCTGGAACTCACATGGCTTATTCATTATACAGATCTATATAATTCTACACCTAGGGACAGTCTCCTTAGAAGACACTATAACTTTCTCCAGACACGGAGCGAAAACTGCAGGCTTGCTATTATCTCTGTTTCACCTTCCGAGAACCAGCTCCTAGTGGCAACAGCTTCAGAATGGGGGAGAGGTACTGTGGGTACATCTACATTGGAGCTGGAGTGGTGATCCAAGGTGCCAATTCAGATGCTTCGGGGATGGGGGGTTCCAATCCCCCCCCATCTCCCTGGCAGGGACCCCATTTGGTCCCAGCTCATCACCCACTCCCTTTTCCCTTAGGGAACCTGAGTTTCCCTTGATCAGGGAGTCCCCCGTCCCCCTTACCCACGCAGCACATGAACCCGTGCCTTGAGGAGTCCAATTCTCAGCAGACTCCCCTGCGCTCCACTTAGGGTTGCCAGCTTTCTACTCACACAAAACACCGAACACCCTTGCCCCGCCCCTCCCCCAAGGCCCCACCCCTTATCTGAGGCCCCGCCCCTGCTCACTCCGTCCCCCCCTCTTTCTGTCACTCGCTCTCCCCACCCTCACTCACTTGCTCATTGTCACTGGCTGGCTCAGGGGGTGAGGGCTCTGGCTGGCGGTGCAGGCTCTGGGGTGGGGCCAGAAATGAGGAGTTCAGGGTGCGGGAGAGGGCGAGGCAGTGGGTTGTCAGTTGTGACCCCACAGCTGGAGCGATGCTTTGCACCGCTGCGGCAGCAGCCATACTGATTTGGTAAAGAACCACTGCTTAAAAGTGGCTAGGCCATGGGCCCCCCGGCTCTGTGGCATATCGAACTTTGAGCAAGTGCAAAAACCTTGGTGTGTGGGGGGGGAGCCATCTGCCCTCCAATTGCCCCCTTCCCCTCCCTCCCTGCAGTTGGTGCCACTGCTTTGTTTGGTAGTATTTGCAGAACTAGGCCCTAAATACAGACTCCAGGATTTGGCCTTATTTTTCCTCCAGGGATCTGTGGGTTCATTGTCCTTCTTGTAGACCAGGAGTTCTCAAGCTGTTGGGGAGCAAGCAGGGGTCAGGAGGTCATGAATACCACCCTCTCTTTTCCTAGTCCTAAATGGGAGGAGGGGTCCTGGAAAGATCCCAGCTAGATAAGAGGGAACCCCAGGGGGCCCTGGTATGGAAAAAGAGAACTGCTGTTGCAGAGCGCCGAGCCGGTATCATGTTAGGAAAATGTAGATGTGCCCCACATAATGAGCAACCCTAGCAATAAAGAGCAAGGGGAGAAGACAAACCAACAACAAATGCAGATCCTATTGGCAGGTTTGCCTCTAAATAGATTTATTTTTAACCTTCGTGGCCCTTTGATGGATTTGAGACACCAGACTTCTGAACTCCCCAGTCCAGCCATACGTTCCCAGCTCTCCTTAATGCAGAAGAGGCAGTTAAAAAACATACAGAGCCATGATGTGCAATGAGATATCCTCCCACGGCTTCGTTATTGATCCAATCGAAGCGGCTGTCAACTACCCCTTTGCAGAGAAGCCTCAAGCTGCATTGATTTGTATTGCAATTAATGTTCAAAGCATTTATCTGTGTGAATGGAGTCTAAGTACCGTAAGGCACATTTGCAGACCGGTTAAAGCAGCATACACGTGTTCGGAGTGCAGTTCTCCCCTGAATTCAAACTCTGCTCAGTGCAGGGGGCGTGGAAGCGGATTTTGAGCTGGGCTGGCCCCAGCATCAATAGACCTGTCTATGCTTCAGTTCCCCACCTGCAGCATGAGTACTTGTTTACATCACAGGGGTGCTGGGAGGCTAAATTCATTAACAGATGGTGGCCAGAAGTCACAGTGATAGAAGCCTGTTTTTTTTAAATTTAAAATGGTTTTGATATAAAATATAAACCCACAATGAAGCAAAACATAGATAAATACACGCACAAGATGCAAATAGCATATAAACAACACAATTCAATGTTCATTATTTGCAAAACCTGGAAAACCAAAACCAAATAAAAAAACCTGAACACACAGACGTCATTCAGGGCATCAATTATTAAAGTGACTACACAGATAATAAGTGAGAACTTAATCTGTGAGGACTGGGGACTGCTATATACTAAAGTGCAAAAGAATGCTGTAGTTTCATGTGTTACCAGATCTCCTATTTTTTCCAAGCATTTCTATTAGACAGAGTCATAAGTAAAGCTGATCTTTTTTTTTTTCATTTAAATATTTCTTTTATTATTAAAAAATTCTTTTTGACTAAAAGAGAAGTTTTCATTTTGGTCAGTTTTCTTTTTCCTGAAAACCAAAACTGATTATTTTTGGTTAAAGACTCTCTGTGTGTGTGTGTGTGTGTGTGTGTGTGTGTGTGTGTGTTTTGTAAAAAATAAAAAATCTGATTTTATTTTTTGAAAACAATCTTTTCACCAAGAAGCTGGTTTTGAGTTGGTTTTGGTTTTGTGTATAAAAAAATAAAATAAAATTGTGGGAAATTTAAAAAATAACAGTTATTTTTGAAAATTTCCTACAAAAAAGAAAAGGCATTGATCAACCAGCTGTACTTATAAGCACTAGATAGGCAGGTCTGAAGTGGTGTTGTAGCTGTGTTTGCCCCAGGATATTAGAGAGACAAGGAACAAAGAATTCATTCAAATAAATGGAGATTTTCTGAGGCCTTTTCGGTGAAAAACCCAAAATGTCAGTTTTTGAAAAATCAATAAAAGTTTTTCTGGCACACACACTGGAAATTTTTTTTAAAAAAAAAGCATTTTCCTTTAGAAACAAGGTCATTTTTGTTGTTGAAAAAAAAAGCATTTTGGATGGAAAAATTGGGACCAGTTCTATGAATAAAGTTTGGAGGTGAATTCTTACAACATCTGTTGTTGAGGATTGCTCTTTATACCCTGGGAAAGCAGAGAAGTGGGTTGATAGAATGCAAAATTCAAAGGTCAGACTGCAAACGTCTTTCTTCCTTTTTTTCTTTTGCAAAAGAGAGGCAAATGTGATTCTGGTGCACATGCTCCATTTGTTTCTAAACACAGCAATGTATCTGAAACCATGTGCTCCTTGGAGATTTTGCACTGCCCAGTATGTAGTGCAATCTGGAGGCTTCTTTCAGGAAGGCGGTGACTTTCTACAGGAACTCAGTGTTACCCAGGGGCAGTCAGACGCAAGAAATCCCCTGCTTGATGGAAGAAATATTACAGGAATCACTATTTCACTAGGAGGGTGGTGAAGCACTGGAATGGGTTACCTAGGGAGGTGGTGGAATCTCCTTCCTTAGAGGTTTTGAAGGCCCGGCTTGACAAAGCCCTGGCTGGGATGATTTAGTTGGTGTTGGTCCTGCTTTGAGCAGGGGGTTGGACTAGATACCTCCTGAGATCTCTCCCAACCCTAATCATCTATGATTCTACAGGCTGCAGGAGTGAAGCTCCAAATGTATCAATGATGTTAAGACAGAGCATTACACTTACAAGGGGGAGGAGGGATAGCTCAGTGGTTTGAGCATTGGCCTGCTAAACCCAGGGTTGTGAGTTCAATCCTTGAGGGGGCCACTTAGGGATCTCGGGCAAAATTGGTCCTGCTAGTGAAGGCAGGTGGCTGGACTCAATGACCTTTCGGGGTCCCTTCCAGCTCTATGAGATAGGTATATCTCCATATTTATTTATAATAGGGCTGAATTGTACACCCATGTGAAGGGAAAGAAACCCCATAGTGTTTGGTACTAAATTCTGTATGGGACAGCAGTTTCCAGTGACTTCACAGATACAGACAATGGGAGTGAAATTCTGATCCCAACTTAGCCAATGGCAAAAATCCCAGTGACATCAGTGAGGCCAGGAATTTGCTCTGCAGTTGTGAGTTCAACTCCAGCTACACTTCAAGACCTTCAGAAGCGCACTGGCCTGTTCTCTGTAGATCTCTTAGGTGGCAGTGCTACACATATACCCTCTCCAGGACATGACAGGCTTACCTGTCCACAGCCCCTTCTCACCAGCTATGCCAGGTCATTGGCTCACCAGGAAATGCCCCCCAATTCAAGGACTCCCTAAGCCCGGCACAGAGGTAACACTGCCAGAGGTAACTTCACCAGCTCCAGAGTTGGGCACAGAAGCCTGTCACAGGGTAGCTAGTCCCTGTGGATAGACTAAGCCCAGCTCACTGGGACCAGACCAGGTGAGCCCAATCCAGGTAATTGAACAGGGCTGAGCTACAGCTGGGCCTGCTAGAAGGCAGCTGGGAAGGAAGCATTGGAACAGGTTTAGCCCTGAGGAGCACAAGCCACACAGGAGTGAAGGTGAAGCTAGCAGCTGTGGTTGGTCCAGTAGCAGCGCCAGCATTTCCGGCGCCCTAGGCAACGGAAGGTCCGCCCCCAAATTTCCACGGCCAGCCGGGGCGCCGGCGCCTCTCAAATGTTTGTGCCCTAGGCAACCGCCTAGGTCGCCTAATGGGTTGCGCCGGCCCTGGGTTGCTCCCTAGAGCAAAGGGCTCAGGGAAGCAGCCCTGTAGCTGCTGCTCTAGGAGGGGAGCAGCAGTGCCAGACACCTCCCGGGTGGTCCTCGGGCTCAGGGCTGAGTTAAGTCTATTTTCTGTTTGTTTGATAACTTCTGCTTAAAGAAATAAACCTCCTTGAAAAGACTGAGCCTGGCACCACATGCTGTGGAGCTGGGCAGAAGCCATGGCTGGGTGACAGGGTCGTTCTGCAATGGGGACCGGCTGTGGGTTTGCTGGAGCACAGACGGGGGCTTGGGGATGGGAGGGAGTGGGGCTTGGACAGACCCGTAGCCAGGTCATTTAATGCCCCTACATATCACCATAGCAGGTTTGTAGCAGAGGTGCAATTCAGGAGAGCCCCAGGAGCTACCGTAACTAGTGCCAGGGGGTCTCACCAGCTTCCAGCAGCCTCTGAATTAGGGACGTGCTCACTTCCCTTCATCCCTGCGCTGCAGAGGGAATCTGCCCTGAAGTAAAGTTTGTCTTGAACTCAGCTTCCTGCATTTGCTACTTCATCTGTTTGTTTTTCTCTCTCTCCCTCTCTTCATGCACTCAGTGTTTAATGGCTACTCTAAGCATTCAGGCATCATGAAGCTTCAAAAGTTCTTACATCCAGTGCATCTAAAACACCAATAAAAAAAATTACAGCCTGGAGGCAAACCCATTTTATTTTGTCATAAATGGACAGCGTGACACACAGAATAAAAGCACTTGATGAGTAGAGCAGTCAGAAAGGGGGGGCGGGGAAAGCTGCAGGAGGATCTTATTTGCAGAACTCAAGGATTGAACACGCTGCAGAAACTTCTTTAATTTTATTCTGATTAACAAAA
The DNA here is from genome assembly GCA_003942145.1 of Platysternon megacephalum. Classification (NCBI taxonomy): domain Eukaryota; kingdom Metazoa; phylum Chordata; order Testudines; family Platysternidae; genus Platysternon; species Platysternon megacephalum. Next base: position 13,686,995 of record QXTE01000016.1, on the reverse strand, counting down.
GACATACGGAGGTAAGCAATACACATTCAAGCCCTGTCTCCCGGTTCTTTGCCTATGTTATTTTTCTTATAATCTTTAGTGGCTTAGGAAATGGCTCTTGGAATGTATATCCTGGGAGGGATGGCTTCCTAACTAATTGTTACACAAAGGGCGAGCAAAGTTACTAGTTTTTCACCCTTTCCACATTCCCCATACAATGTGTAATAGGCTTAATGCAGTTCATTATTTGGCCACTAGATGGCTGTGTGCTGTAATGTGTTTGGCCCCCAGTAAACAAAGGAGTGAAAGCTGGAACTCAAGCTGGGTGGAAGCTGGTTTGTTTATATCCATTTTGCTTGTTAGATACTCCTGTTTAAGGAGCTCTTTGATTCTATGGACAGTGACATGCTGGGGCCAGCCAGAACTCTCATTCTGGCACTGCTGGTTAGTAGTGCTAATCCTCTTACAAGCAATGGGAAGGGGGCACTTTCCCTTCTCATCCATGGAATGGCAAGAGATCTGCTCCACATCCCCAATTCCAGCCAGCCCCAGGATTGCAGTAGCCTCTGTGCCCCTTGCAGCCTTACACAATATGGAGCAATGGCGCATTCCCATATCTCCCTATCCCCAAATCTCTGCTGCACATTGCTACCCCTGTTCCACTCTTGCAACCACTCCACCCTGAGGCAGACCCTAGCTTCCTTGGTTGCAATGAGCCTTAAACTAAAAGTGCCAAGTATCTGCCTATTGACCGTGATTATTTTCATGACTCTTACATGTGGCTAATGGGCTCTTTTTGCTTTCAGTGATCACCTCATAGAACAAGCCACTTTTCAGGGCATGCTTAACTGCTCCCTCCGTTCCCACTCTATTCCTCCCCAGGCCCGGCTCCAGGCACCAGCCGAGCAAGCTCGTGCTTGGGGCGGCAGATTCTACGGGGCGGCATTCCCTCCAATCCTGGGGCGGCACGGCCGCTTTTTTTTTTTGGTTCGCCGATCCGGCCGCCCTGTAGGGGGCGACGGCGCGGAGGAGGGGAGCGCCCTGCTGGGGTCTGTAGAAAGCCCGGCAGGGCAGCCTGAGTCCTTCCCTCCCCGCTGACCGGAGCGGTGCGGAGCCCTCCCGGTGGCGAGCGCCACGCTGAAGCCCTGGCCGCCCCCCTTCTGTCTCTTCTCCTGCTCCGTCCCCCTTCCCCCCGCTAGCCAGGGCACGTCTGCAGCGCAGGGAGTCCCCCTGCACGCTAGCTCCGGCCACGCCGCAGGTTGTTGGTTTTTTTTGCTTGGGGCAGCAAAAAAGCCAGAGCCGGCCCTGTTCCTCCCTACCCCACAGCTCCAGCCACCCTTGTCACAATTAACTGCCAAACAAGGACTACCACAGTTGGAGTAAATCTCTTACCTCACCTTCCCCCTCTTCTCATCTCACAGATGGAGTCTTTCACTGAGACTGAGGTCTCGGTGGTGAAGGTGCCCTTGACTGACTCTAGCTCCCCCGGCCGATGGATTTCTCTTTTGCTTGTGGTGCCTTTGTGGCAATTTCTTTCATGCTTCTCTGCAATATACATTGTTAGGACACATTTATATCCCAATAGCCGTGCTGGGCTTTGGATGCTATTGTAAGCGAGGGAATGGTCCTGCTATTGTGGGGAACATTCCTGGCTTATACACTACCCCGGTGAAGTGGGCTAGCGAAAGGATCTGAGTCCTCGCTCCCACTCCCTTTACCCAGAGGCCTGCCTGACCTCGAGGGCTCCCCCTCCACTCTCCTGTGTGGCAGAGTCCTCGTAACCCCAACAAGGCTGGGCCCAGGATTCCTGGGGGGGGGGGGTTGACACCGAACCTTGTCGTGGTCACTCAGAGCAGGGGCTAGGGTGTCCCCACTCCGGGGTGCTGCTTTCTCTGCACTGGACGCTTCCCTGATCCACTGATCACTGCATACAGTTCAAAGCAAATACCATTTATTAAACAGCAATCACTTAAAAAAAATAAGGAAAAAATGGGAAAGATTTAAGGAACACACATAACCTATGCCCTGTGGCATGGGGACATCACAACCAACGTCTCTGGAATGTAAGGGACGTTCACAGTCTGTTCCTCACAAATCCCAGGCCCCTGCCCAGGCCCTGGCAGTGCTGCAGGGATGCTGCGGGTCGAACACTTGCTCTGGTGGTGGCCACACGCCCTCAGGTTCTAGGTGCCAGGGCCCTTCTTCCCAGCGTCGCCCCCGCCCCGTCGGGGTTACGGTCCCCGTCCAAGTCTGGCCTGCAAGGCCTCTTGGCTGGGGGCATCTCCCTGCGCTGGGCCCGCTGCCCAGAGTCCCCCTCGCTCTCCATAGCTGTTCACCGCACCAGGCTCCAGACTGCTCCAGCTCCACTCTGCCTCAGCACCAGCAATGCTGCTGTTCTGCCTCCAGCCCTCTAGGCTGCTTTTCTGGCCCCTCTGGCTCTGGTTGCTGCAGTTCTGCTCCCAGCACAGGGCTGCTCTCTGGGCTGCTTCTGTGGCTCTGCTCCCAGCACTGACCTGCTCCATGGGCTGCTTCTCTGGTTCTCTCTGGCTGGCCTGGCCCTGCTCCCCAGCTCAGCTTGGGCCCCTGCTCTCTTCTTAGCTCTCAGCCCTACTCTATCTGACCCAGGCAAATCCAGCTCATCCGGAGGATGGGACCCTCTTGGCCTCTTGACTGCCACATTAGCCTGCCCACCCTGTCAATCAGGCTGACCTGGAGCACTGTTCCTGGGGACTGTCAGTCTCAGGGTCCTGATTTCCCATTGACCCTTCCCCTTCCTTTTGGTACTGGGAGCTAGCCAACCAAAACCCCTACTGACTTTTAGTAAGGGGCCAACAGTCCCCTTACACTATTTCAGAGGGGAGAGTCCTCTTTCATTTTTGACACTTCTCTGCTGGGAGAGAGGAATCGAGTTAGCGAGGAGTCGACTCTCCAGCTGGGTTCTCTCTCACTTAACGACTGCGAAGGGCTGCCTGCTAATGCTCATGTGAGTGTCAGTGTGAGAAACCAAGGAGGAAAGCTCACCAGAGCCCTGGGAATGACAGAAGGGAATTTGGCCTGGCTGTGAAGCCTTCCTTAGCACAGGGTTTCACGGCACTGTAGTGCTAGATGTGCTTCCTACATCAAATGCAAGACCATATTCTTCATTGCCAGTTGAGTTACAGGGGTTGTCGGACAACCGGCAACTTTCCCCATAGGTCCTGTCTGCGCCACTGCTAACTCTGGAGCAGGCCTGCCTATAGGCCTTTCAGCGGTGTGTAGAGTACATCCAGTACATGCCTACCTAGCCCGGGTACAAATAGCCATGGAGCGGGTGAGGCACTGCTTAGGCTACTAGAGTGAGGCCACCTTGACCTACTCACCCAAGAGGAAGCTTCCCATGTCTACACTGCTCTGTTTAGCAGTGTAGTGCTCCGGTGCTTCCCCGCTCCTGAGCCTTTCCCTGCCACAGCGAAAGGGGAAAGCGCCATATTCAGAGCAGCAAGCTCTGACTTGGGCCCATTCCAAGCTTAACATCCATAAAAGAGCAGGGCCATTCACTTCCTAGACCTGTCTCTCAGTGCATTGTCAGAGGGGCCATGATTTCAGGTGTCTTTCTCTGCAGACTTCTTGGTGATTGTTTTTTTTCCCCTGTTGTCCACAGTTGATTGATGCTGCTTGATACCCTCCCCCACCTCCCCATTTAACTATATGGATTGGAAGACTTTACAATCTTTCCTCTATGTCTTGCTGTTTAAAGAATACCTTCTCCAGTAGCAAATTCTGAGAAATCCAGAAAGCAGTCACCACACTGGAAGCCAGCCAGGATTTCAGGGCTAGCTTTCCTCTTTTAACACACATTTTTCTGATCTGTTCTGTAGGGTTTTTGTTATCCCTTTCTCTTTCTGTGTTTACACAAATGTATTCTTCTTAGAAACATAAACTAAGGGAATCTGACAAATGTAACACTACAAAACCGAGTAGCTAATACAGATAAAAGATTACTATATTTTTAATCAACCGTGATATTTACACCAGGTTCTTGTGGGGTCAGCACTGTTTACTTTAATCAGATGGGAAGTTATTTGTATTTTATTGTTCCTAATGAAAATCTGCTCTGCAAATTTTATTGAATATCCACTGGGGGTATAATTCCATCCCCAGATGAGAGGCTTAGGTTTTGAAAAGTTTTGTTGAAACTTAAAACAAGTGACAGAAAATGCAAATGAAAGCACCACACCTGTGTAAAATAAGGGGAAGATTGTGGCTTTGAAATAAGGTGAGTCCATCCTACCCAGGATGAAATTCATTTGCTGAAAGCCATCAAGAAATGCATGTACCACTTAAGTCCCACTACAGCCCAGACAACTTAAAGAGGGTTTAACTAGTGTCTAGGTCTTTTGCTGGTTCTCTGCACAGAGATGAATTTATCCCCCATGTATTTCCTGGATCCTAGCTGCTGCCTTTACTAACTGACATAACATTCTGCTGTTATTTATTCTCATTACTCCTATTTTTCTAGCTCTGGGAGAAGGAGATGGATTCTCTTCTGCCTAGACATCATCAACAGAAGTGGCATGTTGATCTGGGCACATCTTTCTGAAACATCAAGTTGAAATTTTTCAGCTAGGAAATGCTGTGTTATGCTTCTAAGAAACACATGGAATCTTTTAAAGGGGATAAGGCAATACACCACGTTTATTGAGAGTACAATTTAAGCATTACAATCAGCATATGCTTCCATTCACACACACCCCCCCCCAAAAGGTTCTGCAGCTGGACTTTATAGTTACCAGTCTTTAGTGTTGCTTGGTCAGTTCCAGTGGCCAGCTGAAACTGCACACGAGGGTGGGGAGCTGGGCCTCTGTCGAACGCGTTCGAGGCTCCGATGTTGATGCAGAACGAACCCAAAGTCCCATGGCAATACACCCTTCTTTTATAGTGATAAATTCCCATACAAGTCTCTGGACCTTGCTGTGTTACACCGGAGCTGTTCAAGGCTGCTCCAATCAGCATTATTTGGGTTATTTCTGGGAGATAGCAGCAGCTGTTTCTTATCTCGTCCCTCTGGCTCCACTCTTTAGCTTGTCCTTGGGGTGTCTGCCTTTGCTTTAGGGTCGTCAATCTGCCATCCGGGTGAAAGGTGGCACCTCTCGACTCCTCCACTCCCTTCTTGACCATCTGGCCCAGTTGTCCTTTCTCAGTTAATTCCCACTCACACCAAACAGTAAATAAGGCAGTTACAGCCATAAAACGTCTCTCCTTCTAAAAACTATCATTAACACAATCAGTAAAGATTAAACTCAGAACAATTTCTTCTTACTAATTCAAGGCTACGGTTTCTTCTTACTAATTCAAATCTAGCAAAATGGAGTATGAAGCAAAATGGAGTACAATTTTACTTGAGACAATTTCTTCCCATTAGGGCTTTGCTTACAGCTGAAACAAACTGTTGACATTTCGGGGGGGAACAAAACCAAAACCCGTACTTTTTCAGCAATATCAGTCACTGAAATTGATCTGAATTCTCAGACAGGTGTGGTCAACTCAAATCTGCATTTTGCACCCAAAAACAAACTATTTGCACGAAAAATGTTGCCCAGCTCTACTTGTGCGCATGAAGCACAAGGAGCAGGACTGAGTCTGATCACCGCACAGGAGTTAGCAGGGGAGATGAGAAGGGTGTGGTAGAAGGTTCCTCGCACCCCTTTCTACACTGTGCATGCGGACGAGGAAAGGCATAGCCCACCTCTGATTGCACTGCACCAAGGGATGCACCAGTAGCATGCAACATGGGGCTATGGTTTCTTTTTATTTATGTCCCCCCCGCCCTTTTTCAAATTAAAATTGTGCTGACAAGCTCTAACCTTAAGCAAAACATAAGCACTTAAGTGCCTCATCAGAGAGAGGGATGCTATCCCAGAGGATGCCGAATGACTAGGATTTCATTAAAGAGAGGGGAGAAAAATCCTATTAAAGCGAGTAACTCTGACCCTACAAGAATGTTTTCTCTCTTGAAAATGCCTTTCCTAAACACCCTGATGCTAGTGCTCATTTGTCTCTGAATGATATTGCAGAAACTTTCCCTGACACTCCTTTGGGGATACAGTCTTAGCTCTTATCAGTGATACATCGGCTATTTTTTAATCACATGGTTGAACTGTCTCTTTCTTTCTGCGGTGCCCTTGGCTTGTTCCACTCTAACGCAGGGCGGTGTTTACCACCCTAAACTTGACTGCGATCAATTGACTGCAGTAAGAGAGACTGCACGATGGGTTTTACAACAAAAGAACAGGCTAGGATGGGCTGTAGGGAAAGAGCATTGGAGGGGGGTCTAGAAGCAGACAAGGGGAGACGAAGGAAGGGTTAGAATCCAGGGCTGCTTTTGGAGCACTGCACTGAGTGGCAAAGGGTTCGCCTTGCAGGGAAAATCTAGACCTGGCTTTGGATGAGAGAAGCAGTGTGGGCTCACGGCCTGGTGTCTACACCTGCTCCCACCAGCCTGGGCCTTCCAGAGAGGTTGCGGGGAAGTCTTTCCTTCACTCTCCTGCTTCTGGGGTAAGACCAAACAGATCCTGCATGGATGGGAAGGAGTAGATAGCCTGCGGAGGGTGACGATCTGTTGGGATCAACACAGGGAAGGCTGTTGCTCTGAAGAGGGCCAAAGATATATTCTGCTTTGTTTCCACAGGCAAGGGAAGATGTTGGATTTGGCTACAGCCAGGACCAGATTATCCAGATTACTCAACCAGCCAGTGGGAAACTGGGGTACTGCTACACGACTTGATGTTGGACCAAGTGAGGCTTGTGGAAGAAAACAGAGTCTTCACTCTCAGGTTGGTTGCAACAAGTCAGAGAGAGAGTTTATTTTCCTGACACTTGCAAGGGGAGAGTACACCCGGACCGGGGTTCCCCCCGTCCCAGGCAGGTCTCCGTTAGATAAACAATGAGGGCAAGCATTTATACCTTTTATTACAGACAATAATGATCAACAGCTGCATTTTGTTTATGCATATTCCTTCCTGATATCTTACTTTTCTCAGAAATTTTCTGCTACAGTCTGCGTTCCATTCTTGTCTAACACAAGGTCAAAATAACCTCGTACAGGTTTTTTTGTTCCATTCGCTTTCCACTTGCCCAGGCCCTGCCTTCAAGTTTCGTGTTATAGAGTTAGTGTCAGCCTGACTTTGTTAGCCTGACTCTTGCTCTATTCCTAGAGACTAAGATATCTACATTCAAATTCCCTTTATCCTTTTCTCTGCTTCCACAGGCTACATGACCCCTATAAGTCCTCTCTCCTTTTCTTGACTTTCTCTACATTCTTGGTCCCAACTGCATCCTGTGGCAATGAGTTCCAAAGGCTAATTTTATGTTGAGTGTCTATATATTTTAAAAAGTGTATTTTCTTTTATCGGTCTTCAACTTGCTGCCTTTCAATATCATTAAATTTCCCCTTGTCCTTGTATTATTAGCAGCAGGTGGCTTAGAAAGAGGGGTGTCAGGCATGCACTAGCCACAAAATCCTTCTGCCTGCAGTACTGTCATTCTACCTTCTTGCTTACCAGTCATCAATGCATGCCTGTCACCTGGTGTATATTGACATTATTAGCGATCTGCTTGTAGATTTCTATTCCTGTTGCCTCTCAGAACCAACTCAACGAGCCTCATATCTAGTTCCTTCACTTCGGGCAGAGGTGTGTGCGGTTAGGCAGCCGAATGAAGGAGCACTCTCCATTCAGCTGTCCAGGAGCAGCGCCAACCTGGTGGGAAATTTGCCTGTTGAGAAAGGTGCTTATTGAATTTGGGATCAGTAAAGACGGCTGCTGACTGTTATTGTCACATGTCAGGGAAAGATAAGACGCCACAGGGTTTTATAACAGTTAGCATACAGGTGGATGGGAGAAGGAAAGGCTTTCTATACACAAAGAGCATCCATGTGTTACAGTCAGAGCAACTTCTCTTTTGAACAAGAGTAAGAAGGCCATCATGAGAGAGAGAGAGCACACAGTGGATGTCTCTCTATCTGAACACAGAATTGCACTGTCTCTGCCTCAGGAAGAGTGACTCCTTTCCATTTAAAGGGGCAGTACATAGAAAACAAATCACAACAGATGCCAGCTGCAGACACAAAAGACAAAAAAATAACCTTGACTAAAACGTCTTGTAAAAATTTCTGCCAGTTTTATGTGGGATGAATTCTTCCTCCCTGCTACATCGCAACTGCTTGGGTCCTTATAGCAATTGGCCAACCCAGGAACTGTGTTATGTTGATGTATGTGAATCTTAGTTTACGTAAGCGGGGGAACAGGCCCGCTATTGTGGGGAACTTTCCTGGCTCATACACTACCCTGGTGAAGTGGGCTAGCGAAAGGATCTGAGTCCTCGCTCCTACTTCCTTTATCCACAGCCCTGCCTGACCTCAAGGGCTCCCCTTCCACTGTCCTGTGTGGCAGAGTCCTCATAACCCCAACAAGGCTGGGCCCAGGATTCCAGGGGGGCTCGACCCCCAACCTTGTCATGGTCACTCAGGGCAGGGGCTAGGGTGTCCCCACTCCGGGGTGCTTTCTCTGCACTGGACACATCCCAAACCCACTGATCACTACATACAGTTCAAAGCAAATGCAATTTATTAAACAGCAACTAATTTTAAAAAAATAAAGAAAAAATGGGAAAGGCTAAAGGAAAACCCGTCACCCTGCTCTGTGGCACGGGAATGTCACAACCAGCATCTCTGGAATGTCAGGGCAGTTCACAGTCTGTTCCTCACACGTAGGGTTACCATACGTCTGTATTTTCCCAGACATGTCTGGCTTTTTAGTTCTTAAATCGCCATCCGGGAGGAATTTTTAAATATCTAAAAACGTCTGGGGAAATACGGACGTATGGTAACCCTAAGTCCAAAGTCCCGGGGCTGGCGGCGCTTCCTGGGGAAGCTCCCGGCGCCTGCCCGCCGACAGGAGGCTGCAGTGTGGGCGGCCCCTAGGCACAGCGGCGGAGGGGGTCTCCACGTGTTGCACCAACTCCCTCCTGCCCAATCAGAGCTGCGGGGGCGGGGCTTGCAGGTGCCGGCAGCGGTCAGAGAGCCCTCCGCCCCATCCCCACCCAACCCGACCCTAGGAGCCAGAGGGACCTGCCGGATGCTTCCCGGGAGCCACCCCAGGTAAGCACCGCCGGGACTCCCCACCTCGCCCCCTGGCAGGTCCCTCTGGCTGTTAGGGTCGGGTCGGGTCAGGTCAGGGGGGTGGAGGGCTCTCTGCACGCCTGCAAGCCCCACTCGGCGGCTCCGGCAGCTCCCATTGGTGCTTTTCCCGGCCAATGGGAGCCATGGAGCTCGCGCTTGTGGCGGGCGCAGCACGTGGAGACCCCTCGGCTGCCCCTGATCCTAGGAGCCAGGGGGACCTGTGGCAGGAGGGGTGAGTAGGGTGAAGAGGCGGGCAGCGGGGGGTGAGTAGGTGAGCGGGGGGGTGTGTGAAAATACCAGCGGCGGGCAGCGGGGGTTCAAGAGGCGAGCGGCGAAGGAGCCAGCAGCAGGTAGGTGGGTGGGGGTGAGGAGGTAAGCGGCGAGCCAGTGGCAGGCGGGGGTTCTCGGGGCGGGCATGGGGGTTTCTGGCAGGGGAGTGAGGAGGCGAGCGGTGGGTGGGGGGCTGAGGAGGGACGCAGCAAGCCAGCGGCGGGCCAGGGGGTGAGGAGGGGTGCGGTGGCGGGGCCGAGCGGGGAGGAGGCGGGACCTGGGGCAGAGTGGGGGCGGAGCGTGGGAGGAGCGGGGGTGGACTGTGGGTGGGGCCGACATCCCCCGTGGAGTGTCCTCTTTTTTGAATGTTCAAATATGGTAACCCTACTCACACGTCCCAGGCCCCTGCCCAGGCCCTGGCTGTGCTGCAGGGATGCTGCGGGTCGGACACTTGCTCTGGTGGTGGCCACACGCCCTCAGGTGCCAGGGCCCTTCTTCCCAGTGTCACCCCTACCCCGTCGGGGTTACGATCCCCGTCCAAGTCTGGCCTGCAAGGCCTCTTGTCTGGGGGCATCTCCCGGTGCTGGGCCCTCTGCCCACGGTCCCCGCTCGCTCTCCCCAGCTGCTCCCTGCACCTGGCTTCAGACTGCTACAGCTCCAGCTCCACTCTGCCTCAGCGCTGCAGCTGCTCTGGCTCCAGCCCCCTGGGCTGCTTTTTCTGGCTGCTCTGGCTCTGGTTGCTTCAGTTCTCCTCCTCTCCTGCTTCTGTCGCTCTGCTCCCAGCACCGACCTGCTCCCTGGGCGGCTTCTCCGGCCGGCGCGGCTCTGCTCCCCAGCTCAGCTCGGGCCCCTTCTCTCTCCTTAGCTCGGTCCCACTCTGTGACCCAGGTAGCTCCAGCTCACACAGAGGACGGGATCTCCCTGGCCTCCTGACTCCCTCGTTATCCTGCCTGCCCTGTCAATCAGGCTGACCTGGAGCATTGGCCTCTCCCCACTGTTCCTGGGGACTGTCAGTCTCAGGGTCCTGATTTCCCATCGACCCTCCCCCTTCCTTTTGGTACTGGGAGCTAGCAACCAAAACACCCCAATGAGTTTTAGTCAGGGGCCAACAGTCCCCTTACATTTAGTTTGCACCTTTGCAAGAGGTAGCATAGCCCAGTGGTTAAGGCAGCAGTGTGACAATTGTGAGGTCTGTGTTCCAGCCCCCGCTTTCCAGAAGGCATGGAATGTACTAGACATTGGTATTTTTCTACAGCTTTATTTTTCTTTAACATTACTCTCAAGTTTTCTATTAAACTCTGTCCCTGCTATATCCTAGAGGCCAGTTGAAAGGAAGAATAAATTATATAAAGGATTTCAATTTCTATTAAATTCCACAGGTCATTAATTTAAGAATGGTAAAGTGCCCACTGAGTCTCTTTGGGATTTGTGCTTCTAATTCACGTGGGTGCTTTTGAAAACACCACCCTTTAATATCTGTTAACATCTCGGTGACTTTCCATAAAGGTTCCCATTGATAGGTGACATTCATCCCTGTGTAATGCCTCTGTTTCTCCCATATGCCACATAAATAACAATGAACACATACTTTGCTAAAGAACTTGGAAATCTATGGATCTATGGTCTAAATATTTATTTAGTTGTTTATACACTCACACACGCACACACACACACACACACACTTATATCTGTCTATCTACCTATCGAGGCAGATCTAAAATAGACTGATTTGCCCATCCCTGTAAAAAAGCACTATCCTTAATTTGCTTTTCCTTTTACACACACGCTTCCCCCGCAGTTTATGTGGCACTGAAATGCCTCAAACACTATCTTTTTCTCTGAGCCTCTGCCCGATGTCATTTCCGCTGCTGTCCTGATTTCGTATTTGAAGACTCTACTGTGAGAGGTAAAAGCTCTTTGGAGAGAGGAAAGAGGCATTTGGAATGATGGAGCAACCGTTGCTGTGATTGGCAGGGTGTGTTTCAGTGTTTTGTAATGCCGAATATAATCGTTTATTTGATTCCATCATCCACTCTCTGATAACAGAAAATCACAGAAACCACTTAGACTTAACTGCAGAAGAATGGCTAGACAACATTCCAATCACTGCAAACTAGCAAAAGTCTGGGACTGGATGGCTTCTTAATAGAATTCTACAAAGAATTTTAAAATGTGTGGTTTGGTTTGTTCTGTTAAATATGTTTGTTTATTATCTTTAATGATGCATAAAATGTAGCTTTATAAAACGTATATGCATATAATATTCATACTCACAGAAAGTGAATCAAAGGCACTATAAAGAATTCCATGACTGTATAAACATTATAATAAGCAAACAAATATAGCTACCGATGAAACGAGACATTAAAGATCAAAGGCTGAAATTCATGTATTTGCAAAGGGCCAGAATAAGATTTAAATGCGCCACTTACCCAGTTTTCTGGCCCTTTGCACAAGAGTCAGTTTCACCCTACAGTTGTACATTATCTGTACAAACTAAATTTTTACAAACATTTGTTTGTCTTACGCTAACCACTAGTGGCCCCAGTCAGAAGGGGGGTGAGGGGGTAACTGTGATAGGCAGGGCTGAGCAAATAACTGATGTTTTGGTTTGGTTGCCAAACAAAAAAATAACAATAAGTTCAGGTCAAACCGAAAGGACAGATTTTCTTGCCAGGATAAAAACCAGAACAAAATTTAAAATATTGTTTGATCCTAAACTAAACATTTAGTTTTCGGGGTATTTTTTTTACGCTTTCTAGGTCGCCTTTTTTTTTTTTTTTTTTAGTTAAATCTAGTTAAATAGCTAAACAAAATGTTTAGATCCCCCCCTCCCCCCCGTAACAGTTTCAGTCGACTTGAAACTGCATTTTTCCACAAATAAACTATTGGCCTAAACAAATTCAGCCAGCTCTAGCGCAAGGCCCTGGACAAACACATAGTAAGAGATAGACTCCGCCCCCAAAGGACTTATAAGGTAAATAGACAGGACAGGACAAAGCTGAAATGGGGGCAAAGGGCTAGGCGGCGGTAACTCCTCCCTCATAACGTTGAGCACAGAGGTTAGGGTGCTCAGTTGAGATGTGGAAGACCCCTGGTTCAAGCTCCCCTTCTACCTGATGAGAAGAATTCAGGATCTGCTACCTCTTAGGTGAGCGTTCTAGCCACTGGACTATGGGATAGTCTGATATGAGTCTCCCTCGACCTGTTTCTTAAATTATTTATCCAAAGTGCAACCACTGAGGCAAGACTGAGGGCACCCCATCTCACACTAGAGCTCCGGGATTAGGGCACTCTCTGAGAGGTGGCCGATCCCTTCTTCTCGTTGGAGGGGCACTTGAACCAGAGACCACCCACATCCAGTGTCATTACCTTAACCACTAGGCTAAAAATTATGAGGGAGGTTGACCTCCTCCTCCCACACACGTACCAGGCCATTTTGTGGGGCGGTAGGTGGCCTCGGAGCATGCCTGCTGGATTGGGCCCCACAGGTGAATGAGGCGGAGGAAGATCTATCTTCCCCTGCTTTGTGGATGGTGTTGGGGTGTAGGCGTTTGGAGGCCAAGAGGGAGGCAGCAGAGTGCAGGCCCAGTTTCAGAAATGGAGGCACCTAAGGAATGGTGAAAGTAATTCAGCATCGGAACAATTTACCAAGGTCGTGGTGGATTCTCCCTCACTGGCAATTTTAAAATCCAGATCGGATGTGTGTCTCAAAGCTCTGCTGTAGGAATTATTTTGGGGCAGGTGTTACGGAGTCCCCAGGCGATGCTCTGGAACTGCTCCCCACAAAGCCAGTCAGGACTTTGGGGAGCCTCCTCTCCCATGGAGCAGACTGTCTTTAGGGCAAGAAGCTCACACGGCTTCACCTCCTGGGTCTCTCCTGGGAGCATTCAGCATATGCCCCTCCGTGCGCTTCCCACAGCGAGTCCGCCCAGGCGGGGTTATGGGGAAGCCAGAGGTCCTGCACGCACCTCCCACTTCGCAGTCAGATGTGACTCTCAGCCAGCCAGTAAAACAGAGGTTTATTAGATGACAGGAACACGGTCTAAAACAGAGCTTGTCAGTCCAGCGAATGGCAGGTCCCTGGCCTGAGCTATACAGGGGGTCAGACTAGATGATCACATCGGTCTCTTCTGGCCTTGGAATGTATGAACTTTTATTGCAGAATCTTCAGTGCCGAATGAGTTTAGGCACCAGCTGAATGGGAGCTTTGTGAATACCAATGGCACCTAAAGCTGGGAGTTAAGTCCCTAAAGTGGCAATTAGATGCCTAAGCCCCTTTGTGAATCGAGCCCAAAGTGACTTGCCAAAGGCCACACAGCTGGTCACTGGTAGAGCTAGGAGTAAAACCAAGTCTTCCTGCCTTCCAGGCCTGTCAAGGCCGATTCCCCACTCTGGCACTTCGAGCGCAGAAGGTGGGGGCCCGCTAGGATTCTACAAATTAATACTGGCCACTCCAGGCTTATATTAAACTCCCAAGGTTACAGCTTTTCTCTGACCTTGGATGGGTAGATGCTGCCACCACCCAAGTGAAGAACCCCTTTGAGAGCCCAGGAAGGCGCACTTGGGAATTCCTTCCTGTGGGGTACCCTCCAGCCCCTTCACCCCCCACCCCCACCCGGGGAAGAGCTGAGAAAGAAAAAAAAAGGAAATCTGGTGTTGCCACCAGCTAATTAAACAACATGCACAAACCTCTTAAGACACTAAAATCCAATTCTGTTCTTAAAAAAGGTACATTTTATTAATAAAAAAAGGAAAGAAAATACATCTGGGAACTCAAGCTATTGCTAGATTTAAAAAAAAGACAACTAAAAGGATTAAGCACCAAGAATAGCTTTCTTGAGGTCCAGCTTAAAGGTTACAAGCAAAACAAAAGGGCCTGGGGTTAGCACAGAGGAATTCACAAGCCATAACGAAATAAAAGGAATAAACCTAATTCGTCTTCCTAGACATTTCCTGATCTACTTACATAGCTGGGGTTTTAAAAGAGTAGTTTCTAGGTATGATACTGGTGATTTTTTCATTCCTGGCCCAGTCTTCTTACAGCATCGCTCTGCCCTGTCCCCCTCTCCCTGGAGAAAAACAAAAACACACAGACAAAAGGGGAGTCTTGTTTCAATTTTAAAAAGTTCTAGCCTTCCCATTGGCTCTTTCGGCCAGGTGCCCACTCACTTCCTTTTACCTATGCAGCGCAGCGAGACTTTTTAACCCTTTCCAGGTAGAGCAATTAGAGAACAGCTACTAAGAGGGATTTTATAGCTACTAGCTGGCTGGGTGTCCCTAAAAGGGAGCTCCCCCCCCCCCTTCCCCTTCATTTAGCACAAGGCCACTGCCTGATTCACTGTAAACCACACTGGCTCTCTTGGGCCTGGTCTACACCTAAAATTTAGGGCAACCTAGTTACATTGCTCAGGGGTGTGAAAAACGCACAGCCCTGAGAGATGTAGTTAAGCCAACCTAAGCCCCAGTGTAGACATTGCTGGGTAATTGGGGGAATTATTCTGTCGATCTCTTTACCTGCTCTTGGAGGGGTGGATTAGTTACAGGGACAGAAAAACCCCTTCCGTTGCTGTAGCGAGTGGCTACACGGCAGCTGCAGCATCCTTGCTGGGCTGCCGTAGCATCTGCAGTGTGGCCATTGCCTTGGGCTCCTATGTTTTTAAATCTCTCTGGATGATTTCCGAGTTAGCACGTAATATTCTAATGGAATACATACCTCCCATTCATTCTGACAAAACCTTGTGAGTGCATTCTCATAGACGCGTACAAATCCACAGCGGCGCACTGTTTGCTGTTTCCAAGTCTGCGAATTAAACCTGATCCAGAGCTCATCCAAGTCAATGGAAGCCTTTGCACTGACTGCAATGGGTATTGGCTCAAACGCAGAGTGGGAAAACATCACCATTGTATCATTCGTGAATGTTAAGATCTTTGCAAAAGGAGCGTAATGGCTAATGGATGGAAAGGGATTGATCTCTATCCAACACCATCCTTTAGAACAAGTCGTTCTCTAACACCATCAGACGGTGACTAAACGTAATAAAATTCTGTATCGCTTGGGCTTGCAATTAGTTATTTATACAGTGCCATTAGTGTGCATAGTGCTTGACATATAAAGATTCATCCTCTTGCAGTCGGAGGCCTGGTCTAAACACAGTGTTTGTACCGACTTGACCATTTTAATTAAGGGTGTGATTATTTTTTTTGACCAAAAGAAATAAATCTGTACAACCGCTTGGATGGACACAGTTATAAAGGAGCTATATAGAGGTATAGCTTATTCCCCAAATTTTACAGGAATAAGCTATACTGATATAAGTAGCTTTTATGTCATAGAATCATTGAATATCAGGGTTGGAAGAGCCCTCAGAAGGTCATGTAGTCCAACCCCCTGCTCAAAGCAGGACCAACACCAACTGTTACAGATCATTGTACCCACACAAGGGTGATTGTACTGATCTAACTACATCAATTTCAAACCCATAGATAAAGCCCTACAGAAACTATGGGCAGACAAGACCTAACATCAGATTCTACCACCCTGACTCATACTGAGTAGCACATAACAATACAAGAATTCCCATTGAGATCTGTGGATGAAATTCATTCCTGAGCAGAGACCCAGCACAAGGGAAGTGTAGCAGGTAAGTGGGACTTAAATGGGGGTGACTTTCAACCCATAAGAGTAAGGTTGGGGGGTTTGATGTTCACAGTGCCCCACTGAAGGGCATTGTGGGAAACTCAGCCCTTAAAGGCAAAGTCCCTAATACCACAGGGAGAAATGGACCCCTAAATAACGCTGTGAAGTTAGTTCTTTGGCTAACAAAATAATGAACTAGTCTGAATTTTCACCCTCCTTCCCCACCCCCCAACAAAACCCTCCACTAACTGAACCCAAACATGACTGTGGCTTGGGAATGTGTAATTAAACTCCCTGCAACCTCCTGGTTCTGTCCGATATCCTTAGACAAAGGCAGTTCTCATCATGTCATCACAGCTTCCTGGACTCCTGATGGCATGGTAAATATGTAGAAGACAAATGCAATTAGTATTTACTCTTGATTCTCTAACAACATAGGCTTACATATCAAGGGTTCTCGGCTACTTAGCATGGCTTTGATAACCATATACAAGGAATGGCCTTATTTACCATTTCAAATCTCTTCTAATAGGTCCTTAAGGGTTGCTTGCAGGTCACCCAGCCTGCTGGTTGCTTAACGTTCATTGGCTCAGCGTCACAGCTTCATATTTAGTAAGAACCATTAAACAAGAAGAAATAAACGACCAGCCCTTGCCGAAAGCGGCCTATTTGCTGGGTCGTGAGAGGCCCTCTTGGTTTACCAATGGATCCGGAGCCCACAAAGGTTGAGAACCACTGCGTATGGGCATTCGCATTTACCATGGGAGATCCCTACTCAAAATCAGACAGATCAAAGATTTTAAAACAGTCTCCTACCTCCCAGATGAGTGCCGTAACCACTGGGCTCTGGGGTGTTCTGGGACCCCAGACTTTCCCACACAAAAGCTGGTTAGGCCATGCTCTAAGCACACCTACCAGATCTGGTCCTGCAGACCAGATAGGTAGAGGACCCTATTCCTTGTTTAAGGATTCGGCCAGGGTTTAGGTGTGAGCAAGAGCTCCGAGCAGCTCAGCAGCGTCAGGTCTTACAGGCACATCCACCGGTAGGAACTTAGATGCCTCCAGGATTAGGCAGTGGCTGAGTGGGGGGGTTGAGAACCTCAGTGTAGGATGACCATATTTCCCTACACGGAAAACGGGATGCCGGCTAAGAGATGGTCAGTGCTCAGGGGAGTTTACTTACAGTACGCAAAAAAGATGCGGCAGTTTCAGATATTTTATAGTGTCATATATTTTACTCACAATTCGGTACTTACTGGCCTTGTCTCGCTGCTGCTCTTCGGGGTGTGAAGCTGCGCAGTGTTGGCCTGAGCCACCTGGCGCCACCGCTCGCCCCCCAGAAGGTTCCTTGGCACAGCCCTAGGGACGCTGTGCCCCACAGTTTGAAAACCTCTGTCTTATGAAGTCATCACTTAATTGATCCAAATCCTTTTGTTTCCTGTATCCTGGATGGTCTGAATAGTAAAAGCAGTTTGATCACAAGTAGAGTAGTCTAGTCTGAACGGTCTGTTCTGAATAGCATCCCAGTCCTCAGCTGGCAAGAGCAAACGGGACAAATGCCCAGTTTTGCCGAAGAAGTTGTGACGTCTGGGACAGGGCTGTACAAGGGGACTGTCCCGGCCAAACCTGGACGTATGGTCACCCTACCTCAGTGGCTCCTGAATGTCATACTTGGATGCCTAAAGTGGCAGTTAGGGTGTCTAAGTCCATTTGTGGATCTAGCCGGAAGTGACTTGGTCGACGTACAAGTCTGTGGCAGAGCAGGGAAATGAACGCAGCCCTCCAGGGTAGCCCTTTAGCCACCGACAGTCCTTGTAGGTTCCGAAATTCTTTCTGGTTGAACCGACAGTAGAAGCTGCCTTAGAGAAAACAAACCTCCAGCCTTTTGCAAAGTCACTCATCACTAAATGCAACCTGGATGGCTCCTAATATTGGGCATAGCTTCGATTAGGGAAGGCAGTAGCTTACATAGAATTTAACCAGGAAGCTATGTCACAGGAAGCTCTAGTATTTAAATATACAGAGGCCAGGGGGCTCAATCAATGCAAAGTCACTTCAGTTTGCTACTGTTGCAGGGTTGAAGCTCACAGGAGCAGCTGGCCTGGGGGAGGGAGGCCGACATAAATACCGAGCCCGACATGTGGTGTCATATCTATGAATCACTCTGGATTTGCAAGTCAGAACAATCTAATGTGAGGAGAACAATCTTCAGGGAACACTGGATTCCGAATGGAATGGTGTAAATGGACATCTAAGGCAATGCAGCCTAATGTACAACACACTGCTACACATGTGATCTAGCCACATACAATGTCTACCTGTTGAACCTTTGCGGACTGACTTGATGGGCTCATTATCAGTGTAGAACCATGCAGACCCCATATATAGCTTTACTAGGGCATATAGAATCCAGGGCTTCTTACCTACCACCCCTCCCTGCTATCCTTTAGATAAGATGAAAAGTCAGAAGGACATAGATTCTGATCCTGGCTCTGATGCTACTTGCTGTTGGACCTTGAGAAAGTCACTTCAACTCTCTGGGCTCCAGTTTCCTTATCTGCGGACATGGTAACTCATATGGACGAAACTGGAAAAATGGGTATGATGCTTAACCTCCTTTGCAATGTGCTCTGAGATCTCTAGAAGGCGGCACGTGAGCTGATTTTCAGTGGCACTCACACTGCCCGGGTCCTGGCCACCGGTCCGGGGGGCTCTGCATTTTAATTTAATTTTAAATGAAGTTTCTTAAACATTTTAAAAACCTTATTTACTTTACAAACAACAATAGTTCCGTTATATATTATAGACGTATAGAAAGAAATCTTCTAAAAACGTTAAAATGTATGACTGGCACGCGAAACCTTAAATTAAAGTGAATAAATTTAAACTTGGCACACCACTTCTGAAAGGTTGCCGACCCCTGACCTAGATAATAAGGTTTATAGCAGTACTGTCAGAATCTACCACTTTGGGTGTGTTTCAGACCTGCAAAGCTCTCATTTGTACACACATGTGGCAGGGTCTATCAGTCTTTGCTGGTCCCCCGCTTGAGGCGCCAAGGCCTTGACCCCCACGCTTAAAGAAAATTCTCCGTTTGGGCTGCCAAGCCAGAATTTGTCCTCCAGAGATGTAGAAGGGCCAGGAGATGACACAGACCAATAGGGGGCCAGCAGGTGAGTTAAGAAGGCTTGCCGGCTTCTTCTGTGGGAAGTGCTAGGAGAGACTGGGACAGCAGAGAAGTTCCTCAGAACTAGACCAGGGCTCCATGGTCAGGGCAAGTGCTGCAATCAAGTTCTTGCCTTTTACGTTTGTTTGTTTAAAGGCCCGGACGGCCAGATTCTGAGTCAGTTATTATTTAACGGTTTAAAGACTGAACGCTCAGCTTATGACATGGGCTGGCCTGCTCTGGAGTGGCTGCGACACCATGTAAACTGAAGCAGGGGGCACCTGCAAAGCCACACAAAGGGGTGCAGTGGTGGGGAGTGGAACGGCTTACCACATAACAACGAGCAATTGCACATGCAAACGCTAATTGGGGTGCAAACATTTCACATACTCTGGTTACTTAAGGACCTTGCCAGTGTCGCCCTAAGTAAATCAACATGGTTGCCTCAGTACTTGCAGCATTCCCTGTCTATACTGGAAGAAATAGCTAGGGAATGCGACAAGTACTTAAGTAATGTTATTTAATGAAGGCACTTGGCAATTCTTTTTTTTTTTTTTAAGGCTAATCCCTGTATGTGGGAAATTGGGACTTGTGCCTAGGGCCTCTTTTCAGAGCAAAGGTCTCTCTGAGAGATAAGGGGCAGTCATCAGTAAGGATCCTCTGGAATTCAGGCTTAGGATATGTGTGAGGCAGTGTCTCCCACCCTATTTCCTCTCACTTTTCTCTCTGGATAGAGTTGGAGATAAGAAGGGATTATCTCTACCTGCTGGCTGTCTAGATATGGGGCAGAGTATCCGATGTAGCTATAATCTCAGATAGATTTTTTTTTTCCCCTTCACTCTTGTTAGCCAGCAGATTTCCTCTTGGTGTCCGTGGATTATGCTGCTGACATGACCATCTGTGTTCAAAACTCAGAAGCAAGTTGAGAATGTTCGTAGGAAAGGACCCTTCTCCTGGGAGGGAACTTTCATGAAGTTTGCAAGTTCTCTGATTTTTGGAGCGATTAAAGAAATGGTTATAGGATGCAGCCTTTTTCCACTCCTGGTTTGTTACTGCTCCTAACCATAGAATTTGGCATGTTAGCTCCAACTGCAGCGCTTTATCCGCTCTGGAAGTGCATGGTTCAATCTTGGCTGAGATGCTGGTTGTCCTGCTAAATTATACATTATTTCTGGTGATTATAAACTGGGCCTGCAACTGCATGTGTGTTAACATAGCAAAGCTGGATAATTACAAGTGCAATCACAAGCAAAACTTGGGCCAGATTGTCATTTACACTAAGGGCTATTTACACCATTGTGGGTGATGAAAAGGGGCCTTAAAGTGTGCATGAACTGACACTCACTTTACATAGCCAGATTGGTGTAAAGGGGCCTTGGTGTAAGTGAAAATCTGGACCCTTGTCTGTGCATTGTCATGCACATCAGCAGGGCTGCATACATAAAATGGCCATTGATGTCAGTGGGTGGTTGAACTGGGTGCTGGGGCTGGAAAGCAGACATCTCAGGCTAGAGCTGGTCAAAACTTGGAATGTCTGTTCTGTGGGAAATTGAGTCATTTCGAAAAAGCCTTCATCCCAAATCAGAACAAACCCTAGATTAGGTGGTGAATGCAAAGAATAGAGCCAACCCAAGATATGTCTTTAAAGAAAATAAAAGGACCAATACTGAAGCTAAACAGAGCAACAGAGCTGAATCTGCTGGTCTAAGTAGCAGGAACGTGACAGATTCAAGGGAGCTCTCACTGAGCTATCAAGCAAGAACAAGGTCCTCTTCTTTTCTTTAAAGACATATCTTGGGTTGGCTTTATTCTTTGCATTCATCACCTAATCTAGGTTTTGTTCTTGCTCTGATAGCTCAGGGAGATCTCCCTTGAATCTGTCATGTTCCTGCTGCTTAGACAGGCAGACTCAGCCGCTCTGCTCTCTTTAGACTCAGTATTGGACTTGTCTTGCAGTAAAAGTGCTTGAGTTTAAAAGTTAATTTTACACGCAAACTTACAGGGCACAAAAGAAGCAGCAGCAGCAGCACGAGATAAGTTAACTTGTCTAGAGCCATCTAGCTGTTAAACATTTCAGGAAAAGTGGGAAATCAGCTGTTCATGCCTCAGGCCGGTAAGACGCATGGGGCCACTCCTTGCGCTGATCCTACTGTGTGAATGGAACTACTCATATTAGTAAGTGTAACGGGCGCCATCTTGGTGGATGCACTGGGGACTGAACCAAGGACCTCCAGAGCTAAAATCATGAGTTACACTAGCTAATGAAGCAAGGCTGGGTGGGGGGGGGGGAGCTGTGACAACTCACTCCTCTGCACAGCTGCGGACCTGTAACACACCCTCACCAGTGCGTGACATAAGGATTACAGTACTACTCCCCTCTGATCTCATTTTTCTCGCCTATGACAGCCTGCCAGGTGATAGTCATCCCTGGGCGGGAGGTCTGTGCACCACATAGGGCCTGTTTGGAAGGGGAATTAAGTGGTATATCAGCCTCATGCCAGCCCTCTCTCTGCACAGGGGGAAGTTTTGCCTGCAGGGAAGTGCTGCTGCTAAACAGAAGGGTCCCCATCATTTGCAAACCAGACTGTTGGCGTCACACAAACACAGGCGCGCTGGGGTGTGATTTCCCTGCAGAATCAAAGGCATGAGAGTCTGGGTAGGTGGGGAAGGAAGCTCTTATTCCTACCCAGACATCTTCATTAATAGCAAAAAGTACACAGAAAAGTAGAGCAAAGGGAATTGCCCTTTTTTTGGTACACAAACTCTCTCCTTTTCATGCTGTGCTGGTGTCAAAGTCCCTTTACCGAGATTGCATCAATGCTTCTGTTTCAAGTGGCCACTTGACTGAACTATGGGGTAGATTTTCAATGTGGTTCTTCTTGGGGATTTCATCTTCTTAATGTTCATGAAATTATAATATGGAGATATACCTATCTCATAGAACTGGAAGGGACCTTGAAAGGTCATTGAGTCGAGTCCTCTGCCATCACAGCAGGACCACGTACTGTCCCTGACAGATTTTTGTCCCTCCCTGGGAGAGGGATAGATCAGTTGTTTGAGCAGTGGCTTGCTAAACCCAGGGTTGTGAGTTCAATCCTTGAGGGAGCCATTTGAGCAGCGGGTTGGACTAGATGACCTCCTGAGGTCCCTTCTAGCCCTGATATCCTATAAAGGCCACATAGTTGCCTCCCCCAGATATTCCACCCTCAAATGAATTTAGTGTGGAAACAAGTGCTGTAGCTTGTGAAAGGAAAGGATTTCCTACTTAAGACACATGAGCTGCCTATGCAGTATTAGACTATTGAGCCCTGATTGGTAAAACATACTCAAAGAGTAGTTCTCATTGGTTCACTGTCAAACTGGGAGGGTGTATCTAGTGGGATTCCACAGGAGTCTGTCCTGGGTCTAGTCCTATTCAATCTTTTAATTAGTGACTTGATGATGGAGTGGAGAGTACACTTACAGAACCCAGGTGGTTGCAAGCACTTTGCAGGACAGGAATAGAATTCAGAATGATCTTGACAAATTGGAGAATTGGTCTGAAATCAACCATATGAAATTCAGTCCAAAGTACTACACTGAGGAAGGAAAGATGCACAATACAATAACTGAGGAATAGCTGGCGAGGCAGTGGTACTAAAAGGATCTTGGGATTATAGCAGATCACAAATTGAATATGAGTCAACAATGTGAGGCAGTTGCAAAAAAAGGCCAATGTCATTCTGGGGTGTATTAACAGGAGTGTTGTATGTAAGACATGAGAGGTAATTGTCCTGCTTTACTCGGCACTGGGGTGGACTCAGCTGGAGTATTGTGTTCAGTTTTAGGTGCCACCCTTTAAGAAAAATGTGGACAGGTTGTAGAGAGTCCAGAGGAGAGCAACACAAATGATAAAAAGTTAGAAAACCTCACCTAAGACTTAAAAAACTGGGCATGTTTAGTCTTGAGAAAAGAAGTCTGAGGAGGGACCTGATAACAGTCTTCAAATATGTTAAGGGTTGTTATAAAGAGGAGGGTGATCAGTTGTTCATCGAGAGTAAGACAATAAGTAATAAGCTTAATCTGCAGCCAGGGAGATTTAGATTAGATATTAGGAAAAGCTTTCTAACTGTAAAGATAGTTACACACTGGAACAGGTTACCAAGGGAGGTTGTGGAATCCCCATCACTGGAGATTTTTAAGAACAGGTTACACAGACACCTGTCAGGGTGGTCTAGGTGTACTTATTTCTGCCTTAGATCTCTTCCAGGATCCTGTCTGTGACAGTGACGCATACAAGCTGCTAGAGAAGAAGCCAGATGCTTTGTATAATGCACCTGGCTAATTGTGCAATCATTTTGCTTGGATACGCGGAGAATTCTACAGCTTATTCCCCAAAGCATTAGATGTATTGACTTGTATCCGTTTCTAAGGTTACATGGCTAAAATGGATCATGCTGGTTATAAAATTATCCATCTCTTTTTAAAATCGAGCCATGATCATTGCCTCAATTCATAGATTCCAAGGCCAGAAGGGACCACAGGGATCATCTAGTCTGACCTGTACAACACAGGCCAGAGACCTGCCCCAAAATAATTCCTAGAGCCGAGCTTTTAGAAAAACATCCCATCTTGATTTTAAAATTGTCAGTGGTGGAGAATCCACCCCAACCTTTGGTAAATTGTTCCAGTGGTTAATTACCCTCACTGTCAAAAATGTCCACCTTATTTCCAGTCTGAATTTGTCTAGCGTCAGTTTGGATCATGTGCTACCTTTCTGTGCTAGATTGATGAGCCCGTTATGACCACCTGTGTTGGGATGCGCAGATGCCAGGGCGATGAGCAGAGCAGAAATACGTAGACATAGGCAGAGATTGACAGGTCAGCTACATGCTGTCGAGGGAAGAAGTATTTTCTGGTATTGGTTTTAAATGTAAGGGAAAGCATTGCCAGCCAGCATTTCTCAGAGGGAGTTAGTGTCAGCACTAGGATTCAAATTTGAGAATACTCGGGTTGGTTCACTAATTGCACTTTTTAGCTATCGATCTCAATGCTCTCTACAAAGGAAGAAGAGTTCTACCTGTGAAGAAATTCCACCTGACTTTAAGAACATGAAATCTTTTAACGTGGGGAAACCGGTGTGCAAGCGGTAACCACACGGAATTGACAGAGCGGCAAGGAGAGCCAAGACAGCCAGGGGCCTCCCTCCTCCTGCAGCCCACATCCGCCTGCACAGCCACAGATTACTAGAAGGTCCTCGATATGCGCCCAGTCCACCGTTGGGGTCTTTTGAAGTTTGGACCACGGTTAAACATGAGCTTCACCTCAGGCCTGCTCACCAAGGGGGATCCGACCAGGAATATAAAAGCTCCAGATGATATAGCTCTGAGGGTCTTTAGCCCACGCAAACCTCTCCTCCACGGTTGCAGTCCATCAGAGAGGAGCAGTATTATAGAACTCTTGATGCAGTCCTCACAACCACACCTAAGGCAGACAAACTCATCCTCCTGGGAGATTTCGGTGCCAGAGTTGGACGGGATTCCCAACTCTGGAGAGGCACAATAGGCAAAGAAGGGGTGGAAAATGTTAACCCCAATGGTATTCTCCTCATAAAATGTGTGGAACGTGACCTGCTCATCACAAATACCATCTTTAGGCAGAGTAACAAATTTAAGACCAGCTGGAAACAATCTCGGTCCAAACACCGGCACCTTCTTGACTGCTATAGTGAGAGCCTGAGACTATACTGACCTCCGTATAACACGAGCGATGAGAGGTACCGATCACTGTTGGACATACCATTGATTAGTAAGATCTGTTATGTACCTGCAGCTCACTCCACCACAGCACAAACACCCAAAAACTAAGCAAAAGCGGTACAATGTCAAAGCACTTCAAGACCAAGCCAGCTGCGAGACGTTCCAGCAACATCTGTCTGAGAAACTCTCTAACTTGCCTGACAACATCATTGACATTCAAGAGCACTGGGATCAACTTAAAAACACCATTCACAGGCCATGTGCTGAAACCATAGAATAGTCCACTCATCGGCACCAAGACTGGTTTGACGATAACAACGAGGAAATCCTAGCGTTAATTCAGCAGAAAAGAAATACATTCTATAACTGGCAAAATGATTCCTCTAACAAACGAAAAAACCCGAGGCCTATCACCTGCTCTAAGTGGAAGTCCAAAGGAGGCTACGTGACATCAAAAACAAGTGGTGGCAAGAGAAGGCCTCTGAGATCGAGGGTTTCGTAGTACCAGGATGACATGAGAAGCTTCTTTCAAGCAACAAAAGCTATATATGGGCCAAGCTCCAAAGGCCCAACCCCCTTACGTTCCCAGGATGGCTCCACCCTCCTCAAGGACAATGCAGCCATTAAACAGCGCTGGAAGGAGCACTTTGAGAGCCTACTAAACTGCAAATCCATGGTCTCTGAAGACACCATCGAGTTTATTCTACAACGCTCAGCAACAGAACACCTTGCTGATCCCCCATCTTCTGAGGAAGTCCGGCATACCATCACTCAGACAGAAAATCAGAAGGCACCAAACCCAGACAGCATCCCAGCTGAGGTTCTTAAAGCTGGTGGAACAATGATCCAGCACAAACTTTGCCAACTCCTCAACAAAACCTGGACCTGCGAAGAAATTCCACCTGACTTTAAGAATGTCAACATTGTTATAATATTCAAGAAAGGGGACAAATCTTTGTGCGGGAACTACAGAGGTATTGCTCCCCTCTCCATCGCAGGGAAGATTCTTGCCCAGATCCTACTAAACTGCCTCCTCCCGCTTGCCGTGGAACTCCTCCCTGAATCACAATGTGGCTTCAGGCCATCCTGAGGCACAGCTGACACGATACAGGATACAGGAGAAGTGCAGAGAGCAATACCAGGAACTGTTCATGGCATTCATCAACCTAACCAAGGCCTTTGACTCTATCAGTCGTGATGCCCTATGGAAGGTGTAGATTTGGCTGTCCACAGAAATTAATTTCCATCATCAGACTACTGCATGATGGGATGACTGCCACCATTTTGTACAACGTCTCAGAGACTGAACCATTCCTCATTTGCACCGGTGTCAAACAGGGCTGTGTCATTGCTCCAACACTCTTCTCCATTTACCTTGCCGTGATCCTGATTCTCATTCGTGACCGCCTCCCTGACGGAATCGGGATTATCGTATCATATGGATGGCCAACTGCTCAATCTTTGACATCTCCAAACAAAATCTAAGATCACGAGAATTGGCATCACTGACCTTCAGTATGCAGATGACTGTGTCATTCTTGCACACACAGAGGCCAACCTGCAAAGAACCCTAAATCTTTTTGCAGATGCCTATCACAGCCTCGGTCTCTCTCTCTCTCTCTCTCTCCGGGAAAACCAAGGTTCTCTACCATCCCTCACCTGCACAAACTACTCTTCATGCTCCACAAATCACCATCCGCTGGAAAACATGGACCATTTTCCGTACCTTAACAGCCACCTCTCCCAAGCAGCCAGCATTGACACAGAAATTGAATACAGGAACCGCTGTGCCAGCACATCTTTTGGAAGACTACTCAAATGAGTCTTCAATGATAGGGATCTACAAACAGGTATCAAGATTTTGGTTTACAAGGCAGTTGTCATCCCCACCCTTCTCAATGGGGGTGAGATCTGGGCAACCTACAGATGACATCTCAAGCAACTGAAGTGGTTCCAGCAGCACTGGATCAGCTGGGAAGACTGATGCACTAACATCAGCGTTCTCTCTGCAGCCAACATCAGCAGTATAGAAGCACAGGTCACGAAATACCAACTCCACTGGGCTGCCACTGCTTTGTACCATAAGTGCTTAAAATACACATTATTTTGCGGCTTGGGCTGTTTGCTTTCTGATCCAGTAATGCTTCTGTGACGGTACCTCCCATAAGGCTTTGTGGGAATATGACATAACTGGAATATGTTTTGTGCTGCCTGTGCCAGGTACACATCTATGTAAAGGTTATGATCTACTGGTTATGTTCATCCTAGTTGTATGCAGGCACCATTTGTGTGTTCAAAGTTATGAACATTGGCTGTATAATTGCTTGCTTTCTAAGTGGCCTCAGTTAGAACATTTGATGACTTCTGGGGAAACGAATGTGCAAATTAGGTGTTCAGTCAGGGGGCACTTAACAGACAAAAGAGCTTGGAAGACTCCAATCCACATTAGAAGTCTACCTGAGGACGTTCAAGGCAGCATGTGGGTAATGGCTGCTACCTGCAGTCCTGAGTCATGCATGGGCATGTGACCTGCCCATGTGATTCCGAATCTCCATTCTGTGACTGGATTCTACAGAGGGTGAGGAGGGGGTCTCCACCCACAAGAGACAGTCTATTTAAACCCGTGGGAGACCCCTCCATTTTGTCTTCAGCTGGCTAAAGAAGAAGCCTCTCCACCCCCCCAGGATACTTGAAGGAAAGGACAGTAACTACAGGGGGTGTGAGTGATTGCTGGACCCAGGCTAAAAGAAGATTAGCCTGTAAAAGGGAACATTTTGGAACTGGTGAGGATCTTATCTATATTTAGTGTAATTAGACATAGATTTGCGTATTTTATTTTATTTTGCTGGGTAACTTACTTTGTTCTGTCTGTTACTACTTGGAATCACTTAAATCCTACTATCTGTATTTAATAAAATCACTTTCTACTTATTAATTAACTCAGAGTATGTATTAATACCTGGGGGAGCAAACAGCTGTGCATATCTCTCTATCAGTGTTATAGAGGGCGAACAATTTATGAGTTTACCCCGTATATGCTTTATACAGGGTAAAACGGATTTATTTGGGTTTAGACCCCATTGGGAATTGGGCATCTGAGTGCTAAGGGCAAGCAGACTTCTGTGAGTTGTTCTCAGGTAAACCTGCAGCTTTGAGACAGGTTATTCAGACTCTGGGTCTGTGCTGGGGCAGATGGGTGTGTCTGGCTTCATCAAGACAGAGTGCTGAAACCACTGAGCTGGTAGGGAGAATAGAAACAGAAGTAGTCTTTGCACATCAGCTGGCAGCTCTCAAGTGGGTTTCTGTGATCCAACCCATCACAGCTTCCTCTGAACTTTTCATCCATAACATTTAGTTCAGCTGATGATGAATTTTTGAGGAATGGAAGAGGAAGAGGAGGGCAGTAAAGGGAGAAATTCAAGGCTTTGATCTGAGAGTCCTTTTGACTCATAGAGCGGCCTTGTCAACACAAGTAGGCGAAGGATAATACTGGATAGTTTATCTCTTGTGGGTAAATTCCCAGGAAGCCAAGCAAGGATTGTCTGACTTTAAGCAAGTTTATGCGTCTGTTTGGGGAAGGGATAGAGAGGTGGATGGGAGGTTGCATGCCAGTTTGTTTTAGGATCCAGCACATACCACATCCCCTTTCTCCCTGGGTCAAATTCCTCAGCGCAGAGGGGAAGCGCTCTGGAATATAGAGAGTGGAATTAAAGGAGGGCAATGGAGGAACAAGAGCTAAAGGAAGGACTGTGTTGGGCCCCTGTTGTGGAGCCCTTCTGCATTCAGCACTCCCAGGGCAATCAATAGCCGCACAGAAAGCACAGTGGCAGCAGAATCTGGCTCTCCAGGGGAGTGACCAGCAAAGGTTCCTTGCTGCAGGCATCCTCTGTGCAACCCTGAGGATGTCTACACAGCAATAAAACACCTGCGGCTGATCTGTATCCGCTGAGTTGGGCTGTGGGGTCATCAATTTGCAGTGTAGGTGTCTGGGCTCAGGCTGGAGCCTGGGCTCTGGGAGCCTCCCCCAGTGGGGGCCCTGAGCCCAGATATCTACACTGAGAATATATAGCCCTGCAGCCACAGCCCCAATTAGCTGACCTGGTCCAGCTGCAAGCTCAGTGTTGGAAACTGGTGACATCTGTCCGCAAACCTTCCAGCCTCTGGGTGGTCCCTTTTCTCTTGTTACCCTTCTTTCTGCCACACTGTGAGGTTTGTGTCTAACTTTGCTGTGAAACAGCGTGAGCTGTGTCTACTCTTCCTGCTGTGGACGGGCTGCATGGGTCACGGGGAGAACGGAACGTTGCTCTGTTGATCCAGGTAAGTTAGTGCTATGAACTCATCTCTGTGGGTCCAGACAAGCACCTGCCCGTTGGGATGGGGCCGGGTTTATCTGACCCTCATGCAAACATTGAAACTCTTGGCATCCAGCCATCGCTACATTACAGAAGACCGGGCCAAGCAGCCTTGGCAGATGGAGTTTCCGCAGGGGGGAATTTCATATTGATAGTGGGGCTGGAACCCATATTCTCCGGCTCCAAAAGAACCATCCCCTATCACTTGAGCTGACGGAGAATAACTCCTTTGAGTGGAGGTCTGTGACACATAAATGAGCAGTTCTCATCCTAAGCCCCAGAGGCAAGTGGGGCATGGATATGCTAGCCAGTCCATGAAATGGTATTTTTCAAAGCCCCAAGGTGATATTCTGGCTCTCTGACAAGGATGCCGCAAAGAGGCTCTGTGGTCTCTGACAATAACTAGCAATGCTTAATGACTTCTTGTAATTACAGCGTTCTCTGGTTTACGCCGCCTCAACTCCAACTGAGGACAGGAGCTGTTTCATATTTAAACAGTATTACAGGCGAAGCACTCCCAGGGGGAGCGTATTGGTCTTGAAGGCTGCGGTTTAATTCTCTGCACCGCTAATTAGATCAGGAAAACAACCGGGGAGATGCAAGCAGAGGGTTTGTAGAGGCGTGTTAACAAGCAAGACTTTTGTTGTTGTTTTTGCTAAACAACAGTGCCGGGAGCCTGCTGTGCTTCAGAAGCCCGTTCGGAGGGGGCTTGTGTGTCCCCCCAAATTTCGCTGCTTGGGCATCATGACTGGGCAGAAAGAAGGCAGGCTAGGGAAGGAAACTGGGAACATGTCCACCGGAAATCCCATTAGTAACAGCAAAAATCCCAGGTGAGGGGAATGCAGCCAGAGCGCGCTGGGAGGGAAGGCCAGCGTTTCGGTTCAAGTGGCTGTTTCTGCACATTGAGCCTGGGTCTGTGGGACCTGGGCTTGTGCACGAGGTGGGTACGTCTACACAGCCCGCAGCAGCGAGCCGCCAAGCCCGGGTTCAGACTCTGGCTCGTGTGGCCCTCGCTACCGTGCCCAAAAGAGCTGTGTAGACTCAGGCTGGACGTCAGGCTCAGAAGCCCACGCCACTTCCTAGATTCTGAGCCCCAACCACAACATTTCCACAGCTATTTTCAGCATGGCAGCGTGAGCCCAGGTCCGTTGGCCTGGGCTCGGAGACTCAAAGCCGTGGGCAGCCACTCGCTGTGCCGACGTACGCGGTGTTTCCGGGCCTGTGCTTGAGTGTCCACACTGCATTGTAAACCTGGCTTATGGTTGCTGAACCAGGTCTCGCAGCCGTGCTAACATGTCCGTACTGCACTAGGCAGACCTCCTGCCTCGGGTCTGTGGCTGGGCCTGTGTCCATGGTGCAAAACACAGGGCTTGGAGCCCAGTCATAGCAGGACTTGGGCTCTGACCCACCCCCGTAGCAGGGGCCTAATATCTGGGTCCTGACTGCTTGCAGACTGATTTGTGTGTGTACGAAAGGGGGGTTGAACTGAGTCCGAGCCTAGGCTTAGGGGATGTCTACACTGCATTTTAATATCTGCAACAGGGATCCCAGAGCCCAGATCTACAGACTCAGTCTTCTGGGGTTCGCACTCTCGCGCTAAAAACAGCTGTGTAGACATTCAGGCTCAGGCTGGACTCTGAAGCCCACTCCCCTCCCTGAGTTTTAAAATGCTGTGTAGACCTACCCCCAAAAGGGCTAGGTTGTGGAGGGTGAGAGGGGGAATGATACAGCTTGAGGGCGGTAGGGTGACAAGATAGCAAGGGTGAAAAATCAGGACAGGGGTGGGGGGTAATAGGAGTCTATATAAGAAAAAGCCCCAAATATCGGGACTGTCCCTATAAAATCGGGACATCTGGTCACCGTAGAGGGAGGGTAGAGTTCCATGCCCACCTACTGGGGCTGACCATCGCCAGTGTCTCAAGCCTGGGAGCTCAATGAGAATAAGCCCCTGAATGCCTGGCGACTTACATGAAGCTCACCCAAATGCATCTAAATCTCTTCAGACCGGAAATGTCATGAGCATAAACTTTCCTGATGGGATTTNGCTTCTGGGGTTCGCACTCTCGCGCTAAAAATAGCGGTGTAGACATTCAGGCTCAGGCTGGACTCTGAAGCCCACTCCCCTCCCTGAGTTTTAAAATGCTGTGTAGACCTACCCCCAAAAGGGCTAGGTTGTGGAGGGTGAGAGGGGGAATGATACAGCTTGAGGGAGGTAGGGTGACAAGATAGCAATGGTGAAAAATCAGTACGGGGTGGGGGGTAATAGGAGTCTATATAAGAAAAAGCCCCAAATATCGGGACTGTCCCTATAAAATCGGGACATCTGGTCACCGTAGAGGGAGGGTAGAGTTCCATGCCCACCTACTGGGGCTGACCATCGCCAGTGTCTCAAGCCTGGGAGCTCAATGAGAATAAGCCCCTGAATGCCTGGCGACTTACATGAAGCTCACCCAAATGCATCTAAATCTCTTCAGACCGGAAATGTCATGAGCATAAACTTTCCTGATGGGATTTTGCAGTGACTTCTAGAGCTCGGCAAATAGCTGATTTTTCGGTTTGGTGTCCGCTCTGAAAAAGAAAACATTTAAAAATGTGGTTCCGTTCCAACCAAATCTGATTATTATTATCATCATGATGTATTTATTTTATTTTTTGAAGTTGCAGTGAATAAAAAAAGCCAGCGTGGAATTTGTTCTACAGCACCGATTTGAACCAGGGTTTTTCCCGCCCTAGGAGATTGCCCTCGCTAATGGCTAAAGCATAATGCAGGCAAGCTGGTGCGTATCAGCAGCAGTACTTCCCCACCTCCTCCTTGGCCATTTTGTGGCTGGCCAAACCTATTCATGTTAAACTTGCCTATAGTTTCAGGTTGACTGAAACCTCATTTTGCGTCAAATGAACGCTATGTCCAAAAAACGTCATGCCTCTCTAGTGACTTCAGGATTTAGCTAGGTTGGAACAACAGGAGCAGCTGCTTTGTCTCCTCCCATATTTTGTGTGTCCACCTTCAAGCAAAATCAGAGAGCACCAAGACATATTTTAAAAAAAAAAAGTTTTCTGAAGTCTTCAAATGCTCAGGGAGCTTGCATTTGGGCTCATTTTGCAGCCTGTTTTATTAAATCCAGTTTGCTTATCGACAGTTGTCATCTGAGACTTCCAACAGAAGGGCAAAACGTCCCGAGGGATTTTGACAAGGAGCTTTGTCCTCTTTGGGTGACCACTGCTTGCTCATTTCGTATATGCCACCACTCCGAGCTGGGATCGGAGATAGGCCTGCACCAAACCCTTGGATCCAAAATATCCCAGACTTTGGGTTCAGAGACTGAAAAGCTAAACTCAGTTGGGATCTTGCAAGTAGTTGCAAATCGCCCCAATCTTTATAATGGGCCAAAACCCTCCATCCAAAAACTCTTTGGCATATTTGAAATCTAGATCTGAACTGGTATTTCTAACACTTCTCTTGTGGTAGCGTAACGCCGACATATCCCAGTCAGCGGGATGGAACCTCTGGAGCTAAATGCATGAGCCAAAAGCCATATGGCCCTTAGCTAATGCTGTAGAGGAGACTCATTAATTGCTCTCTCTGTGTGGTCTTGGTGCCACTAGAGGGGCCAGAACACCACCCCCAGAAGGTGTGTGGGTTACACTAGCATCTAGAGGCTAACCAGCTCGGGGGCCACTTTGCATTAGGGGCTGTAAAAATATAGAGAAAATGAATCCCGGCCCTAAAGATCTGAGCATCCAAAAGACAAGACAACAGGTGAATGCGACAAAAGAGCAGGCCAGAGAGGGGAGATGCCATAACCAAAAGAATGGGATGCGTGTATTTCTTAGCCAATCAGGAGCAGCACAACTGCCACCTGCCTGGCCATAATTTCTATATCCAGTGTGTGATTTGGCCCCATCTTTTACCCTCACCACCCTGAAGATGAATAGCATTTTTATTATTACAATTATAATATGTGTATTATGGTAGCACCTATGAGTCATGGACCAGAGACCCATTGTGGGAGATGCCAATTCCCCTAGGTCATCCAGTCCCCAAACAGGCCCATTGCTATGTCTGCGTTAGGATTTCACACTGGGAGAACTGTCCTGATATAAAAACACCCCTTTTTTTGTAGTGAAGCCATAGCCTGTGTCTGTCTGAGCAGGGCTTTTGGGAATGCTGAGCCATGCAGGCAGTGTTGTTTTGTAACTCGTTCTTACGTTTTTTTTATTTGGGGGAAGAAAATGGGAAAATCTGTTTCTCGCAACCCTTGGAAAGTAGCTCAGTCCAATTGCTTAATCTGCCTGCTGTATTTTGTGCGCTCGCATCGACCGAGCATATGCTCCTCTGCCTGTTTATTCTGTAATGTTACCTAAGAGGTGTCATAGTGCTGCTGTTCTCTGAGGCTTGACTGTTTCTGACACTTCTCTGCCTCATTGGGTGTTTCTGTGGGGATAATTACAAATAGTGCCCCGCTGTCTGGACCCTGGAATTCCTCTTTGGGGCACATTTGGTGTCTAGAATCCTGTGTCTCCGTTCAGCCCATTATAGAGAGACTGCAAGAGGGGATAGACGTGAAATTCTCATCTGCATCTTGCTTTGAACTCAGACTTTGCCCAAGCTCAGGGGTATTCAGCTCCAAAAGGAGGCCGATGTTCAGGCTCCTCTCGAATTACAAACAAAATAGAGAGCAACAAAGCATTTGTAAATAAAGTGTAGTGAAAAAAATATCACTTCCCCTCCCCCATTTTATTCTCTAAGTTCTTATCCTGCCTGGTCAGCCTGGTATCTGAGCCCCTTCCAATTATGCATTAAGTAACCTGGCTAACATCGGTCCCATGTGGTTCTCTCTCTCTCATCCTCTCCGGGAGGAGTGAATTGGGTGTGCAGTGGAATGGACTGGTTTTGTAGGGTTTGAGGGTTGGTTTTTTTACATATGTCCATAGCAATCTGCCCTTCTAGCAGAGAAGGTGGGTCAAAGGTGCACGTCTTTCACATGGAGCAAAAAGCAGAGAGGTTTCTGAAGGTCCTTAGTTCCTGATAATCAAGATAATCAATGGCCTGGGCTAAGGTTACCACCTGACAGGCTCTGTTGAACTGTCTACCATTGGGGTAAAGCATGTTTGACAGGAGAAAGAGCTGTCTGAGACAAATCGATCAAATGGCTGTGTGGACACTCTTATTTCAGTTTAAGAACAACTTATTTCTTTTTTGTTTAAGCCTGTTCTTAATAAATTTAAGCTAGATGCAAATGCACCTGGTTTAAACCAAAACACAGCCTTTTGCACTGGTTTAACTAAACCAACTCCTTATTAGTATTGTTATTTATTATTATTTGTATTATCATAGCACCTGGGAGCCCCAGTCATGGGTCAGGACCGCTAGGTGCTGTACATTATATATTAGATGTATTATAGTAGCACCTAGGTGCCACAGCCATGGAGCAGGACCCCATGGTGCTAGGCGCTGCACAGACACAGAACAAAAACACAGTCCCTGCCCCAAAGAGCCTACAGCTTAAGCATGAGACAACAGATAGATGCAGAGAGACAAGGGAGTACAAAGAAACAAAAATAACCCTGTCAGTTAAACTGGTACAACTATGTGTGGAGAAACTTTGACTTCAGAGGCAGCTTTGCTTGAGGCAGTGCTTCAGTTTGTACTTGGTAGATGTGCTTAAGGCCTTTCAGATCCATGGACAGTGCAATAGAAATTACTTACCTTGTTAATGCGATGCAATGTAAAATGTTCCTGTTTTCAAGCTGGGCAAATGGCGAATTAATGTTTGGGAGACTCCAGCATCCATTCTGCCCGCGCCTCAGCTGGGCGCTGTCTGCTGGAGGCTCTGGAAAGCCAAGCTGAATCAAAAAGGTGAATGTCAAGTATAATTTTTGACTGCTATGCAGCACATTTGTAACCATATTCTTTCAGGACACAGCGAGCAAAATGGATGCCTCTGTTTTTTCAGCTGGTAATTTTTATAGGTTATTTCCTCCTTCTCCTGCTTTTTTAAAAACACAAATTTGGAAGGTTTAACTTTTCTCCTGCACGATGGAAATGGACTTCAGACTGAGATAAAAAGGACAATTTGGTGCAAATGCATGGCAGAAAATGAAGGGGATATTTAAAAAAAAAAAAGCAATCCTCCCAAACCTCTTCTGCGAAAGTCCCCGACAGAGCCTTGTAATGGCTTTGGGAATGCAGTTAATGATGAGGGACTAATCTGCAACACTTCAAATGTGGCTGTCCTCCACATTAGGCATAAAATTATGGAGAGGGAAAGAGTTATCTTCCTCTGACCTTTTCCCTTAAATAGCAGCTTTTCCCCAGCAGGGCTCCCTTTCCTGGAGAGTCTTGTCTACAGGTGTCCCCATTAGCAAAGGAGGGTGTTTGAGATCTTGGGGCCAGTTTGTTTTGCCTTCTGAGGGGAAGACTCTCTCTCCTTCTGTGTGACCAAGTTGACTGAAATGTTTTTGGCATTTAGAATCAGACACTCTTTGCTCATAGTTACCACTAAAAAGCCATCTAAATTTGGGGTGGGTCAAACAGTTCTGAGGGGAAGGCTGGAAGAGGGGTCCGAGCGCTAACCTGGGTTCAAGTCCCTGCCCTACCACAGACTCCCTGTGTGACCTTGGACAAGTCCCTTAGGCCCAGATCCTCAAAGGTACCCACTGAAATCAATGGGAGTTGGGTGCCTTGGATCTAGGCCTCTCTGTGCCTCAGTTCCCCCTCTGTACAATGGAGATAATAGCACTGCCCTGCCTCCCAGAGGCGTGGTAAGGATAAATACATTCAGGGTTGTGAGGTATTCAGATACTGTGGTAATGGAGAGGCTGGCTATAAAGGTAACATAATTAGAGCTGAATCTGAATCTTCACCAAGACGTCTAACTGCATCTCAGCTGGTTTTATTTTGGCGGTTGAGAAAAGTACAACAATGGTTATTTTCTAGAGCTGGGCAAATAACTCATTGCAAATAGAGAGAGAGAGAGATACCGTGTGAACGTCATCGTTTTCTTGAAATAGTTTCAGATAAACTAGCTGACAAATACTTCTGCTCGTAGCTCATTTGTGAGCAGTTTGTGATAAGCGTTTGATATTCCATTTTTCTTTTCTTGTCCTTGCATGTGCATCACTCCTACAGCTGGGGCTGCAGTATGTACACTCACAGTTAGACCATGGGACAAGGCCGTGTTTCCTCTTTGATCCGAGGAGAAAGAAGAAATCTCATGACAGAGTCTTTTACTTCAAGAGTTCCAGGCCAGTTTTGTCTCCTGGGAGCTGTAATACTTCGGCCTAATCTCGGCGAAGGGTTTATTGTGTGGGTGGTGGTGATGGCCGGTGTTAGACAGAAGGTCAGATTAGATGATCTGGGTCCTTTCTGGCCTTAAACTCTATGACTCAAGGACCTCCCGGGATTCCAGCGTTTTGGTGGAGCGATCAGACTTTTGGATCCTTATGAAAGCTAAGACCTTTCCATGCACACCTGCCAAAAATAATTGATTCATGTGAGCATCGCTGAACTGCAAGGGATCTTGGCCATCTACATGCAAATACAACTTGCAAAAAAAAAATCTCTTTTCTTTTACAAAAAAAGCTGCATTGACTATAGAGTGCATGAAACGGAGGGACTAGGGCATGTTGAATCAACCTTAAAATCAGTGATCGTCTTTCCACTGAATCTGATGATCTTTGAATCATTATCTATGTGAGGTATTTATATAGTCCTCATCACCATCATTGCTGAGCGCTGCCCAGTCTTTAATGTAATTAGCCTCACAACACCCCATGAGGCAAGGCAGTGCTTACCCCTCTCTGTAAAATGGGGACCGAAAAGGCTCTAGGGGTGGGATCCATGAAGATACATTGGCACCTAAACCCCAGACATAGGCGCCTAAATCCCAGTTTTGACTCCACTGCGATCCATGAAACTCCCACCGAGCCCTGCAGGCACCTAAACTCACTCAGGCCTACGTTTTGCAAGGTAAAAGTTGCTTCAGCACCTGTTTCTGCCTTTGCATCTGCACACTGCTACCTCCCTCTAGGTATCCAGACACCTGTCTCCCAGCTAGGACCCAGAGCAATTCATGAACCATAGGAAAGTAGGAGGTTAAGCCACCTAAGTTGCATGCAGGGCCTGATATCTAGGGGACCAGGAGTCACCATCCGCCTTATAACATCTAGCCAGGAATCAGAGCGCTCTCTTTGCCAGAGGGGAGCCAGGATTTGAACAGGGCTCTGCCACCTCTCGGGGATGGATGAGGCACAAACCACTGAGCTACCTGATACTCTGATAGGAGAGCTCCTCAATCTCTCTGGCTGAAGCGGTGTCACTTTGGATCTGTAATGAAAGAGGGGGACTGGACTCTGGGTCTCTCACCTCCTGGGTGGGTGCCCTAACCGCTGGATGACAGTTCCCGTTATCACTCTCCAGTCCTATGACTGGTTATGTTTTTATCCACAGTGGAACAGTCACTGGGCCAGAGAGAAGGAAAAACAATAGAAACGAGTCTGCAGTCAAGTGGTTTGAGCACCCTGCTAGTAGAGCAGAGAACTGACCTCTCCTGCATCCCAGGTTAGTGCCCTAACCACTGAACCATCCTTTCTCCTCCCCTAGCTAGGTTGACACATGGTACAGGGCCATGCCCCAGCCAATGCCTGCATCTGCCACAACCTGCCTCTCCCTTACTTACATGATCTACTCAGCAAACTCACCTGAGTTTGAATTGCTGGAAATCAGCCAAGTGCAGCTCTGCCTATGGTTGACAAGACCTTTTAACCATTTTTATGCTGGTTCCCCTGCCTCTCTCATCGCATTAAAGTTCATTGAAATCAATGGGAAAAGGCATGCTAGGTACATCAGCCAGCACAGCTGATGAGGTGCAGAAGATCCCAGATGACGGGTCTCTTTAAAAATGTAGGTTCTTACCCAACATCATTGGGTGTTGATAGTGTTGATGGATTTAGATAATACAGCTGCAGTAAATATGCTGTTGATCCTCATGTATTGCTCTTGAATCTTACAAGAGGAGACTTCCTTGCAAGATTTCTAGCTCTTTGCTTTTGGTTGGCCTGGAAGTGCCACAAGAACCTCATTTATGATGTTGTGTTTGCACTTTTGCTTCCAGTTCTTGGTGTGAGCAGGGATTGCAGAAGCATAATAAATAACTGATGAAAATAAAAAACGACCCCAGCTTTTATGCAACCTCAAAGATTAGGGTTGATTCTTCTTTTATCCGAACTGGTTTGCCAATTTCTGCTAACAGCGGTAAGAGTCATATTAAAAATACAGAGGAAAGACAGTTAATTTTATAACAACCATAATGACTACATTAACAAGGCCAACCAACAACTCTCTGACATCACCTACTATAAATAACTCAATGAAGACCCCACACCACAATTTACCCAGAAATTTAAGGATATCATCAAATCCTTTTCCAAACAACTCCAAGAGAAACTCTACATCCCCCATGAATCTAACCCAGGGGCCTTCTGCATGCTTTCCAAGATACACAAACAAGGGAACCCAGGCAGATCCATCATATCTGGCCACGGCACTCCTACTGAAGGAATATCAGGACTCACAGAAACCATCCTCAGACCACTCACTACACAAAGGGCATGCTTCCTCCAGGACACAACCGACTTCCTCCAGGAACTCGGCAATATTAACAACCTCTCTCAGAACACCATCCTTGCCACCATGGATGTCACCTCCCTATACACCAACGTCCCTCACAATGACGACATTGTTGCCTGCCTTAAATGTTTACAAGATAATGGACGGCCCTCAGATATCCACCCCAAACACATTGCCAAACTCATCCTCACCCATAACCACATGTTCAACCACAAACACATGTGGGAACAGCCATGGGTACTAGGCTGGCTTCCCAATATGCCAACCTCTTCCTGGGCCATCTTGAAGAAGAATGTCTGGACAAATGCACCAGAAAACTAATGATATACCTCAGACACATCGATGATATTTTCATCCTCTGGACAGACAACCTAAACTCCCTCATAGATTTCCACCACAAATTCAACAACTGTCCATTAAACTCTCTCTGGAACACTTCCACACCAGCATCAACTTCCTGGACACCTCGATCAGCTTCAGCAATGGAACACTACAGACAACTACATAAAAGAAACCCACAGATCACCACACCTACCTTCATAGATCCAGATCATCCAGTAATCACCCCAAACACACTGAGAAATCTCTTATCTACAGCCAGGCTCACAGATACCACAGAATATGCTCCGAGGAGAAAGTCCAGGATATACACACTTAAAACCACCTTCATCAAACAAGACTCTGGCAGAGAAGAAGACTGCACCAAATATATTGAGAGAATCTGCTTCAACACAGAAATAAAACTCTCTCCAACTGCACACCACTAGTTGTCACCTTCCATCCCACACTGGAACCCATATGGGGTATCATCAAACAATTACAAACCATACTTGATGGACTCTGTCCTGAAAGAAATCTTTCCTGAACCCCTTCTTCTGGCTTTCAAACAACCCACCAACCTCACCAAGCTCATCGTCAGAAGCAAGCTCCCCCCAGACCAGGGCACACCAGCTCAAAGCAGCACCAGACACTGCCACAACTACAGATGCAAAACCTGCAGCTGTATCTCCACTGCTACAATGATCAACACCCCACACAACACACCTTTCAAGATCCATGGGTCCTACACATGCCTATCACAACATGTAGTTTACCTCATCCAGTACACTAAATGCCCCAACAACAACTATGTGGGTGAAAAGAGACAATCACTATGATGTTGAATGAACTCACGCAGACAAATGATAAAAGACAAAAACACCCTAAGACCTGTGGGCGATCACTCTATATCTGACCTCTGAGTCTTCATCCTCAAAGGAAACTTGCATAACATCTTCAGAAGACAAGCCTGGGAGCCTAAATTCATAACTTTGCTAGATACTAAAACTCATTGACTAAATAGACACTGGATTTATGGCTGATTACAACAATCTGTAACCCACTTAATCCCCCAGCCCAGCTGCCTTTTTTCCCCCTTCTCCCCATGACTGCAGGGGTGTTAATGGGCCACTTCACCTGGAATGGTCCCTTGAAATAGGTTTTAACTACTTATGCTAAACAATCTGTTCTACCTTGTATTTAGCTATGACATTTCCCAGACCTGAAGAAAAGCTCTATGTAACCTCGAAAGCTTGTCTCTCTCACCAACAGAAGTTGGTCCAGTAGACGATATTGCCTCACCCACCTTGCCTAATTAATTTCATATACACATGGGTAGCTAGAGTAGACCAGTGCTTCTCAACCAGTGTGTTGTAACCCCCCAGGGGTGTCATGAAAGGCAACAGGGGGGTTGCGAGGTGTTGAATTTGTATGACAATTTGAAGCAAAGAAAATCTTACTCCTCCACTCCCTGCACAACCTGACCCTTCAAGGTCAAGTATCCTCAGTTCACTTATTGAAACACACACACAAATAAATAATATAGACTTAACATTGTTATTGTGGATACATTTAAAAAAAAATCTTAACTTTATAGTCAATGTAAGTCAATTTTTTTTTAACTTAAAATGAGGGGTTGCCAACCTGAAAAGTTGGAAAAACACTGACCTCGTCAGACTCACTTCTCTAAATTCAAAGGATTTGGGTGTTGCATCCTCTTCTTTCAAGAACAAGACTTTCACCTCAGCCTGTAAAAAAAAAAAGAAATGGAATCACAATTTACTGCCACATAGAGCTGGGTGGAAGAGGACCAGCCGCATTTCAACCTATTGGTCTTATTCCTGAACTCCATGGTCTTGTTCCACACAGCAGTCAAATAAGATTGTCTGGTGAGCTGATTTCTCTGACTTCTCAGAGCTCTCCTTGATAGTCTTTGATCCTCTACACTTGTTTGGTCCCTTGGAGAAAGAACGAGAGATTCTGAGATGAAACATATTACTTTGCTTCATGTCTTCTGCACTCTCTTTAAAAGTGCTAGCCTGGAGTTTTGAACCTTATTATTAACTGTAAAACCCAGTGATTAAATGCAGCTAGGTTTATTATTATTTAATCAGTACATTTGCTCCTCGATCTCACTGCTGCAAGACATTTTGGGAATCAATTGCGAACTCATCTTCACAGTAACAATTCTTTCTTTTATGTTTACAACTTCCCTTTTCCATCCTGTTCGGTTTTGAACGTATTTCCTCTGCCACAAAAGGAGTTTGAAGGTGAAAAAAACCTAAGGAATTAGCACAATTTCACTGGTGTGTTTTCAACACCTCTTTGGCAACGGAGTTTTATGTTCATTATCAAGCCTTAAGTGGGACTAACACTAACATGGGGCTTAGGCCTTGGGATGGCCCTCAGCAAAGGCATGAATTCACCTAGGAGTCCTCAGTGTCTGGGATGGGGGAAACTAAATGCCCTAAAGCTTCCACCTTTTGGTCAAGCATGAATCCAGCTCAGGTTGGTAGCAACTGAAAATGATCTTTTCATGACCTCATGTGAAATGAGTTGACAGCCTCCAGTCTAGTCCCACTCCTTGGTGACTGGTGTTTACATTGCAATAACTAACATAATTAGCATTACGACCCCGATTCTCAAAGATATTTAGCTGGTGAACTTCTATTGATTTCAATGGGTGCCTAAATACCTTTAAGGATACAGGCCTGAGTGCCCCCCAGTCACCCTTTGCTGCCTCTCTTGACGGGAGGGATGAGTTTCACCCTGGATGAATAGGACTTTGATCTCCCAGGTCAAGTCTTTTGCCAGCACTAAAATGACTTTAAAAAACAGTGGCCACATTACTCTTCATGAAACAGGAGTGTGTGCGCTTTTTTGATTTATGAACAATCATTCGGGCCTTCTTTAAGGGTTTTTTTTCCTGCTTCTTTTTAACCATAAAAGCATCAGGAATATGCCATCTAGTCTCCTGGTTTTACTGGAAGGTCTCTGGGATATTTTTGGTGACCATTTACACCTGAACCAAAGGACAAGGGTGAGAATTTGCACCTTTACTGGGAGGAGGGGTTTGTTTTGTTTTTTGTTAATACCCAAGTTTAAAGCAGAATTTGTGCTGAAAACCTTCCAAGACCTCTCTGTTGCATGCAACATATAGAAGCAAAAACCAACCTCAACTGGTCTGATTCTCATTTACTGTAAAAACTGCTTCATGCCACTTTGGCAGTGCAAAGCAACCTTGAAGTGGTCATAAATTACATTCACACTCATTTTAAAGCCTCTTTACAGTACCAGAGCAATGCAAAGTCACCTTACTGGTAAATGATAATTGGGCTCAATGTCTTTTCTTATTTTTTTCCCCCATTTTCAAGTCAACTTTAACTTGGGATGCACCATTTATAACATGACCCAGAATCTCATGAGTACGGCCAGAACAGCAGATCTTTACTTAAACGTTTCTCACTGGAGAATATGCCACATGAAATGTGACTGTGGGCATTTCTGAAATTATATCAAAAGGAATCTGATAGAGGCGCTCTAAAATGCTACAGTGAAGTTAAAATCAAGGACTGTGCTCCGGTGTAAATCCAGAGAAGTGCAATCCATGCCAAATTTACACCGAAGCTGGCCCCATATTTATATATAAATTCCCCATATGAGTTACTGATATCCAGAAGCTGATTAACTGAACCAAGAGAAAGTTAAGGGATGACTTGATCACAGTCTATAATTACCTACCTGGGGATCAGATATTTGATAATGGAGATCTCTTCAATCTAGCAGATAAAGGTATGTCATACAAGGTGCCACGTAAAGGTGACTCAAACCTTAGTGGTCAGAACTAGGGAGAAGCAGAGGGGAGAGGACAGAGACCTAGGATCACATTCTGTATCTTGTGTAGTCATTTACCAGTGCAAGAGGGGTGTAAGATGCCACCCACTCAGAATGATGACGTTTGCACGGGTATTTATGGGCCAAATCCTCAGCTGGTGTTGATCAGCATCATTCTATTGAGGTTAATGGAGCTGCATCAATTTACACCGGCTGAGGATTCAGCCTGATGATCACACAAGATGCAGGCCAACAGCAAAGAGAAGCCTTGAAAAACCCCCCACAGCCCCTCCTACTTTTCCTCTGATATAAATAAAAGTCACACAGAAGGACGGGGAGGCTTTTCAGGGAATTAATGAACAGAATGGAGAAGGTAATTATAAAAAAAGGCAAATAAAATCAATAATAAATCCACGGGTTCTAGGTCCTTCCTCAGCCCCCTTCCCCAAATCTCCTTGAATTACTTTTTGCTTAATTTTTAATTTGCTCCTGTGCATCAGATTGCAGCGCGGTCATCTGTCAGCAGGTGACACTTTCACTTAGGCGCCTGTCCCCGATCACAGCCGCACAGCGTTGCGACATCCACGGGGGTTATCGGCATGACAGAGGGAATTATTAGATCGGTATATCACCCAATGATCAGTGACTGGCTTTAATTTTCTAAGCAAATCTTTGTAAATCTAAGATGGGGGGGACGGGGTGGAGGAGAAGAGAAGGAGAGAGCGAAGAAAGACATAATACAAAAAAATAAATAAAAAGCCAGCCTTGTGCGATAATGAAAGAGCTACTGCTGACCTGCGAGCTTTCCCTTTCTTCTGGGTAATTACAAAGAAATAACTGTATTAATCTCTGTTGTTGTTGTTTTGCCTCTCCCCTCTAACGGATGGCTCGGATGTGCTTCTGTTCCCCGGGCCAGAGGAGTGTTTTAATTTAAATGCAGCTTTACAATGCTTGCTGCCATAGCAAGTGTATCAAACGAACAAACCAAACAAAGCAACCGTGCAGCATTTCGTCAACTCAGTCTTTTTTCACGCCAGAGAGTAACTGCGTTTGTTGTGGCCGGGCATTGTTTGTTACATTGAACGTGTTCTGAAAAGTGAATCTCCCAATGACGTCTTGGGGAGGGGGCTGGGTATTATTACCTTTCTCCACAGCTCCTTCAGATGGGAGGGAGAGGTTTGCCCCAATGTTGGGGGTTCAGGGAACTTTGTGGCATCAAGGGCAAGCATAACACATGTCATATTGTTGTAGCACTTAAGAGCCGCGGCCATTGTGCTAGGCCAGTGGTTCCCAAACTGGGGTTCGTGAACCCCTGGGCGTTCGTGAAATGTTACAGGGGGTTCTCAGGAAAAAATTCCCTAAT
Organism: Platysternon megacephalum; assembly: GCA_003942145.1. NCBI lineage: Eukaryota > Metazoa > Chordata > Testudines > Platysternidae > Platysternon > Platysternon megacephalum. The sequence continues at coordinate 13,642,547 of QXTE01000016.1, read as the reverse complement.
GGCAGACAGAGCTGTTCCTAGGGACCCCGGGCAGCATGGGGCCAGCAGCCTGGAGGCCCTGGACTTCCAAGAGCTAAGCAGATCAAAGCAAGTATATCTATCACACTGAGGAGATTTAAACTTCAAGACTCCTTATAAGAAATGGAAAGGGAGATGGATATTTTTTTGCTGTTTTTAAAATTAAATAGGCAGCTAGTATTGTTTTTAAAATGATTATGAAGAACAAGTTTAAGCTTTGTTGTAACGTGCATTGTTTGCCTGGCCTGCTCAAGACCTGAATGCTTGTGTAGGAGGAACGATTTGAGTTGTCTTCTTAAATATCTTCCTGCTGTTTCACATCTGATACTCCTTGATGAAACATAGGAGCCTTGTCTTATAACAGGCTGTACGTGTGCGGACTCACTCCTGCGGCGCCTCCTGCTGGTTGTCTCTGGGAATTAGCTCGTCCAGCCTCCGGAGCGCCCTCTGCAGGCCGGTGTCCCACTGCTGCTGGCCCCCGTGTCCCTCCTGGGCCCGGTGCCCCATTATCTGGGGTGCTGCCCCTGGCAGTAACCCCTTTCTCTCAGGGTCACCCCTCCCTGGGGAACCACCACCCACTATCCCCACCTCACCTCAGTCGTAGGCTACTGCCAGTCACCATCTACCCCCCGCGCCCTGGGGCAGACTGCAGTACCAGCCTACTCATCACCAGCAAGGTTGGGTTTGGACCTGCTGCCTTTGCCTATCCCGGGCTGCCCTCTGCAACCCTCAGTACCCATTGGCCTTCTGCTAGGCCGCAGCCTGGGGCTTTCCAGGCTGGAGCTCCACAGCTTCTCTGCCTTTCCCCAGCCCTGCTCCACTCAGGTACTCTGCTCAGGTCCCTGCAGCCAGGTCCCTCCCTTTCAGAAGCTAGAGGGAGTCCTGAGCTCCTGGCTCCCAGCCTCTTATATAGGGCCAGCTGAGGCCTGATTGTGGCGTGGCCCAGCTGCAGCTGCTTCCCCAGTCAGCCTCGTAGCTGCTTTCTCCTGCAACAGCCCTGTCCCAGGGCTGTTTTAAACCCCTCAGGGCAGGAGCGGGTGACCACCCCGCTACAAGGCTTATTCAAGCCCCCCCGTCCCTTCTCCGCGAGCCGGCTGCACGATTTGCAGCCGGTCCGCTTTCAGACCGCGCCAAGGAAACATCTATACACGCTCGTGCTTCACACCCTTCATCTTCTCACCCTCGTGTCCCGCCCCGATACAAAGTGGCGGGACCTTCTGCCACCTTTGGAGGGTGAGAAGCCCCGGTGGGCCAGCCTCTACTCCACCCTGGTCCCGAGGCCCGCCGGGGATGTCAGCTGGAGGCTCCTTCATGGGGCCGTGAGCACGGGCGTGTACTTGGCGCGGTTTACCCCTGTCCCCGACACCTGCCCCTTTTGCGGCGTGAGGGAGACCCTGGCGCACGTTTATCTAGAGTGCGCCAGGTTGCAGCCCCTGTACCGGCTCCTCACCAACCTGTTGTTACGTTTTTGGCTGCACTTTTCCCCTCACCTCCTCCTTTATGCACTCCCTATCCGTGGCCCCACAAAGTCGCGGGACCTCCTGGTCAACTTCCTCCTGGCCCTGGCTAAAATGACCATCTATGCCACCAGGGAGAGGAGGTTGGCCAATGGAGGCTCCTGTGACTGTGGGGCCTGTTTCCGCTCCTCCATCCGTTCACGCATCCGGGCAGAGTTCCTCTGGGCGGCGTCCACTGGCTCCCTTGACGCCTTTGAGGAGCAGTGGGCGCTGTCCGGGGTTCTCTGCTCGGTGTCCCCGTCAGGTTCCCTACTTTTGATCCTTTGACTTCACTCCTGTTCCTGTTTTTTTATTAGTTGTCCCCCGGACTTATTTGGGTTCCCGGTCCTGTGGGTCCTCCCCTTAGGCTGGGGGGGGATCCTTTAGCAGTGGGCGGGCTCCGCCCGCCCACTTCCTGGTTACCCAATAGGTACAAGGCTTATTCAAAGTGATACAAGCTACGAAAGTGAGATCTTGGAAGAGTGTTGCCGTTTTCATAACGTAATAAAAATACTGTACTGATAAATAATAATGAATAATAAATAGTGTGTAATAAGCATGTCATAAAAACAAATTTTATATTTCCAAGCTCACTGCTTTTATAATTTATACTCAGGTAAAGGAGAAAATCCCTGGGAATATTCATTTTTAGGAGGGGGTTCGCGAGACTTGACATTTTAGTGAAAGGGGTTCACAGGTTGTTAAAGTTTGGGAACCACTGTGGTAGGTGCAATACAGGACAAAAGGACAGTCCTGCCCCAAAGAGTGTAGGATCTAAGTCAGTGCAGTGTGACCCAGTAACAGTCTCATAATGTATTGATTGTGTCCCTGCTCAATGCCTGGGCTGTCAACCCTCTGGCTAGGGGGAGTAGGGAGCTCTGAAAAAGTCCCCTGCTTTTATCCTTTGGGAGGATGGACAGCGAGTGTGATTTTTGTGGCATTCTGCAGCTCCTCGGGCGGCTGAATGAGAGAGTAGCAGCCAGCTCCCTTCAAACAGGGGAGGCCTCTGCGACTGGAAGGGAAAAGGACATTTCTCTGCTGAGACTTAAGAAAGGATACTCAGCTGTTTCTTGCTGTACGACCTCAGTAATCACCTTTGAGCCTTTATCATCAACATTAAGCCAATTAGGATCCACAAGCTAATTAAGAGCAATGACTCTGACCCAATATCGCACAGCGTTCGGTTAGAAAGAGAATAAATTGCAGTTTTCTTCTATTCAGATTTGAACATTCACCTAACCCCTTCTGCCCTCTAAGCACCTTTCCATAATCCTTGGGAGGAAAACGCCTTTTCTTCCAGCGTTCTCATTAATGTTAAAAATGACTCACATCTCTGTACAGCACCTTTCAGCCCAGAGCATCTTACAAATTATATATCGGGATCCTTTCATCGCCCAGTCGGAAGCGGAGACAAATGCCTTTGCCAATCGCAGGAGGAACGTAGAGAGGGTAAAATGTCGTATCTAGTTTGGCATTTGTCCAGCACTCCAGAATGCATGAGCTAAGGTAACATTTTCAAAAACGCCGAGCCTCCTCAGCGGCCAGGGACGCAGCCTTGTGCTCTGAGTGTCCCTAAACCTCTGACTGCCAGAAGCTGGGACTGGATGACGGGGGATGGATCACTTGAAATTGCCCTGTTCTGTTCATTCCCTTTGTAGCTAGGTACTGGCTAGGTACTGGGATAGATGGACCTTTGGTCTGACCCAGTATGGCTATTCTTACATTTCAAAAGGGACTTAGGGACAGATTTGTAAAAGGTATTTAGGTGCCTAAAGGTGCAGCTAGACTCCTAATGGGTTTTTTTTAAGTGCCTCGGGAGTTTAAGCACCTAACTCCCATTGATTTCAGAGCACAAGGCAGCATCCTTGCCAGCTCCATAGGGTCTCTTTGGAGTGGCTGTGGGGAACGACAGCTGAGGGAGAAGTGATCAATCTGCCTTCTCAGGGAGCCAGTGCAAGAGGGTTCTTTAATTGTCAGTCTCCCAATGATATTCTGAATATATCTGCTGGTGAGGTACTTGCTGTGGAACATACAGCTAATGCTCATTGCGTTTTCCAAGGGGATCATTAGCCAGCATGTGGAATGTCAGGCTGGGTGTTTGAATAAGGAAGAGCTGCTTATGTAGTCCATTAGCAAGCTGCCAGGCTCCGGTTTCTTTAGCAACAAGATACACAGCTAGGAGGGCACTTCTTTCCTTCAGCCACTTGGAATACTCTAGTGATTTCTCTTCCCTTGAAACGTATTTGCTTCTTGACGATGGAAGATACTACCCTAGTGGCAAGGAGCCTGCCTTCAAAAAAATGGGTTACCTCTCCTCAGCTTGACGCAGCTCCTGGGATTGCTGCGCTGTGCGCTTCACTCCGTTCACACCTGCTCCCCCTGCCGGTGACCGTTATGGGGCGCATGTGCCTCCAGAGCACCCCTAGACACAACATTGCCAGGAAACTCCCACTCTGTCACCCATCTGCCTTTGTGACGCCTCAGCCTGCTAGCTGAGAAGTTACTAGTTCAGACCTCTTCCATAGTAGCAAAATGTCCACGTGTAGTCCAAAGTCCCGCCCCATTCTTGGGCCCTGTGCACAACCCCTTTGTGAGGCTCCACTCCCTTTCTGGTATCAAGCACTGCCTGACCAACACTCCTTTTTGGTGCTTCGGCCTGTCACAGGAGCCAGCCTGCTGCCTATGGCTTCTTCCCCCTGACTGACCTCTCAGCCTGCTTATAAGCCCAGGTGTCTGCTGAGTTATCACCTGATCCTTCATTAGTCCCGCCCTCTCTGGCTGACTAGTAACTACCTAATTTCCCAGGTGAAGAGAATGTGCCTGACTGGGCCTTTCCCCCTTCCTCCCCTGTGATGGGGGTTTCACCTCATCAGAGTGACAGATGGAAGAGAGGGCGCCAACATCATCGGCTGAGTTCTCAATGGCGTCTAAGGGCCTCACCCTCCATTGAAAATCCTAGTCTTAAATCCTTGAGATCAAGGTTTGGGCTCCTTTATTGCCCCCAGTCACTGTCACCAGCACTAGCGGCACTCAGGCTCACTAGCAGAGGGTCATTTTTGACTCTTCCTCTTCCCTTGCCCCACCCAACCAGGCCATATCAAAATCCTGCTACTTCTTCCTGCTCAGCAACTTTGAGATCTTCCCTCTTCTTTCTGTCCTCGCAGCCAAATTTCTCGTTCAGGCCCATGTTATATCCTGTCTCATTTTCCACCACACCCTCCTCTCTGGCCTCCCAATCATGTGCATCCACCATCAAAACGCTGCTGCTCAACTTGTCCTCCTTGCCCGCTGATCTGATCCTGTCACTCCCAAATGGCAGTCGTCCTGCCAACTCCCCATCTGCCATTGCGAAGCTTCTTGTTACCTTCAAAACTCTGTATTGCTCTGTCTCTCCAAACTCAGCCTGCCTTAGCAAGCTTCATTTTGTCCCTACCCAACCCGTCTCTCCTGTTCTGGCAGTGTTCCAGCCCTCATCAAAGCCCTTTGTCAACTTCAGGGTTCTGCCCTCTATATACCGCCCTGTGCCCGGGATGGCCTCCCTGGATTCATCCACAAAGCCCAGACCCTACCCGCATTTAAGACTCTGTCAATTTTTTCTTTAAATTATTTTTGGTCCCCCTCCCCCCGCTCTTCCCCAAAAAGGAAAACTTTCATTTTAAAACCAAACATTTTTGATGAAAACAAACAATTTCCATGTTGATGAAAAGCCCTTTTTTTTGTTTTTGTTTTTGGTGTCCCAAAAAGGGTATTGATGGAATATTTTTGAGCAGGTCCAACTACTAACTTGGCTCTTCCACCAGGATAAATTGCTGTTTCTAGATTGAGTGTTTTATGGATCAGGGCCTCCTAAAGAAAGAATTCAATCCAGGGCTTAAATAAAGGAAGAACCATTCCCAAAAGGAAAGATGCCCCTTTTCCCTAATCCTTTGACTATTCCTAGAACCAAACTCAACCTGAACCTTCCTGATGGGTGTGAAATGTTCTCTTAACTCTTCTCACATGTATTCATCCTCTGCATTTCCAGGCACTGTCTGGGAGTAGCAGCAGAAGTGACAGACAACTGCCAGCAAGTTAGTTCTCACAGCATTCCTCACCAACGATTGTAGATTCAAGAGGATCTGCCCATTTGGATGAGCAAAGGAACGAGCATCTGGGACCCCTCGTGCCACTCCGCTCTGCACCGCATGGAGGGATATCTCCTTGTATGGACCGCCCAGTTCTTACCCCACCTCTGTGCACCACTATGTAGAAGTAGTGAGGGAATTTTGGAAACAGTTTTCCATTGGGAAAAATGCTGAGTTGTGCAAAGTGAAACTTTTCCCATGAAAGGGTCAATTTCCACAAAACTTTCCCTGAAAGGATTTTGCAGGTCCAGGATAGAATCGCTGGTCAAAATGTTGGCCCCTTGACTTAGAAGACCTGAGTTCAGTGCCCTGATCCACAACAGACTTCCTCTGTGATCTTTAGCTAGTTTCTTACTCAGAAAATGGGGACAACAGTACTTCCTACTTCAAAGGGTTTTGTAGATATTAAAGGCTTGAGGTGCCCAGGTACCATGGTAAGTGAGGCCATATAATTGTAAACTCTTTGGGGCAGAGACTGTCTTTTGTTCTGTTTGTACAGCACCTTGCACAGTGGAGTCCTGGTCCATGCCTGAGGCTCCAAAGTGCTACCATAATACAAGAAATAAGATAAGCTTCCGGGGAGTAGCTTGTACCACCATCTATGTACAAGAGCCGCTAAACATCTTCTCTCAGACTTTATTCTGTTAGTTAATGTTCAGCTGTCCCAGGGAAGATATCTCAAAGCGCATGAATTTCATTATTTGCACTATGGTAGCACTTAATGTCCCCACCACGTTCAGAGCCTCCCTCTGCTGGGTGCTGTCCAGACATAGAAGCAATCCCTGCCCCTAAGAGCACCCAACCTATACAGATAGGACAGCTAAAGGGGGTGGCCCTATTTTTCAGGCTTGGAAGCAGGGCGTAAAGAGATTAAATCCCTTGCCCAGAGGCAGTAGCAGAACCAAGGGTGGAAAGCTGCTCATCTGAATGGTAGGACAGCACTTTAACCCCAAGACGATCCATCTTCTTTGGGGGCATGCTTGAATTCAGATCCTACGTATGGTTGAGCAGAGCTTTAATGAGGCTTAGCCAGTGGCCCTGATTTTGAATCTGATATTTTTAATTTATTTCATGCAGGCACAGAAGAACATTGCAGTCCTATTACTTAAAATTAACAGCAGCAGCAGTTTAGGTCATATATAACATTAATCTGATTGGATTTTAAAGATTGAGGCTTATAATAAATAAGACAAGGGCTGTTTACTAACCTTGTAGTGATAGAATTACATTTTTCAGCATGGCATGAAAGATACCAGACTGGCTGGTCCAGCAGCATCTTTATTAGATTCAGAAAGCTTAATGAATGGGGAGCAGACTGTAAAATATTGTATATTTTTATTATAATGTGATACAATTGAGCTTCTCAACAGCAAGAGTGTCACAAACCTTATTGATCCAGGTTCCCAAAGAAGGGATAAGTGGGTTGCTGAGATACAGAAATCAGCTGCAGTCAAAGAGGGCTTTGGAAAGGGGAGGGGAGGTCTCTCCTGTTATCAGATTAATTGTTTCACATCAGTGGAATTACACTTGAGAGGAATTTGATGTGCACACATTGGGTCGATTTCATTCCTCATGCAACTCCATTGGTTTCACTTGAGTCATACCAGTGATGACTTTAACCTGTTGCTTAGCATCCTCTTGGAGATCTGGATGCCAGAACAGTCTCACCCCATGGCATCTTCTCTTTGGGCACAATCTGAACCCGCAACATGCATTTGCACTCACATCTCAATTGCAGGTGTAAACCTTTCACTATCTGACTGTTAGTCAGATGGGACTAGGTTCTACCACCCTTGCTTGCTTTGTGCTAGATTATGCCTCTAGGCGTGGCCCAGAAAAAGGGGTGGTGTGGAAAGCACATCCCCTAGGGGTAACCCCAAGAGGTATTCTGATGCAGAGATGTTCTTCTTTGTTCAATTCATGCCCCGTGTCCTGTTTGATCCTGGGAGGATGATAATTTACTGCTAGCCGTACAAGTAGGAAATCTGCAGAGCTGGGAGGAACATGCAATTTAGGTGCAGTGGAAAAGTCTGATATTTGAAATTTGTTTTCATTCTGAATTGGAACAAAAAGTCCAAACTTCAAAATTTCCTGTGGAATGAAAATTCTCCAAAACTCGATTTGGAACCATGGAAAGGTTTGGGTTTGGTAATGTTGAAACATTAGAGTAGAAATATTCAATATAATATCTATAGCTTTTATTAATGTGACAATATAAAAGTTGAAATGAAATCGAATGAAACAAAAAAGTCAGAACGATTCACGTCAACGTTTTTCTGTTGAAAATTTTCCAAAATCGACATGTTCCCGCAAAATGTTTCCATGTAAAAAAAATGGTACGTTCCTATGGAAAACTGCTTAGTGTTTTTTTTTTCCTACCAGCTCTAGAAATCACCAGTGTCCCTCCCCTGCTAGCTCAACTACTCTGGCCAATGAGCAAGGGGCAGAGAACCAAGCCATTTCTCCACCGCTCCCTTCCCATCACCTCCCAGGGCAGGTGAGCCGTTCCTTTTACTCCTATGCACCCAGAAGGAAGGGGCAGCCCATTGAGTGGCACCTTACACATCCAGCGGTCCCACCGAAAGCCAGAGAGCCACTTGAGGCATATGGTGGTTCTAGGCCGGCAGAGCCTGGCACCTAGGTGAAGTACCCAGATTTACATGGATACTGGGCTGGATGCTGTCACTCTGACTCACCCTGAGGAGCATGGGCAGCAAGTGAGCCCCCTGTTCAGGAAGGGTAGCCACACGGTCCCTCCCCTTCAGCCCAAGGCCCCGCCCCATCCACCAGAGCCCTGAGCACTCCCCTCCCCCCACCCCAGCCAGAGGAGCCCTGAGTGCTCCTCCCCACGGCCAGAGGAGCCCCAACCAAACTGGCCTCTGGCTGACGTTGGTAGCTGAGCTCTCAGTCCCACCGGCTTGGGGGAGAGGGCAGAGTATGGGCTGAGCCAGGGCTTGTAGCTTACTCTGGGCTCAAGCCGGAGTAAGAAGACATCAGGAGCCCCTTAGTTCCTCCGCACATCTCTGGCCTCTGTGCAGGACTTTCAATTCCATTGATTTTTATTTGTACATTTTAATTCTGGTACATTAGGCGGCAGCAGTGCGGCCTGAGTGTATGTGTGTGGGGTGGTGGAAATCAAAAGGCAACGTCCTGCTGCTAATTATTGCAACTCTGCAATTTGTAGAGTAATTTGTTGCAGTTTGACCTATAATGAAGGCTCCTGACCAGTGCAGGATTGGAAATGACAGCACACATCTGTATTCCCAGGTGTTTTGACAGTGAGTCCCTGGAAGAGTTGACTGGGGAGAATCTTTCTTTGATTGTGTGCCTGTGTTGTCTTTTAATTGTAACTAGGCATAATAAAGTGTTTAGTTAGAAGCTTGAGAGGTCACAGAGGTTTTCTCTCCCAAGTATTAAACGAGGAGGCAGTTAACGTTAATGAAAAGTTTTCAAGGTGGCAGAAGAAAGTTGTTGTTTTTTCCACATTGTACTTGCAACTTTTAAATATATGGGTGGCTGGCTTCTTCAGTAGAATAAATTGCCACAATTGAGACAAATACATGTTCATTTCAGACAAATTGAGGGCATGCATATGTAGGGGAACAAGTTGCCATTTGATTCCCCTGCCCTAGCTACCCACATCATGAGTAGCAGTGCAGCGGGGAGAGTAGCACCTATAGGGCTGCTACGTCTGTGCATGTGGCTGGGAGGGGCAGGGAACGGGCTCTGCCTCTTTAAAGCACCAAGGTCCCTACGCTGCACCAGGTACAGGATTGGAGCAGGGTACGTTCCCCCTCACTGAATATTATGAGCTTTATCATAGAACATCAGGGTTGGAAGGGACCTCAGGAGGTCATCTAGTCCAACCCCCTGCTCAAAGCAGGAGCAATCCCCAGACAGTTTTTTGCCCCAGATCCCTAAATGGCCCCCTCAAGGATTGAACTCACAACCCTGGGTTTAGTAGGCCAATGCTCAAACCACTGAGCTATCCCTCACCCCAACTTTATCTCATATAGGCACCTATTACCCTCTCCCCTGCCCCCCGTCCCGATTTTTCACACTTGCTATCTGGTCACCCTAGTCTGAATCAATGGGAGAACCAGGAGGCAGAGTCACCATCTGATTCTCAGCCTGTTCCTGGCGCAGCAGGACGAGGGGGCTGGCACTTGCACAGGGCTTGTTGCAAAGCTGCTTTATCATGTATTTTTCCCTTCACAAGGTGTCAGTACAAAAGCTGGTGAGTTATATGCATGGAATCAGGGGTTTGGTTTTGGTTTTGTTTTTTTGAAATGACCAAATAATTTTTACAAATAATTCTTGGTCTGCAGTTTGATCATTGGCAGGGGCAGTTCCAGGCACCAGCACTCCAAGCGCGTGCCTGGGGGCAGCAAGCCGTGAGGGCGGCAGTCAGGCAGCCGTCGGCGGCATGCCTGCAGGAGGTCCGCCGGTCCCGCGGTTTCAGCGGCAATTCGACGGTGGGTACGCCAAAGGCGCGGGACCGGCGGAGCTCCCGAAAGCCGCCTGACTGCCGTGCTTGGGGCGGCAAAATACATAGAGCCGCCCCTGATCATTGGGAGGATTTGATATCTGAGCTGTGTTGGTAGTTTTGAGTGGACACAGAGGTCACGTGGCATCGTTTCTGTTCTCTGCTTGGCTGAGTGTAACTCATAGATCCAGTATCGCTGTGCTCACAAATTCAAAACTCGCTTTCAATGAATATTCTGCAATTTCTTCATGTTTGTCCTCGTGCGCGTCCCTGTTTTTTCCAGGTCTGCCCTTGTGATTAAAGCAGGGGACTAAGATTTAACAGATCCAGGTTCAATTCCACAGCCTCCCAGGCAGATACCGGGGAAGTCTGCTAACCTCTCTGGGCATCAGTGGCCCATCTGTAAAATGGTGGTGACACTTGCTATCTCACAGAGGTGCTGTGAGAATAAGTTTACTTACATTTGTGAGGTGCTCAGAAGCCACTGTGGTGGGGGCCACATAGTTACCTAGATAGATCCCTTTGGGGGCAGACCTTAGCTATGGATTGCAAACCCCATGGTACTTTCCCCCCATCTTCTCGCTCAAAACTTTGTATTGTGGGTTAAGCTGCCACCTGCAGGCCCAAGGTAGCTGCATTTCAATATTGCTGTGTGCATGTGGGCCAAGATTTTTCAACAGTGGCCAGTGATTTTGTGAGCCCAGATTGAGACCCCCTTAAAGGAGACAGATTTTCAGAGGGCAGGTGCTCAGCAATGTCTGAAAATCCATCCCCTTTAAGATGTCTCAATCTGGGTGCCCCATCCCCTTTAAGATGTCTCAAGCTTGTGGCGGAGGGATAGCTCAGTGGTTTGAGCATTGGCCTGCTAAACCCAGGGTTGTGAGTTCAATCCTTCAGGGGGCCACTTAGGGATCTGGGGCAAAATTGGTCCTGATAGTGAAGGCTGAGTGCTGGACTCAATGACCCTTCGGGGTCCCTTCCAGCTCTATGAGATAGGCATATCTCCATATATTATTATTATTAAAAATCACTTGTCACTTTGATCCCAGTTTACAGATCTCGGTAGGGTAAAGGGTGCTCTGTCATTTATTATTTTTATCATTACAGCAATAAATGAGAGAGCAGAGATGGGTGAGAATGAAAGTGCCATTATAATAGGGTGACCAGATGTCCTGTTTTTAAAGGGACAGTCCCATTTTTGGGGACTTTTTCTTATATAGGTGCCTATTACCCCCCACCCCCGTCCCGGTTCTTTTTCACAGTTGCTATCTGGTCACCCTACATTATAATACTCTCCCTGCCCCCTCATTCTGCAGAAATTCAGAGAAGGAGAGGAAGGGAAGGAATCTTTAAAAAACCTCTTACTATATTTAATACAAGAACCTGTCTTAAGAAAAGGCTAAACAGTCCCATAACCACCAAGCTTTTCCGGAGAGCAGGGATCTCATCACAATGTGTGTGTGGGGGATGGGGTGGGGGTGGAGATGTTGTGAGGATGAATCAGTTATCCTTTGCAATGCGCTTTGAGATCTTTAGATGGGAGGCACGAGGGACAAGCTAAGCTTTGTGATTACTGTGCCTCTGACTGTAAAGCCTCGGGATGGACGTTTCATCTGTAAAGAACTGGACCGAGGGTTTTTTTCCTCCCCACCCCCTTTGTACACAGACGCTACAGATTGCTGGTGGTGGTGCTTCCCTGCTGTCTGAAGATGGCACTGCAGCATCTCACAAGACAAGTCTAACAACTTGCACTGTTTCCTTCACAGTTCTAATGACTATTGGGAATGACAGCAAAATCTGCACCAGCAGAGAGATAAATGCAAGAGCCAGAGAGCTGGTCTGCGGGGCTTGGCAATCAGTTGGGTACGGAGTTTTCCAACCAGGATAAAGGGAGGCGAAAGGCTGCTTGTTGATTCAAGACAGGTAACCCCTAGCCCTCCTCCCACACCTCTCTGTCCTTGCACGACTTGCAAAGGATGGGGTGCTACCGTGCTTGCATTCAAACACTAGGAGCCAGATTCTTAGGTGGTGTAAATCAACATAGTTCCATTGACTTCAGTGGCTTTCTGCTGATTACTCCAGCCAAGATTCTGGCGCTAGACCTGACTGATCTGAAACGAAAAGGAAGGTTTTTGTGGGGGAGGGAGACAATCTCAGTTATTTAGATTATTTGACTGATGAAGCTCAAACAAGATCCACAGTGCAGCAGACACTGTTGCAGCCGCTGCTGCTCAGTTCTGTGGGTTCAGGGCTATATCAGGAATGCAGACAGAGAGGTGTCGCTCCCTAACCGTGGAGAAAATAAAAGTGTTGACTATGAAAATGAAACACAACAGAAAAGACTGATGTTGAGATGGATGTCTAATAATTTACACATTGTGCCGTGTGTGTGTGTGTGTTGTCGGTGTCAGGGGAATGTCTCCAGTGTGCAGTATTTCAGGAATCTCTCCCTGGCTGCCTGAGGAATGAGAGGAGAGAGAACGAGGAAGAGTGAAGCTGTTCTTCACGCACATAGCTCTGAAATACCTTCATCTTCTCTTTCCACCTTGTCTGCTGCACATCCCTCCCCAAGGCTCAGCACTCCGGACCTCGGCATGGGCAGGAAGCTGCTGTCTGACTGCACAGAGAGATAATGACACACCCCCACGGTACCCTACCCCCACACTATGCCCCGGCCTCCCCACTCATTTCAGGAGGATCCCACCCTGGGTGAACTTGCTGCACTTTATTCTAAGAACCTTCTGCCCCTTTCACCCGCATATCCTCTGGCTCTGTTTATCAATCTTTCTCCCTTTTCCTTGCCACAATCTCACCACTTTTGGTTCAAGAGCCACAGCTCCTACCATCTGGAGCACCCAGAGCCCTCAAACCTTTTATGGCACTGTGCCATCTTGGGGACACCGCATGCATCTGACAGGAAATGCAGCAGTAAGAGGTATAGGCTAGAAAGACACATGGAGGTGACAGGTTTCAGAGTGGTAGCCGTGTTAGTCTGTATCAGCAAAAAGAACGAGGAGTCCTTGTGGCACCTTAGAGACTAACACATTTATTTGGGCATAAGCTTTTGTGGGCTAAAACCCACTTCATCGGATGCATGTAGTGGAAAATACAGTAGGAAGATATATATACACAGAGAACATGAAAAAATGGGTGTTGCCATACCAACTCTAACAAGACTAATCAATTAAGGTGGGCTATTATCAGCAGGAGAAAAAAAAAACTTTTGTAGTGATAATCAGGATGGCCCATTTCAAACAGTTGACAAGAAGGTGTGAGTAACAGTAGGGGAAAAAACAGCATGGGGAAATAGTTTTTACTTTGTGTAATGACCCATCCACTCCCAGTCTTTATTCAAGCCTAATTTAATGGTATCCAATTTGCAAAGTAATTCCAGTTCTGCAGTTTCCCATTGGAGTCTGTTTTTGAAGTTTTTTTGTTGGAGAATTGCAACTTTTAGGTCTGTAATTGAGTGACCAAGGAGGTTGAAGTGTTCTCTGACTGGTTTTTGAATGTTATAATTCTTGACGTCTGATTTGTGTCCATTTATTCTTTTGCATAGAGACTGTCCGGTTTGTCCAATGTACATGGCAGAGGGGCATTGCTGGCACATGATGGCATATATCACATTGGTAGATGTGCAGGTGAACGAGCCTCTGATGGTGTGGCTGATGTGATTAGGTCCTATGATGGTGTCCCTTGACTGAAAAACTAGATCCAGTGTCATTCATTTTCTTCTTGATGGAGAAGTTTAGATAAAGGCAATTCACTGGCGCCTGAGACCCCCTGCTCCCTCCAGAATTCTGCACCCTGTCTCCTGCACTCGGAACGCTGCAGGAAGCAATAGGAAATGCACATCAGATATCTCAGTGCTGCCCTGCTATGCAATGCTAGGCAGGAGTCTCAGCGGAGCATGCACACTCTGCTCTAAAGCGTGGTTCCTGGGAAGGGGGTGGAGCTGACAGAGAATAAGGCCAAGTGGAACAGCACTACACTGAACCTTCCCACTCAGTGCACACATTGAGAGTGGGTGCTGGGGGATCGTCATGTCAGGCATCCAGAGACTGCTTTAAATTATACAGATCAGAGTGGAACTGCTGGTGAATATGGCCCAGTAACCTCTGGTTCAGCCACAGATGGGATAATGGACCAGACCCGTAAGGACTTTGTCTTCCTGCACTAGTCATTTCTGCTGGGACGTTTAGCCCCACTGCCTTTTATCCAGCATATCGTGGCTGGTCAAAGGTTGGTTGAACCTGCCTAAATCTGGTTATAGCGCGGTCTTACCATGACCAGCACCGCTGGTTCCTTGCAAGAAGTGTCCCTGCATCCTTTTCCTCCGCCTTGTTCACCCACTACAGTCTAGCCCTGTTATAAGGAGTGAAGCTGCCTGTCCAGATAGGGATGAAAGGTACCGTCACACAACCACGCCAACGACCTTCCATGAGCCAAGATCCAGGGTCCTTCTCTTTCATCTCCGCAGCCCCCTTGCCATATGCTATTGGGTTGCTCTGCTTTTTGTCATGGTCTTGCTTCCTCCTGGTATCTGAGCTACGGGAGGGGGAAAAGGACAATATTCTTTTTCATAGTATAAATAATGAAATAGGGATGAGCATCATGAGCACCATCATCATAGGATCAATGGGTTCACCTGCCTTTTCCTTTAATCTGGTTAATGGGACGTCACAGGACGCCCTGGGAAAAGTTCAGAAGATTCTCATAAGTAAGACAGTGTCTAGAGACCTATCTAGAATTTACCCAGAAATGCCTGACTCTCCAAAGTACAATCTCACAAGGACAAGAGGTCTCATGGGATATGTTCTACAGTGCAGAGATGTGTGAAATTTCAGCCACATCCAAACCAGATCCACAAAATAGGATCCTGCTATTTGCAGATCCAACCTAGAGTAAAGGAAAGCAGAGAAAGGGATTCAAATCCAAGCCCTCGCTTCCCAACACATGCACATCTACACGCACCTGGCATTTCAAGTGGTTTGGATTTCAAGCTCCGGTTTGGGGGCCATAGGGATGGAGGGATGGTCAAAGGTTCATCTCAGCTCCGGTCATTTCTGCTCAGGGTTGGCCCTCCTCGTTTAAGTTTCCAGTCACGTACATGAGTACAACCCTGTGTCATCAGTATGCTTGGCAGAGCTCCAGAAGTTGGCTTCACACTCTGGAACAGCTTGTGCAACCCACCAGCCCTGAGCCGGAGTTCCCGGATTACCTCCCTATAGCGGCATTAAAGAGATGCAGCATCCCAGCTCTCACAATCAGTCTATATTCTCTGGTCAGATGTGACCCCTCTCCCAGCAATACCCTCCTCTGATCTGCTTTCATACCGCCTGAGAACTTCCCATCAGTTGCCCAGCACAAAGCTGGAATGGCAGGTAATCTATATGTACAGTAAATTGACTTTCACTTTCACCCGGAGCAGCTAAAAATGAAACAAGAAAAGAAGAAAGGGCGAAAGCTGATTGAAAACAAGTTATCACCTCTGCCACAAAAGGGACAGCCTATCATCAGAGCATTGTCTGCCTTGCTCTGCTTCGCCAGCGCAGTGTAAACAATTTTGTATCTACTTTTGGATTCAGCAACCTGAACTCGGTGGGCCCAGCGATGACAAAATTGCAGGTTCGTTCTGGGGAGAGTGTGTAATTTTCCACCAGGAGAAAATTGTTAAATGTCAGTCACTCTCGCAAGGAGCTGACAGAAGCGACACAGTTTCTGAAGGTCTTGTTGTGGGAATACATCTCGACTGGGTAATGGACTGCAATCTCAGCACTTACTTCATCAAATGCCGTACAACCCTGCAGCAAAGGTGGACTTCCCTCTGCTGGATGGTGCTGCAGAGACAGCAGGACAGAGCAGAATTCAAAGCTGGCTTTGTTTGTTGGGCTAGTGATTATGCTAGCCAAGCCTATGGTAGAAGGGAGTCAGATGGTGTCCCCCACAGTCAGTAGCACCCACTGCTGGGCTGAGCCGAGACAAAGGAATTCAATTGGTGACTTGGACACTGCAGCCTGATGTTTGCACTTGTCCTATAGGTATTGTTACCTACTCTCTAGAACAGCTCATGCTGCAGGCAGAAAGAAAGTGGACAGCTTGGAAACCTAATTATCTGTGCTCCTTTGCTGCTTAAAATCACAGGGCCAGATCCTCAGTTTAAACCAGCTGAGAATCTAACCAATCGTAGATGTTACAAATGGAAAAGGCTTTTTGAGTCATCCATCCAGTCCTTCATCCTGGCCAGTGTAGGAATGTTGACTACCGTATAATCTGAGCCTAGTCTGGCTTTACCTAAAGCAAGAGATGGCCTTCTAGCACTCCCCTTCGGAGGCTAGGCCATTGTTCAGTAAATCTCAAGTCTAGGAATGTTCTGAATATTCAGCCTTTCTCTTGCATAACTTCATCCCATGACTCCTAGTCATGCCACCCACATTCTTCTAAGCAATTTCCTTCCTCCCACAGTGTTTGTATTCTTTGAATACTCATCACTAAGCATTTTCAGGCTCATCCAACCCTTTAACTATTGTTTGGCCAAGCTTTGCATATTCAACACTTCAAATTTTTATTCATAAACCAAGTCCACCATCCCCTTAACATATATACATCATGGACCAACTCTTCAGAGGGTGTAAATCAGCATCACAATTGGAAGTAAGCCAATTTAGACCAGATGAGGATCTGGTTTATAGCTTTTTGCTTTTCCCTGAATTCCTTCCAATTGATTTGCTTGCTTGGCACCTTGGTCCTCCAGACCCAGATTTGATAAACCTCCTGGTATGTTGCAAAGACCACCTTTCCTCCCTCATTTCCTATGTTGTGGAGGAGGGCATGGGCTGTCCTTGGCTTATCTCATGAATTTCACTTTATGGGTTGGGAGCCGGCGGTTGTGTTGTAAATATTAGAAGAAATAAATAATAAATGCATATTTCTTAAACTTGAGGTGCTCCCTCACCAGAGCCTTCTAGAGAGGGACTATCCCCTCCTTGTTCCTTGAAGAGCTGGCTTCTTCATAAACTGTCCCATATCACACAACAGCATTGTATGGACAACATTCTTCTTCACTCATCTTCATCCTGCCAGTAGTGGGTAGCTAATTCCTCACAGATGTCCTGTCACCTCTCTGCCCCCCAGTCTCCTTGTTTGTTGCCACCATTTCAGAAGCAGCAAAGCCAATGGACCAACCTGAAGCTGTTGGCGTGCCGGGTCAGCAATTCATCTTATTTCAACAGCAAAGCACTTAAAATCGGACCCTTTCAATCTGAACTGAGTAGGAAAAGGGTTGTGCGGGGGGGACGGGGGGACACTTGTTTCTTTACAGCTGCCTCCATTGCTCTTTTCTTTCCTGTCGTTGGTTTGGCCTCAGGACTTTGATTCTTGGTGAAATGAGTTCATAGATTGCATTCGCTCTGGACATCTCTCAGTCTTATCCTACCCACATTACACTAGTATTTAAACACCTCACACACTTCCCAGTCACCACATATTCACTAATGTACTTAGCCTCCAAGTGACACAGGGAAGTGTGATCTCCATTTTACCCCTGCGGAAGCCTGGCACAGAGAGATGTCGTGAGTTGCTCAAAGTCAGCAGAGGAAACTTGTGACAAAGCTGGGAACTAAACCAAGCTCTTTTGACTCCTAAGCCAGAGCCTTAACCACAAGACCATCTTCCTCTCAGGCTCTACTTTGTTTAATCCAGATTTGCCTTTGGAAAGCCTCTCACCTGTCATAGTTAACTGAAGTGTTGGGTCTAACATCTCCTCTGTCTATCAAAGAGACTTACCTGGACCTCATCACGTAGTATCCGAGCACTTCACAATCTATCATGTGTTTAGTCTAACAGCACCTCTTTGTGCAGGGCAGTGCTATTAGCCCCATTTTACAAACGGGGAACTGAGGCCCAGGTAAATTAAGTGACTTGCTCAAGGTCACGTGGGAAACGTGGAGAAGCAAAGACTCAAACTTGGGTCTCCTAAATTCTAGGCCAAGGGTCGGCAACCTACGGCACGCGTGCCAATCATGGCATGCGAGCTGATTTTGGGTGGCACGCCGCTGCCTGCCGCAGTCCCGGCCCCCAGCCCCACTCAGCCCCCCTGCCCACCGCTCTCCCCTGTGGGGGCAGGAGGCAGAAGCTTGGTCCTGCGCCAGCCAAGCTCCCCCCTCCCCTGCTTCTTCCCCCAGCGTGGTGCTTTCCTGCCCCTCCTCCCCCCCTCCCAACGATCAGCTGATCGCCCGGGGGAAGGGGGGCAGAGCCGAGCAGCGCAGCGCGCTGCTCCATAGAGGAGACAGAGAAGAGGTAGGGACGGGGCCTTGGGGAAGTGGGTGGAACAGGGCATACCCCGTCCAGCCCCCTGCCACGAGCCACTCAGGGCAGGGGGCTGGGAGCACCCCCACAAGCCGAGCACCCCATCCCCCTGCCCTCACCCCCCCCCAGCCTTCTACCCTGCACCTCCACACACCCTCAGCCCTCTGCCCTCACCCCTGAACCCCCCCACCCAGTCCTCTGCCCTGAACCCCCCCCACACACCCAGCCCTCTGCCCTGAACGCCCCACACACACACACCCAGCCTTCTGCCCTGTACCCCCACACACCCCCAGCCCTCTGCCCTGTACCCCTGAACTCCCCCCCACCCCCAGCCTTCTGCCCTGCACCTCCACCCCCCCAGCCCTCTGCCCTGACCCCTGAATCCCCCCACACACCCAGCCCTCTGCCCTGACCCCCNTTCTAGGCGGTTGCCCTGAAGACTGGACTATCTTTCCTCCATGTGGCTGAGAGGAGCTGGTCAAACAAAGTCTATTCCTCACTTTCCTCCAGCCTCCAAGAAGCCTCTTGCCATCGAGAGCGAAGAGAGAATAGCTGAGTCTTTTCTCTGAACAGGGAGGACTCAGCAATCTGAACACAGAGGTGAAGCAGAGACCGATACCCCCAGGCTCTCTCTTGTGCTTAACAAGCAGGAGTTTCTGTCCACAGTTGTGTCTGGGCTGAGGTGTTTCCCCAGAGGAATTTTAAATGGTCCACCTTGTCTCTGTGTTTCAGGCACGCAAGAGAGAAGGAAGGGGGTTGGCCTCAGGAGAGAGAGAATGTTTTGAAGGCAATGTGGAGAGTCATGTGACTACAGCTCAGTGAAATTTTTTGGCTGAACTTTTTTGGGGCAAAAAATGCAGATTCAGCAACACCAACGTTTTTCAGGAATTCATGTTGGTTTCACCGAATGTTTTGGTCAATAAATAAATAAAAACTTCTGAAAAAAACCCTCAATGTTTCATTCTGACCTTTTCAAAAATGAAACATTTTGATCTTTCCGTTCCAAAGGACTCTTCCTTTCAAAATTTCCTTCAATTTTATTTTTTTTAAATCAAAAATGTTTAAAAATAGTCCAAATCCAAATGAAACATTTCATTTGACCTGAAATGATCTTTTCTTTTGACTCTTTGATTTGCTGAGAATTTTAAAAAAAATCATTTTTGGTTCGACCAAAATGATTTTTATTTTCAATTTTTGGGAGTTGCCAGTGAACTTAAGAATCTTTCATTTGCAGAGGTGGGGTGACCTGCTGACCCCCAATTATTGATGTCTAAAGGAGTCTAAATTGGTGTAACTTATGTGCTGAAGAGCTAGAAGAACGTGAGTTAACGTTGTCACCCAACATTGACTTACACTGACTTTGACTTCCTTACACATTGATTAGTGGTTGTAAGTAGATATAATGGAGCCTATGCTACAGCAGCACACCTACGGAGCTGCAGCTGAGCTGATTTAGCTCTATAGTATAGACGCTTTGTACATCAACAGAAAGGTTTTTCCATTTTGTAGGTAATCCACCTCTCCGAGAAGTGGTAGCTAGGTTGACAGAAGAAGTCTAGCTGTGTCTACAGTGGGGGTTAGGTCAACCTAACTACGTTGCACAGAACTCCAAATTTTTCACAGCCTCGGAAAGGAGGTTTAACTATATTGACTGCAAAACCCCTTCCATCAATGTAGGAAGCACCTACACTAAAGCACCATAACTGTGCCACTGTCACGCCTATAGTGTAGACATACCCTTAGCTTTTACTTCTCTGAATATAAAGCTAAGGGGAAAGAGGGAGTTTACTTGCATTGTTGAAGGAGCCAGTGTGGTCTGGCTACAAAGAGGCCTATGCTCCGTCTAAGAGATTCTTCCCCAAGAAATGGAAAAAGCTATTAAATATCCCTCTGTTAGACACAACAGAATATACCAGTGAATGCTCTCTGTCTCCTGACAGCTTAGATAGGAAATGGCTCCAGAGATCAGCGAGGTGTGAAAGACTCATGCTTCCTCCTGTTTAATTTCTCTGTACAATATGAAGTGAATAATGCACTCTCCGAAGGTCATCCAAAGAAATAATGAAATCAACAGCATTTGTCCCATTAGTGTTTCATTCCCTCAAAAAAAAGACAAAATGGAGCTATTAAGGCAAAATAGCCCCGTCTCCTTCCTATGATGGAGTATCTGGAAGGAGATATTCAACTGCTTATTCAACTTGTCTGGCTGATTTATGACAGCGGTAGCAGTAGGCGTGACCCAAAGGAAGGCTCTCGAGCCATGCAAAGAGCACACATCTCGGCAGGGCTGAGTCATGTACATCCACTGAAACAATTGAGAAATGAAGCCAAGCATCATTATGAAATATGGCATCTGGTCTGGCATTGGACAGATATGGAGAGAGATGATCAGAGAGTGACTGACTGGGAGTCACTCAGGGTAGTTGTGCTTTCATGAACTATGATGTTTCCTTTATATCTATATGTACTGAGGGCGAAGAGGTAAATCTGGTGCTAGGGAGAAGTGATATTCCATGGAGCTGGCTAGCATTCCTCTCAAATGTCCTTCATTCCACCCCAGAGCCCCCACCTTTAATCTCCTCACTTTAATGGTTGAGAATTATTGACCTCTTCGATAAAGAATCATGGAGCTGAGGTTGTAGCATGTGATCTACAACCAAGGAAGGACTCTCACTGCACTGCAAGTGTCCTCATGAATGGCTTTGTTGCATCCTCCATTTTGAATGAGATCTTGGGATACGTTGTGGGTCTTTGTCCCATCTGGGCCTTGGCAGGCTGAGACACCCAAGGGAGCCTGAGCTGCTTTGGGGTTTCTCTCTCAGACACAACTTTGTCATTGGACCTCAGTCTCTGCTTGCTGCTCCCGCGGCTGCCAGTCTACAGCATTCATTTGGCTTCTGTAAATGTACCTCAGTCCTAAAATGTAGCACACGCTGCTACTCCAGCCCTGGCCCTCTATACGCAGCTTTGCTAGTGTCCCTACTCCCAACCCAAGTGCTAAACGCAGTCCCTGCCTGACCACTTCCTCCTACATCCTTTCAAGTTTCAAGTACATAAAAGGTGGTTACAAGGAGGAGGGAGAAGAATTGTTCTTCTTAACCTCTGGGGATAGGACAAGAAGCAATGGGCTTAAATTGCAGCAAGGGCGGCTTAGGTTGGACATTAGGAAAAACTTCCTGTCAGGGTGGTGAAGCACTGGAATAAATTGCCTAGGGAGGTGGTGGAATCTCCATCATTGGGGATTTTTAAGAGCAGGTTGGACAAACCTGCCAGGGATGGTCTAGATAATACTTCAGTCCCCTGCACTCAGGGCAGGACTGACTAGATGACCTCTCAAGGTCCCTTCAGGTTCTATGATTCTATGATCCCATGGCACAATCCACCACAAAAAGAGGTTGGGAGGAGGTGGGTTGTGGCCCCACCCCTCCCTTTAGCCTGGAGAGACTTTCGCTGGAATAGCGCAGTCAACATATTTGTTTCCCCTGAGCACCATGGAGCTGGCATAACACTTCCTAGATTTCCCCCAGCAGTGATACAGCTCCCAATGCAGACCAAAGACTCATGCTACACTTTAGCTCATGTGGTTTGTCAGTACACAGTAAAGGCCAAATCCTGCTCTGGTTTACACATTCCCACCATCATGGATGTCGTGGGATTTCATTCAGAGTAGAACTGGCTGGGCTCTGTCTAGCTTCGTACAGAACATCTCCTTTCAAGGGCTGAAATCCATCTGCCAACAGGGTGCCAGGGAGGGTAGAATTAGCCTTTTAACATCTCACACCGAGCTTTCCAGACACACACGGCAGCAACTTCACAAACTAACAAAACCCATAACGTGGAGTAAATCACTCTGTCTCCAGTCTGTAAGGCCGAAATGAGGAGCAGCACTGGAGCTGAAGCACAATCAGGAGTTTTGAAGCAAAGCTTCTTACTGTTCAGAGAGAGAGCAATAGCAGAAGCCATCAGCCGACACGCAGACAGAAGCAGTGGTGGTAAAGAATGTGATTGATTTTAGCAATGGTCATTCCCAATCCAGAGATGAAATGCCCATTTTGGGTCTCAATACAGGGGTAAATGAATGAAACTCTATGGCCTATGCTATATAGGAGGTCCCTTCTGGCCTTCAACTCTATGAATCTGCTAACGTCCCACCTTAGAAGTTGGCTGTCAGTTACCTTCCTTATTACGGATCATTTTTATTACAGTAGCAGCTCAAAAACCCAACTGAGCTCAGGGCTGCGTTGTGGTGGACACTGAACAAACACATAGGGAGACACAGCCCCTGTCCCAAAGAGTTGATGGTCTAAACAAACAAAGGGTATCAGGGGAGCCAAAGGCGCCAAGACTTGTCCCAACGGACAAAGGAACAGAACCCGTGTGTCCAAAGTTTGAGTTCAGCATGAGCATGAGCAAACATGTTACGGTACCTAGTCTTCCCACAGCACCCTCTGCCCTTTGTATGCACGTGATCCTGCAAAAATCAAGGAAAAGGAATGGGCGAGCTGTTACTTTTCAAAGACACGAAAAGAAAAGTATCCCGTCCTTTCAGCTTCGTTTAAGAAGAGCAACCAAAAGTACAATTAAGCATTGTTCATTGTTCCCATATAAAGTGCTCCCATATATGCCTGTTAATAGGCTATAAAAGTGAAAAGTTATTTATTATTGTCAACATTAATAGAAATCTGTTCATGAAATGAGAAAAATAATTTTTTTTTTTAATGTAAACAATTGACATGCCATGCTGGAAAATCATAGGAACACAGTAATCTGTAGGAACACAGCCATCTAGTCCAGTAGCCTGTCTCTGACAGGGTTGGTCTACAATGCATCTGGGTGGGTGCTTCTGAGCCCAGATAGACAGAGACACGCTAGCTGCCTTTGTGCAAGCCCGCCCAGCTGCCAGGCTGGCTAGCCTGGGCCACCACCTGTACTGCAAAAGCCGCACCATTTTGCGTGTGCTAGCTGAAGCAGGGCTAGCTACCCGGGCTGGGAGGCACACTCCCTGCTGTAGTGTAGATATACCCACTGTGGCCAGTAGCAGAATGCATCAAAGAAGGTGTAGGAACCCCAAAGTAGGTGGATATAGCAGGCAGTCCCCCCCCCCCCCACACACACACATAGGGCTTATCCTGTGGACTGACTTAAGCTGTGACACAGATGTTTTAAAAACCCTCCCCAGATACAGCTTCTGATTTGGACTGAAAACAAAGGTCAAAATGTCAACATTTCCCATGAAAAAGAAATTCTGCCTTTTGACCATCTCTATAGGTACCTCCCCCTCCCCACCCATCAATAACCACCCGTGCCATCCAGCGATATACACGCTCAGGCATGCTATCTGGTCATCGTTGTCTGGTGTGCAGGACCTCACAATGCTTTCCCCGTGCTGCCAGCCTTATCCAACTTAAAATGAAGGACAAGCAGCATCCCGGGAGAGGCTATATTGGCTGCCGCATGAGCTGGGACCCCCGCCAGCTTCTAGAACTGTCCATGGGGGGTGCATGCCAATGGAACTGGCATGCATTGCATGCTATTTGGGATATGCCCATGCATTAGCGTTCCATCACTGATCGATGGGGGCTACCCATCACACCCAGAAGAGATCAAACCTCAGGATTCTGATGACATGATGGAAAATGTCGGTTTCAAGCCGTTCTTTCCCCCTTGTGAGCATTAGAATGCGCAGGGGAAATAGGAAGCCAGGGTTTGACATATGGTAGGACACCAGGGCTGAAACTTTCAAAGGAGCATCAGGCTGTGGGGTGCTCAGTTCCCTTTGAAACTCAGTGGCAGATGGGCACCTCATTCTAGAGCTGTGCAAATAACTGATTTTGGTTCGGTGGCACATCCAAAAAAAAAAAAAAAAGAGAAAAAAAATTGTTTCATGTTGACCCAAATGAAAATGTTTTGAAACTTTCCGCAAAATGAACAGTCAAAAATTTTTTGTTGCAGGTCAAACAAACACTCAATTCAACCCAAAATGAAACCTTTCATTCTGATTTTGAGCTTTTCTTTAACAGTTTGTATTTTTTTTAACAACCTGAAAGGACATTTCAAAACAAAACAAAAAAGTCATTTTGAATCAACAAATCAAAACCTTTCATTTTAAAAACGTTAAAATGAAACATTTCCTTTTTTTCTGACTTTTATTTTTTTCTTCAACTGAAACAATTCAGCAAAGCCGACACTAATTCACATGTTTCAGTCAACCCTAATCTGCATTTTTTTCACCCAAAAAAGTTTCCATTGAAAAATTCCACCCAACTGTCCCTAATTCCATTGGGCCCCTTAAAAATTCTAGCTCAGGAGTCCAATTTATCCTCGTTGTAACCTCATTGACTTCGCTGGAGTTGCACCAAGGATAAGCTTTGCCTAATCCATGTTAAGGTCCCTGGCAGTTTAATGTGAATTTAGGAGGGCTAGGAAAAGCCAATGGAATTTAAAAATCTCCCAGGACTGATTGCTAAATAGCATTATAAATCACAGGATTATAAAAATGTAGGGCTGGAAGGGACCTCAAGAGGTCATCTAAACCATTTCCCTGGGCTGAGGCAGGATTAAGTATATCTAGAATATCCCTGACAGGTGTTTGTCTAATCTGTTCTTAAAAATCTCCAAGGCTGAGGATTCTACTGCCTCCCTAGGTAATCTGGTCCATTGCTTAACTGTCCTTTGAGTTACAAAGTTTTTCCTAATATCATTGCTATGGATGCAGCCATCCAGGAGTTATCCATGATGTGAACATCAGGGTTCTTTTTCTCTTACAAGAATGCCTCACACAAAAAAATGATTCATTTTAATCTTGGACAATTAACACAAACCTGTACTATTAATATTAACCAGCCTGTGTCTCAGAAGGTCACATGCATGGTGAACAAGTCATCAGGCGAGAATGGCACACTTAACTCCTCTAATGGAGCCAGCTGGTCGCAAATTGAGCAACTGACAAAATACTGTTATATTTGGTTATTTAAAAGTATTCCTTACAAATTTTAAACAATCAGAGATCTATTTAGAGCTGTTTAATTAAAGTGTGACTGCCTTCCAACAGAAATGAGGCTCATACTTGATTCGGTAGGAGGTGGACTAGTGGACTAGCAGGGTGGCTAAGTGCTAGGCTTGTATACCATAGCAACAGTCACTTCTTAATTACTCATTCACAGGAAAGGCATCAGGTCTGACCCTCACTAGAGCTGAGTGCATAGTGAGAAAAATTATCCACAAAGATTTTGATGTCTTCTAATTAGAATTTCATTTCAACTCTGTTAGACTCACATTCTCCTAACATGGGTTACACTTTTGCCTCTTCTAATAGGAGGATAAAAACCTTCTATAGCTGCCAACTAACAGCGTTACACTTCATCTAAAAAGGTAGCACTAAAGTCCAAAGGTTCAAACCTTGCTGAGAATCCAAGCAGAGTCAGTTGTGAATTTGTATCTCTTTTTATTTGCTTTTTGTGCCACCCGAGTTTTCTTTGTGTTATTGTTTGCAGAAAGTGACCATGACAGCAGCAAAGCCCTGATGGTTTGTCTAGACCGTAATTCTGTCTATAAAGCTTAGGTCATCCAGTCAAGGAAACAGAAATGATATCATGTGACTTCAGGGACCAGCCATGCAGCCTGAATCATGAATAGCTGAGGATTTGTTTGCAAACATGTTTTGCTTAACAATTACAGATAATGAATAAACTCCTCAAAGTCACATCTTTTCTGGGGATGCTTCTGGAACAGAAAAATTACACCAGATAAACCCTTTACTTTGAATATTTTAACTCACTGTAATGAGGCCACATGCTTTTAAAAGTCTTAGAATGTATGCATTGGCGGGGAGACCCAGAGCCAAGTTTTTAACCTCAATATCTCTCTACCCTTTCTATTTTCCCCCTAAAATGCTAGTTGTGATTAGACCACATTTCACATTAATCTCTGGCAACTTTGTTCAATTAAAGCTGAGTTTATACACGCACAAAAAATCTGATCACTTTCTCTTCCCGTTCTCCACCACAGCCCCAATCCCCCCTGTAATCTGCTGAAATCAATGGACAGTTAGGATGGGCTTGCAGTGTTCAGCAGGACAGTAGGCGTGCTTTAGCTGGGACATAGCTGGCATAATCAACAGCTGGTGCAGTCTATCTGCTTGCTCCCAAATGTTCAGCTTGGTAATGTGCCTTGAAGATCCAGCTGCAAAGCAGGTGTGTTCTCCCTGACTGTGGCTGGAACGTTCCGCGGCACAGCTGGAAAACTCCGACCTAGATAGTCCTAGAATGGGAAGAAAGATGGTTCTGTGCTTCAACCATTGCACCGGGACTCAGCAAATCTCTGTGCAATTTCCAGTTCTGCCAGACTTCACGAGAAACTTTAGGCAAGTCGGCAAGGCCCAGAGGCACGCAGGCTTTGCAATGCTCAGCATCATGGCGCCTGACTTCCAGGCACCTGGACAATCACAGAAACAACTTTGCAATCCACAAAGCTTGAGTTAGGTGCCCAGGCTCCCTGTATGATGAATGGGAGAGAGAGGTTTCTTGCAATGTGATCCACAAAGGACAACATGCTACGTGCGAGCTTCTTCCATCAACATAGCTACTGTCCATCGCAGAGGTGGGACGGGAGAAGCTGTCTTGTCAGCATTGTAGCGTCTTCACTAAAGCGACAGCAGTGACACTGCACCTGTTTAAGTGTAGACGTGCCCTTAGGTGCCTGCCTCACACTGCACAAAATGGCCAGAGGAGGTGTGCACACATTATACATTTTAGTCCAGTGGTTAGTATTTGCACCAGGAGGTGGGACACCCAGGCTCAACCCCTTCCTCTGCCAAGGAAAGGATTTGAACAGCTGCTTTCTATTGGTCAGGAACATGTTCTAACTACTGAGCTATAGCAGTGGTCTTCAACCAGGGGTACATGTAGCCTTGGGGGGTACGCAGAGGTCTTCCAGGGGGTACATCAACTCATCTAGAGATTTGCCTAGATTTACAACAGGCTACATAAAAAGCCCTAGCGAAGTCAGTACAAACTAAAATTTCATACAGACAACGACTTGTTTATACTGCTCCACAGACTGTACACTGAAATGTAAGTACAATATTTATATTACAATTGATTTTTTATAATTATATGGTAAAAATGAGAAAGTCAGCCATTTTTCAGTACTAGTGTGCTGGGACACTTTTTTATGTCTGATTTTGTAAACAAGTCGTTTTTAAGTGAGGTGTAATTTGGGGGTACGTAAGAAAAATCACACTCCTAAAATGGGGACAGTAGTCTGGAAAGGTTGAGAGCCACTGAGCTATAGGATACCCCGGTATGAGGGCCCCGCAATTTCTCTTGTTGAAACTGTGCCACTGTGGCTTAATAATAAAGAGTGAGTGGAGCAGGGGGGCTGGACCCAAGGTGTCCCACCTCCTAGGTGGGTACCCAAAGCACTGGGCTACAGATTCAGTCAGTCCAGGGCCGGCTTTAGGAAGGGCGGGGCCCGATTCGAATACCCGGCGGCGGTCCGGGTCTTCGGCGGCACTTCAGCGGCGGGTCCTTCACTCGCTCCGGGTCTTCCGCGGCACTTCAGCGGCGGGTCCTTCACTCGCTCCGGGTCTTCCGCGGCACTGAAGAACCCACCGCTGCCGTGCCGCCGAAGACCCAGACTGCCCCCGGGTGAGTAAAAAAATTAAAAAGGCGCCTAAGTTAGGTGCTCTTCTTTGGGGCGCGGGGCCCGATTCAGGGGAATCGGGGGAATCGGCCTAAAGCCAGCCCTGAGTCAGTCACACTCTTTCTCTTGCTGTTCCACCGTGGCTGACTACTTAAATGGTCAGTGGGCCAGTAAGAGAAAGAGTGACTCTGTAGCCCAGCGGTTAGAGCACAGAGATGGGCAATCTTTAATATGGAGATATACCTATCTCATAGAATCGGAAGGGACCCCAAAAGGTCATCGCGTTCAGCCCCCTGCCTTCACTAGCAGGACCAAGTACTGATTTTGCCTCAGATCCCTAAGTGGCCCCCTCAAGGATTGAACTCACAACCCTGGGTTTAGCAGGCTAATGCTCAAACCACTGAGCTATCCCTCCCCCGCTATCCCAATCAGGTGTCCAGTCCCCAGCTCCAATCACTCTTTCACTATTCAACCAAAGTGCAACAGCTTCAACAAGAGGGTGATCAGCAAGACCAGGCTATCCCGTAGCTCAGTGGTTATAGCACTCTCCTGACAAGCAGAAAACCTTTATTCAAGTCTTTCCTCTCTGCCAGCAGAGGAGGGAAATTGAACTTGGGTCTCTCACGCTGCAGGCAAGTGCTCTAACCACTGAGCTCAAAGGAGTAAGTGGCTGCCACCTACTGCGGCCATATTTTGAATGGGTCCTGGTCCAGGAGGGATTCTCTGAGCACACCTACCAGAGCAGATCCCGCATGCGACTGAGGTGGCTGAACACCTATCTTTCCCCAAAGTGCTCCAGGGCTTACGTAGGGAGATGGGTGATCGACTGTGTGGTGGGGCAGCTGCCCCACTCCCTGAGAGTGTGGGCTGCAGCAGGCCAGTGCACCTGCGCAGACAGGCAGCCAATTAGAGAAGGGCTTATTGGGAGCCAATCGGGGCCCAGATTGGAGACAGCCAATCAGGGCCAGGCTCAGCCCTATAAAAAGGCTGCTCAGGGAGAGGAGAGTCAGTTTGTCCCAGGGCCTTTAACAGGGGAAGGTCTGTCTCCAGAGCGGGGAGACTAGCACTGTAGACAGCGCAGTGATGGCCAGGCTCAGGGAGCAGAAGGGAGCTCTAGCCTGCAGCCTGCCAGGCTGCAGGCCCTGAAGGGAAGTGCCTAGCAGGTGCAAGGGGCCATAGGGAACTGGACAGACGAAGGGAGAGAAGGAGGACAGCGAGGTTGCCACCAGAGGGTCCCTGGACTGGGACCCAGAGTAGAGGGCAGGCCTGGGTCCCCCCCTTTACCCCTTGCAGTACACCCAGCCATCGGCCGTGGGGAGCGGCCGTCATAGACTACGCCAGGTCCCTGACAAGAGGGATTAGACTTTGGGGGTGTGGTTGGACACGGTGGCTGGGGTGTAGGATGACTGCTGATCACACACCCCCCGGAAGGGGGTGTGGATGGACTGAGGGGCACTGCCGGAGGGCAGTGGTCCGGAAGAGGACGCCGCAAGCTGGAGAGTGACGTGGGCTCAGACGCCAACCAAGGGTGAGACAATGGGCAGGACACCACCAGGAGAGGGCGCTCCACTGGACCGAGCTAATTCCCAGAGACAACCAGCAGGAGGCGCTGAGTGGTGAGTCCCAACATTGTCACAGACACCCAGAGTGAAGCAGCAGTGCGCATGCCTGGTGACAGAAATGTAGGCACTGAGGAAACTTCTACCCTGAAAACGTAGGTGCCAAGTGATTGATTACAATTTTTACACAGTTTTCAGCATCTTTGTCGAGGTCTCAAGGTGCTCCTGTAAAGCAAGTGCTACTAGTAATGTGACTTAGACTGTGAGCTCTTTGGGGCAGAGACTGTCTTTTTATTCTGTTTGTACAGCACCTAGCACTGCGGGGTCCTGCTCCATGGCTGGAGCTGCTAGATGCAATACAAACAATAAACTAATGAATAAAATAATACAAAATATCTGAAGCATTCTGCAGCAGGTGTGTGGATAATAGAAGTACTATAATATAATTAATAACAAATGGTCTGGTGCAGGTGGGTAGATCATGGCTGTATTGGTGTATCAATCACACAATTAAACCTATTTTTTATTTTAAACTATACAAAGCTAATTTTAAAACAGCCGCTGAGATCATTGTTGAAAATTGGTACACAAGTTAGTCCCTGCGCAAAATGTCATCTCTATACCCAGCCGTTTCCTGCAGGCAAAAGCTATAAAGGGGGCCTGCTTGTTCATAATGGAAATGCCACCGATACAACCTTAACTTATCATGTCGTGAATGTCAGTGCTGTAACAACTGAATTTAATATGGAGAGCTGTTGAGCAGCAGGTTAGTGCAAGTTCAGCTCAAAAGAAACCCTTCTCTGCTATTAACAATTTTACTGTTCCGTGAAAAAGGAAAACGAACAGGATCAAATAGTCATTATCTGAATTGGCCGGCAACTGTAAGACCTGAGACTGGGCAGATTTTTAGTAGGTCAGCTATCTATTTAAAGTAATTTGAATTATCTAAGGATAATTGAAATCCACTGTTCATCCATTACTTCCACGTTCAAGCCTTACATGATTACATCCATAGCTCTGCCTCACATTTATTTGGCGACCTATAGGACCTTCAGCTTTCCTGCCTCTGATAGGTCATAGTATTATTTTCCATCAAATTATAACACATGTAGTTGCAGGTTCGTCAAATGAAATTGGCTTGGCTGTGTGACAGCTTGAAGCAAAGCTATTGCTTGAATCTCATCTGGAGATATTTATATTCTGCCCTGGTGTGGAGCACTCGTTCCTATACTGGTGTTCCTCTGCCTACTACAACAATCGTCCACTTTGTCACCGAGAGATTGTTTCATCAGACAGGGGGGTTTGTTACAGGGACAGTGTGGTGTATTGTACAGGGCAAGTGCTGAATTCAAAGTTAAGTAGCTCTATCTTCTATTCCTGGCTGTACTACTGATTTGTTGTGTGTCCTTGGGCAAGTTGTATCTCGTCTACAAGAGCAAAGTGAAAATTTTCAGAAAAATAGTCTATTAACCAAAAAATACAGTTTGAGTTCAAATTGGGCAAATAGTTTAATCTGGGAAGAAAAGGGGGGGGGTATTGAAGAAGTGGCAACATTTCATTTAAAATTTTCAAAACAATGTTTCAATTTTTTGTTTTGAAATGTTTTATTTTAAATTTAGCTAGATTTATTTTAAAAGGTTAAAAAACACCCAACATATAAATGAAACAAACAAAACCAATTGTTTCAAGTCAAAAGAAACATTTTGTTTGACTGAAAACTATTATTTTTTTCAGTTTTTGTTTTTTGGGAAAAATCCCTTGTGGGTCAACTGAATTTTGTGTGTGTGTGTGTGGTTCAGCCACCAAACTGAAAAAACAAATGAGAGCTTTACCCTCTGCATTGTCTATTTAGATTGTCAGCGCTCTGGGGCAAAGACTGTCTCTTACTAGGTGTGTGAACAGTGCAGAGTACAATGGGGCCTCGGACTCGCTTTGGATCTCTAGGTACTGCCATAAAAAAAGAAGTGACTTCAGCATGGTGTCTAAGTACCTTCACATAGAGAAAACACTGAGTACTACAGGGCTATTTAATCTAGTGGAGAAAGACAGAACAAGAATCAATGTCTGGAAGCTACAGCCAGACAAATTCAAATAGGAAATAAGGCACAATTGTTTTTTTTACAGTCAGTGATTAGTCATTGAAACAGACTATCAAGGGACAGGGTGGATGCTCAGTCTTGTTAAGTCTTCAGATCAAGACTGGATGCTTTTCTGGAAGAGATGTTTTCTCCAGACACACTGTATTGGGCTCAGTACACAAGTAACTGGATAAAATTCTCAGGAGGTCAGACAGGTGATCGAGAATGGTCCCTTCTGGACTTAAAATCTATGAATCTATCAAAAATGTCTCTTAAGGACACATTACTTTCAACAGAGTGATAGTAGTTGGATCAGCTGGATTGTAAATGCCATGAAAGCGCTCTCTTGTCGGATTTAGTTTCAGGTTTCTTTGAATTTACTCCTGATGCAAACTTTGCTGCTGCCCAGGAATTAATTTGGAGTTTCGTCATGGAAATGAAGGGGACAAAGTAACTGTAAAGGGGCGGGTCCGGGGCTCAACCCTCTGAGGGGAGGAGGGGAGCTACACCGGCCCGCTGGTCTCACGGGGACTCCGCCCTGTCTCTTTAAGACTAGCTCCCGGAGTCAGCGTCGATTAGAGCTCAGGCCTCTTGGGGCAAGCCGAACACTAAACAGTACAGGGGCCCAGGCCTTTGGATCATGGCTGAGCAACAAACAGTACAGGGGCTCAGGCCTTTGGATCAGGGCTGAGCAACAACCTGAGGGGGGATAACTGCCACCCGCGCATGGGGTGGCAGGGGGGACACAGGCCCACCCACTCCACTGTGTCCCGGCCCGGGGCCCTAGGCAGCGGTCTTTACCGCTGACTGTCAGCGGGGATCCTGACCGCAACACACGGACATAGGTATTGTCTGGTCAGCAGCCTGACTGAGGTCGGCTGCCCCCGGGCCACTTCCAATATCCCCCTCTGGGCCTACCTGGTCCACGGCGTCCGGTCCCGGGAAGTCTGTATACCCTGGAAGGAGGGACAGTGTGTGTGATGCGGCCGGAGGGCTGAGTCACTGAAGACCTGCTAAACAACCATCGGACGGGGGGGCCACTCGTGAGAGTCAGGTGTTACCAATTTCAAAACTGAGTGATTGCAGGCATGCACTGGCCAGAGAGGGGGCACTCACGGGAGGCAGGTGCCAACACCTTTACAGGNGAGTCCGGGGAGCTGCGCTGGCCTTCAGCGAGCTCCTCCTCAGGAGCTCCCTCCGGCAGGTCTGCTCCCTGCGGTGGCTGGCCGCTGGCTGGCTTTTATCCTTCCGGGTCGCCGCCTGACCCTCTGAGGGGCGGGCTTTCAACTCTGTAGCCCTGCCCCTTCCTGTGTCCAGGGCTCAACCCTCTGAGGGGAGCCACACCGGTCCACTACAGTAACGAACAACCTGCAACATGATTGGTGAATTCTGCTGGATTATGAGTGCAGTTATGGATCAGACCCCATCCAACCTGACGCAGATCATCTGGGCCTCCCAGAACCAGGAGCATGCTAGTCAGAGACAACCTCATCTCCCCATAGTAAATATTTATGTTACAATTGCCTCTGGAGGTGCAATCACTCGAGGACCTATACAATTACATAATAAGTGACAATCCCTGCCTCAAAGAGCAGATAGCTGTAGGACCAACACCTAGTGTTCCAAAAATATGAGTCCGGCTCAAAGAAGGAGAAGAAGAGATTGGTTTAAAAATAATACGCATTGGGTTCTTTTCATTCGCCTTCTGGTCTTTGAACACTTAGGGTTGTATGTTCACCCACAGGGCTCCAAGAGCTGAGTTGACAGCATGACCTGTCACGGGGAGAGAAAAAGTCAAACCCAAGCAGCTGACTTCAATTAATTAGTCCTCTCAGAGGCTGCTGGGAGTGGAAGGAGTCTGGGGTCTATATAAGCCAGAGCCAGCTCATTCCAGAGAGAAGGAGAGAGGAAGACTGGAAAGGTGAAGGAGAGTTACCAGGGGGAAAACAGATCCAGAAAGGGGTAGGAGGAGAGACCATCACCTTGAGAAAGAGAGATGCTGAGTTTGGGGAGAGTTGGGCACAAACTTGAGCCTAGGAAACTTTAGACTTCCTGTAGAAATAAGAGAACTTATGGGGAAATGGGACTGAATACTTTGGGTGTAGATGATGATGCTAAACTAACTACTGATAAAAAGAACAGGAGTACTTGTGGCACCTTAGAGACTAACAAATTTGTTAGTCTCTAAGGTGCCACAAGTACTCCTGTTCTTTTTGCTGATGCAGGCTAACACGACTGCTACTCTGAAACCTAACTACTGATACAGACCTTTGGTAAGTACTCCTACTTTCTCTTTGCCATCCTTTCTCCCCTAGTCCTTTCTGTGATGGTCAGATCTGCCTTGACCCCAGGCAATTGCTTGGTGACATTTGAAGCAGTGTGATTTGGGGCTTAGCCAGAGGGTCAAGTCATTTTAGTGATCATCTGCCAAACTCCCTGGGAATGGTGAGAATCCACTGGTTCACACTAGGGCTTTAAGAAAAACACTAAATATCACAAGGTAAGGGCTAATTTTCACTTGGAATGCAAGTTAAACAAAGCCTTAAACTTTTGTAAAGTTGCATCAAAAGGCTGCCTTTCTTACAGGAAAAGCCCGAATTAGTTAATGTTCGGTATAATCCAAGGCAGAGAATTCAGGACTCCTCCCATGCAATAAACTAGATTCTATTTTTATTGCTACCTATCAAAAGCAAGCAATTAAAACAAAGCAGGTCATATCACAAAACAAGGCATTTGTGTAGTTCACAGTTTTGAAGTACCTACATGTGGAACAGCAATTTGGTAATAGAATCATAGAATATCAGGGTTGGAAGGGACCTCAGAAGGTCATCTAGTCCAACCACCTGCTCAAAGCAGGACCAATCCCCAGAAAGATTTTTGCCCCAGATCCCTAAATGGCCCCCTCAAGGATTGAACTCTCAACCCTGGGTTTAGCAGGCCGCTCAAACCACTGAGCTATCCCTCCCCCTAGGGAGCTTTTGACAGGGTGGACTAGGTCTGGAGGCCCCCTGCTGGAGGCCTTGTGGCCCTGCTTCACCCCACCCCAGAAAAGAGCAGAGTAGAAGTCCTCCAGGCAGATTACAGTGGCTGCAGGGGAGCAGCCAATCAGAGGGATTGCTGGAATGACCAGTCAGGAGCCAGAAGGGCCAGATAAAAGGAGGCAGCAGCGGCAGAGCAGTCAGTTGCTGCCTGGAGCTTGAAGAGGGAGGACCGGGTGCCTAGCTGGCTGCAAGAGCAGCAGGACCATGGACAGGTCAGTGCAGGCAGGCTGAGCCCAGGGGGCGAGGGTACTGTGATGGGCCCAGCTGATCTGGTTGAAGACTGAGCCCAGGTGAGGGCTGCCGAAAGGACTCCAACTGAGAGTACTGAAATGGGCCCCTGGTGGGCTGTTAAAGAAGGAAGCGTCTCTGGGAAGGAAACCTTGGTGCTATGGCCCCATACCAGGGCCGTGAGGAAGCACTAGAGACTGTATACCCTGGAAGTAGGGACAGTGTGTGTGATGCGGCCGGAGGGCTGAGTCACTGAAGACCTGCTAAACAACCATCGGACGGGGGGGCCACTCGTGAGAGTCAGGTGTTACCAATTTCAAAACTGAGTGATTGCAGGCATGCACTGGCCAGAGAGGGGGCACTCACGGGAGGCAGGTGCCAACACCTTTACAGGGCTCTTCAATCTGGCAGACAAAGGTATAACAAGATCAAATGGCTGGAAATAGAAGCTAGACAAATACAGACTCCAAAGAAGGCTCACTTTTGTAACCGTTAGGGTTGTTAACCATTGGAACAATTTACCAAGGATTGTGGTGGATTCTCTATCACTGGAAATCTTTAAATCAAGAATGGATTTATTTTTTTAAATTATTTTACTTCTTTGAAAATAAAAATGCTCTAGTTACACCAGGAATTAATTCAGGGCAGTCCTCTGGCCTGTGTTATACAGGAGGTCAGACTAGATGATCACATTTGTCCCGTCCGGCCTTAAAATCTAGGAACACATTGCCCTGCAAAATCCTATACTGTAGATTATGGAGCCTTTCCCTTTCCATTCAGTTAGTAGCATTCAGTGTCAGTTATAGAAATAACAGGCTCAAGATAGGCAAAGGTTTCTCATTGCATTATGCAGGTAAGCTGTTAACTCTTAAGTTACTATCTTTTTCTCCTGCAGGCACTTTCAGATTAGTTTCCATGTGGTGTAGCCCAATAGGTTCTTAGCTGGATGTCAAGGGGGAGAGATTTAGATATTGCTCCAACTAGGTTTTCCGTACTTAAGGGGTGTGTGGTGTTACTTAGTGCCTGTCCGGGTGTAATTCCAGGTGCAAGGTGAGGGTTAGGAAGGAAGTCTCTGCTTTTTAAATCTGGTTGGACTAGATTCTTCTCCCCTGGATCGGTATCAGGTACTAGGCTTCCCTTGCTGGATTCCATCCTGGACCCTGCAGGACCTGGGCACACCCTCTCCCGTCCTAAACAACCCTCTTACGGTACATAGCTGCCCTTCATTGACCTGGGCAGTAAATCTGCCTCTCGCGGAAGTGCTTTATCAGCCCTCAGCTTCTGCTAAACAATTTGAAAATAACCTTTAACTTCCAGCCTTGACTCTCCTTCTGCATACTGGCTAGACTCCGTTAATGGAGTTAAACCTTTTATTTTCAACTTCACACTCTCTCATTCAGTTTCTGTGTCCATTCTCTAGGACAATTTCTCTGTCTCTTCCCGGAGCCTTTTTTAGCTCCTTTGTCCTTTCCACTTTCCCACACAACATGATGTTGTTCAGAACAGATCAGGGTCTCTTAATGAGACTGCTTTGGGCTTTCCCGGAAAGGTGCAAATGGCCTTGTTTTAAGCTAAGAACATTCTGGTCAGTACACTCTTGATTTTTTTGCAGGACAAGCTCATACGCTTTGTCTTTGTTAGAACAAGTTCAATCTCATCTCAGGGTCACACCGATTTTAGCTAACGTGAGCTTCTCTTCCGTCAAACCCAGCCTGTGCTCAACGACTCTCTCTCCCAGGAGATGGTGCACTGCAAGGTAGCTCCGCTGCAAAGCAGTTTATGTGAATAGTCATTAGAATTTGCAAGTGAGTTTACTTTGCCCACATTAGTGATTGCTTTCTGGGAACTTTTAGAAATTGAGTCTAACTGACATGAAGATTTCAGAGTAATAGCCGTGTTAGTCTGTATCCGCAAAAAGAATAGGAGTACTTGTGGCACCTTAGAGACTAACACATTTATTGTAGCATAAGCTTTCGTGGGCTACAGCTCACTTCATATCCGATGAAGTGAGCTGTAGCCCACGAAAGCTTATGCTACAATAAATTTGTTAGTCTCTAAGGTGCCACAAGTACTCCTGTTCTTTTTGCGGATACAGACTAACACGGCTATNGTGTTAACTAGTAAGCTCTAATGTGTGCAGCAAGTGAATTTTAATTATACTTTCTGTCAGAGTTGCTTTCTTCTGACACTGAACATGGAGCTTTTGGCATGATCACGCCACGGAAGAAAGCAAGGATATGTGGTATGGGTATTAATCAGGCTGTAACTTTATTAGTCGAGTGACATCCAAGATTCCCATCAGGGGACAACCCAGTGCTGTCACCTGCACCCCATTGATCCTTTGTCAATTCTTTGCCCTCTGACCACAGGGGGAGCCAATTGTCACACTAGGAGAGTCTCCGGGGGCCTCCACTTGCCCTCTGACTTTCCTCCCCCTTTTCAAGGGTTGAGGCATGAGGGGACCTCTCCCTAGGGTGACCATATTTCCCAAAGGGAAAACATGACATGGCGGGGGGCCTGGCCCAAGCTGCCCCTCTCCATGCAGGGGGGCCCCCCTGAGCCCTGCCTGCCCCCCTGAGCCCTACCTGCCCCCCTGCACAGGGCTGGCATTGCTGCTCACCCCACTGCATGTTCCCCCGCATCCCACTTTTTTGACAAAAGTGGGCATTTGTCCCATTTGCTCTTGCTAACTGATCAAATGCCCACTTTTGCCAAAAGTCAGGACGGCCGGGACAGGGCTTGAAAATGGTCCTGGCCCGGCCAAAACAGGACGTATGGTCACCTTACCTCTTCCCCTAGTCAGCACCGGTAAAAGACGAGGTTTTGAGCTTCAGAGAGCTCTTCTTCAGGTCTGGAAAAGGTAACCAGAGCGTCACAGGTCACAGCTAAAGGCAAGGTGGGACAGATTGTTAATCTGTCCCACCTTGTATTTAGCTGTGACACTCTGACTGTCTCTTCCACCTACAGAAGTTGGTCGAATACAAGCTATGACCTCACCTACCTTGAGCATTCCCACCTAAAATGAACTATCCTGATCCAATTAGGAAATTGAGACAATCCCACTAAGCAACAGAGCTCAACGTTGATTCTGAATGGCAAGCCATAAAATAAACAAAATTCATTGTCATTTAACAAAACATTTTGAGCAAGGAACCTATTTGACAAAACTGAAACCTGTTAGATTTTCCCATGAACAGAAGAGAAAACTGTCCCCCCCCAAAATATTGGTTACAAACTATTCATTAAACTCTACTGCTTATTAGGTTTGAAACTGATCTCTGTGCAGAGAACACACCCATCTCCTATGCATCACTTAATCCCTGGGGACAGATACTCAGCAGGTGTAACTTGTCATAGCTCCACTGATTTCAGCTGAGCAACAATTTATACAAGTTGAGGATCTGACCCATAGAGCTTAGGGGGATCTTAAGAGGTGCATAGGCCTCAGCATAGGGCTAAATTTCATCCTAGATGAAGATGACTGTCACTAGCAGCATCACACATGAGTGAAAGGGGGTTGTGTGTAGACAAGGGTTGAGGCACAAAAAGGCACCAGCTTTTAACACCGAGGATAATTAACCTTTGAAAGAAATTACTAAGGATTGTGGTCAAGTCTCCATTGCTGGCAATTTTTAAATCACGACTGGCTGTTTTCCTCACAGATCTGCTGCAGTTCAAACAAGAATGAATTCAGGGAAGTCCTCTGGCCTGTGGTACTCAGGAGATCAGACCAGATGATCACAGTGGTCCCTTGCGGCTTTATAACCTATGCGTTAACGGTACCACTTGAGCTATGCCACAGAGTCACTTTGCAGTGAAACCCGGCTCTGTGAGTGAGCCTATGCTGCAGTTCTTCTCCTGCATCTGTGTGGGAAGAGGAACAGCCATTCAAAGAATGCTAAAGAAGAGTTACTTTTATTTTTATTTTTATTTTATGAGTTAAGCTTGTGCAATCAGAGAATCTGTCCTAGGGGTCGCCCCCTCCCCCGGCTTCTTTTTTCTATCTTCTGGAAGGGAAAATAAATAAATAACCCCCAATATTTTGTTTCAATTTATGCTGTGAGAGACACTATCGTTTGGACAAAATCTCTTGCTGACTCTTTTGTAATTTCTCCAGGGACTGGGAGTGAAGCAAGTTATTAAACAGGAAAGACAATGTCATATTTTTGTGTTCGTTATTGAACTTTGGAACTGAGGGGCACTTGCTGCGGTGACTGGATTCGTGCATGCTTGCCTTTGGCTGCCCTGTAGTATCTGAGCACCCCATAACCAAGAAGGGATTTAGCCCCACAGAACTCCTGTGCGATAGGAATTGGTATGAACCCTGTTTTGCAAATGGGGCACAGACACTGAGAGATGACATGACTTGCCCAAAATCAACCAGGAAGTCTTTGGTAAAACCAGGAACTGCAGCCAACTCCATGCTTTAACCTCAACAACCCTACCGTTACCTACCTCTGCCACAGCACTCTGACAAGGTGTTGCAGAGACATTAGTTAGTCCCACCACAGCTGTGGGCGGCAGGCACGGGTGGGTATTTTCATCCTCACTCTCCAGGGAAAGAGTCTGTGTGACTTGCCCAAGGCCATGCAGCAAATCCATGCCAGAGCCAGGATTAGGACTCGGCAGCACATGTCTTTGAGCCCTGTGCTCAAGCCCCTTGGCCACACCTACTCTTTAGTTTGCCTGTTCTCAGCCTCATAACCACCCTGCTAGTTTGTGAGTCGCTGGGTGGAGGACTAGTATGGAAGAGGGGGTCATGGTATGGAAAAGTCTGAGCACCCTCTGCCTAATTCCTCCTCTCTCTTTTCAAAGAATGCGTTTCTTATACATGGGGACACTGAGGCACAGGGGGACGGAAGTGATTTGCCTGAGAACACTGGCATAGCTGGAACTACAACCCAATCTCCTAATACAAAGGCCTAGACACCAGCCCCCCAGTGTTTCCTTCTGACCTTCCTGTGCCAGCTGTAGAGTTACAAGCCAACATGTGTCTGACGAAGCGGGTATTCACCCACAAAAGCTTATGCTCCAATACATCTGTTAGTCTTAAAGGTGCCACATGACTCTCTGTTGCTTTTTACAGATCCAGACTAACACGGCTACCCCTCTGATTCAAGCCAACATCAGGCAGCCAGACAAAGATATGTAATACCTATGGCTCGATTTTCAAACACGGCTGCTTTGAGCCCTGTCCTGCCTGGTGCTGGGCACCCTGCACTCTTGTTAAAGTCAATGGGGAAGGAGGGGACACAGCATCCATCGGGAGGCACTCGGGCCCTTTTGCAGGATCAAGCTCTCAGCCTCCCATATGATTCAATGGGGTTAAATATCTTTTCCCATTGGCGTCAGCCGAGTGCCCTCACCCCTGCTTTCCTAGCCTAGTATAATTTAGTCCTTGTCAGGAGGCTTGGCCAAGTTTGTCTGAGCTTCATCATTTCTGGACAGTTATTGGGTCCTTCAGGAGCACATTCTGCAGGAGTAAAATTCTGGGGTCATTAAGTTTCTCATTAGATCTCAAGGAGACAAGCTATCATTGGGGCAAATGAGATGTAGCTCTTTATATAAGATTGATTATCGTCTCTGGCTCTCCAGCTAAAGAAGTTTCTTTTCCTTACTCCCTCAGGAAATGAAAGGGTTAATCCTACTGATGCTTCTGATTGTTAGTTTGGAAGCTCTGGCTGCTGTGAATCTTTTTGTTTATGGAGAATCTGCAGACACTTGGAAGCTCCACTGGGCTAAGCACTCAAAAGTTATGTTTACATGAACATCTATCTATCTATCTACCTATCTATCCCCATACACCCCTATCTATCTATCTACAACCGAAAAGAGTCAGGAGTCAGGTATACTAAACCCCAAGTTGATTCTTTATTGAGGATTCTGGACACACAAACCCTGCAGCAGACTGCTAATCCCAATAATGCACCAGGGTCATGGGACACTTATGAAGTGCTGCGGCAGCTCAGGCAGAGGGGAGACCTTGGTGCATGATGGGAGATGGTATCTGGTTGGAGAACCCACAGGGAAGGGGCAAATGGGAGCATGAGTCACCGGAACTACAACTCCCAGGAGGCACCATGGCAGTGCAGGTGCATGACGTTTAATGCCAAACTGAAACACTGTGATTCAGTTCAACAAAACAAATTGAAATCTTTGAACTTTTCGTTCTTCAAAAATGCTGATATTTTGTCCTGATTTGGGATGAAAACAAATGTTGAAATATCATCATTTTCCATGGAACAGAAATTCTTATTCTCTATCAGCTCTGCTTTCAAGAAACAATGGGTGAATTCCTGGCCCCACTGACGTCAATGGGAGTTTTGCCATTGACTTCAATGAAGCCAGATTTCACCCAATGTATTTTGCCACCCTTTTGAGGCAAAATTTCCCTGGAGCCCTAGCAATCTGTTGAAATGGGGAGAGAACTATTCTGAAATGTAAATGGAAAGGGGCAATCGGGGTCGGGAGGGGGGATCAGTTTTGAAATGCAAATAAGATCACAGATATCAAGATTTTCCATCACCTCTCCCTCACTCTCAAATAATTGTTTTGGAAGTGATTCCCATTGCATGGGATACATAGCTATATCCTGACCTAACTGCGAGAAAAGCCACTGGTACTATCATCCCAAAGACTACAGAAGGTCATGAAAGTCTATTGTGCAGTGGTAAAAAAATAAAACAATAAACCTCTATTGAGTGCACTTAATGGCTGCGCAGATTATTAATGGGATATGGAGCCTTTCAAATCGAAGTCAATAGGTTTAAATCCAGAACCTGGCAACAGTGGGAGAAAGGCCTAGAGGAAATTAGTTTATGTTCTCAGGCCAGTTTCTGTGAGATGAGTGTCCACAAAATGGTAGTTGTGATGGCAGAGTTCTCCAAGGCCAAAGTGTGAATGGGCAGTTGAGAAGTGAGCTCAGCTATATGGCAGAGGTAAGGCAGGGCCCTGTATAACGGTCACCCATGCCCGAGCTATTTGTCTTAATATTATTTCTTTCTACTTCAATAGCACCTGAAAGCCCCAGCCAAGACCAGTCCCACTGTGATGGGTGCTGTACAAATGCATAGGAAACTATAAGCCCGGTTCCAATTAGCATATACTGTGGATATTAGAGAGACAAGGTGGGTGAGGGAATATCTTTTATTGGACCAACATCTGTTGGTGATAGAGAGACAAGTTTTCAAGCTGCACAGAGCTCTTCAAGTCTGGGAAAGGTACTCCTGGTGTCACAGTTAAGTACAAGGTGGGACCGATTATTGAGCACAAGGGCTAACGTTGCAAGAAACCATTTAAAATGAAGTGGGCAATTAACACTTCTAAAGACAAAGGACAATGGAGGGTGAGTGGGTTATAGATTGTTGTAATAAGCCACAAATCCAGTGTCTTTACGTCCATGATTTTTAGTGTCCAGCAGTAATGAATTTAAGTTCATAGGCTCGTCTTGTAAAGGT
This sequence comes from Platysternon megacephalum, assembly GCA_003942145.1. NCBI lineage: Eukaryota > Metazoa > Chordata > Testudines > Platysternidae > Platysternon > Platysternon megacephalum. Next base: position 13,600,111 of record QXTE01000016.1, on the reverse strand, counting down.
GGTGTACAAGTTTTGTCTGAGGACGAGGACTGAGAGGTCAGATATGGAGTGATCACCTTGTGGAAAGTGTTAGAAATCAGAACAATAAGACAAGAACCCAAAACAGAGAGAGACAAAGCAGGCTGCTCCCTAAAACAGAGGCACAACTCAACCCCTCTAGGCTGACTCTCTGCAAACCAACTCTGATTGCATGCCACCCAACCTGGAAACAGAGCCAGAAAACCTCTTAAGGTTTAAAGTGACAGCTTTTAATTTTTACCCAGTTTTCACACCACACACTGTCTGCTGGCCAGGGCAGTCAGACCTCCATCTTTTGCCAGCAGTAAAATTTACTGAAAATTATTGCAAGATCCTTTTATTTGCAATCATCCATCATGCCATCTGAGGTCACTTGGTGTCACGGATCCACAGGATCAGTGCTATGCCTCCAGCTCTGGAATAGTGTCTTGGAGGACCTGCTCCAGTGTGCCAGACCCCTAAAGGGTCTCACTCTTCCCTCTGGGTAGGCCAGGTGGCAACACTGCCTCCTTAGACTGAACCTCTGGGGCTTCAGAACTTCTGCTTCACAATGCGAGCTCCACACAGTGAGTAACCAACCTAGACCAGAGACTTGTACACTCTTCAGGGACTAATGCACCCCAGTTGGTATTTGCTGTGACACCCCAAACAGCATTTTCAAAACAGAGTAGGATGTATTAGTCCCCTGGAATATAGCATTGGAAGTCCTTAGGTTAGCACAGAGAAATGAAGCTTAAAGCATAGTCCATTGTGGTCAGCCCAGAGCAAATTCACCAGCCAAGAGGCAGTGAACTCCATTTTCAGGTTGTGTGTCTCTCTGACTTCCTTTCTTAGCCAGTTTCTAGGTGAGAGCGCTAGCTTCCCTCAGACCCCCAAACCCACATTTATTTAACCTGTGTCCTAGTCCTTTTTTCCTGAGCTGGGGTCTCTGCTTCATTTCCTGCTGAGAGCACCGATTCATGCGTCATTGGAGCTTGCATTGTTTTTGTTTCTCTGGACCCCTTGTTGATCTGGGATGGTTTCAGCCAGCTCCTTAATGACTCTATTTATTCCAGCCAGCCAGGGAGGTGACACACACACCTCTGCCTCTTAGTCTGCCTTGAGAGCAATCTGAATCCTTTCCCCTCTACTGGGCGGTAATGCAAAGTATGGGGGGGGGGGGAACTGAGGCACACATAGGCTTCATAAAAACATTACAAAAAATTGTCACTTTGGTACACTGGGATTCTGCATTGACATGGATGTCCCAGCCATGACTCCATTGCTGCACGAAGTCCAATTAGGACAATAAATAAAGCTCATTGTTGCACATGGAGGGTTTGTGGTGGTAGTTGGGTTTTTTGGTCAAAGGCACTTGATCATGCCATTGGAAGCACCGTTCAGCTTGGCCCCAGTCCAGCCTCTCAAGACACTGGGAGGGAAAGGGGAGGTTCTGTGCACCACTGGATTCCCTGGCCCAGCCCTTGCCCATTCACTCCATAGCATCGCCTGACTTATGCACCCCCCGCCCACACATCCATGAACAGTGGATCCCTCCCAAGTCATCCGCATCTGCAGGAGGAAGGGATGGATTTGACTATTTGAGCCTGATCCTGCACCAGTGGAATCAATGGGAACAGGACCAGACTGTTCAAGAGAACTCATGTCACACAAAAGCAAAACAAAGCAGAAGCTGCTGGGCCAGAGGGAGCATGGGAACTGGAGAAAGCTTGTGCTCCAAAATACAGCCCTGGGGCCAGATCCTGAGCCCGCGTTAGTCTGCTTGAAGCTGATCTGGCAACATGGCCCAGACTCAACGCTGGCTCTCATGCAAGGAAATACCTCAGTGGGGCAATGCAACCAAATGCCACCTGCCCCACAGCTCCTGGCATAGGGGGTCTGTTGGGAACAATGGGTCATGATGACCATGTCACACAACCAAGATCGCCAACTTCCAAAATGGCATCTAGGAGCCTGTGCAATCAGGTGTTACTTAGAGCAGCCTCATGGTTATGCTGGGGGCAAATTGGCCCCCAACCAAATTGGCCCCCAACCAGCCTCAGGACTGGGAAATAGCCAGGGACCTAAAGCCAGTTTTGCCCCTCTCCATTCCCAGGTTCTGCACTGAGCATGGCTTGGCTGGACCCAAGGATTAGGTTCCCTTTCAGTCAGTGGGAGTTTTGCTATTGACGTCAGTAAAGCCAGGATTTCACCCCTTGTCTTTTTCATAGACCTAACCCTGCAAGGTGCCAAATCTCCCCAACTCCCATTGATGACAATAGAGACTGAAGGTGCTTAGCACCTTGTAGGATCAGGACCCAAGTTAGGAAAATTCCCTTCTCTCCTTTCCCATCTGATGCCTCATGTAGCTCCTGACTGTCTAAGTCTACTAGTATGCAGTGGTGTAGCCATGTCGATCCCGGGATATTAGAGAGACAAGGTGGGGGAGGTAATATCTTTAATTGGACCAACTTCTGTTGGTGAGAGAGAGAAAAGCTTTTGAGCTACATGGAGCTCCTCTGCGGGTCTGGGAAACTTACTCAAAGTGTCACAGCTAAATACAAGGTGGGACAGATTGTTTAACATAAGTAGTTAACATATTTCAAGGGACCATTCAAGATGAAATGTGTGAACTACTTATGCTAAACAATCTGTTCCATCTTGTATTTAGCTGTGATATATGAGTACGTTTCCCAGACCTGAAGACGAGCTCTGTGTAAGCTCGAAAGTTTGTCTCTCTCAGCAAAAGAAGTTGGTCCAATAAAAGATATTAGCTCACCCACCTTGTCTGTCAAGTCTAGCTAAGAGTTGTTTATACAATGCCTGTATTACAATATACTGCAGCTATGAATGCTTAAACATCCAGATAGCCAGTCCCTTTTGTGCCGTGTTAAAATCTCTCAGTTCTTTAGTCTTTTATCTTAGTAAATTAGTAAATATTATCTGCAAAGAACACTTATCCAAAACCTCTTCTGAAAATCAGTGCACCCTGGCTAAGGAGTGGCATTCCATCTACTTAGAGACCTCAGCCAGTGTATTAACTCAGGGTAGGAAACGTGAAGCAAATACCTAATCTCTATCCTCCTTTATTAATCTCCTTTAATCCACCAAGGTTTTTGTCATGTTTTCAATTAAGAGTCATTCAATAATTTCTTCATTTGCCAAAGAGGCAGAAGTCTCAGTCCCGCTGACAGTGTGTAGCTACTGCTTTGAATGGGTGAACAAAGGGGCTGGATTTCAGACTGAGACAACTGGGAACAGTCATTAGATCAATGGTGGGGGAGGCAAGCCCTTTTGACTAAGGCATATTCAGTATTGCTAGTCCCAGGTGTCCAAAATTGGGAGTCAGGTTTCAGAAAATCCTGAGATTTGCTTATAAACAAGGGTTTTTATGAAGAAAATTGAAGTTCTTTTTATTTGCCCTTTAACTTCTAAGCCTTTAGGCTACACATGAGTCATGTTTTCAAGCTTTTTCTCTCCAACCATCAGGGTTTTATATATGAAAGCTGAGATTCTCCTGTAATCCTAGTTTTTCAGGAGCTGGGGCTTTAAGAAAGAAAACCGAACATCATGAGGCTTATGATAAAATCACGAGAATTGGCAACACTTGCAGACCTTTTAAAAATGCATGAAGGACAAGACACATTAAAGACGGGACTCAAAGGGAGAGTGATGCCATCATGTGGCTGGGAGCCAGAAGAAACTGGCTCAACTCTTGTCTTTGTCACAGACATGTAGGTGTGACATTGGGCAAGTTATTTAATCTCTCTGTGCTTAGGTCTCCCTCTACAAGGGGCGATAATACCACTTCCTTTCTCCAACACTGTATCTGCTGTGCTTGTGTAGACGGCAGGCTCTTTGGGACAGACACTGTGTGTCTAGCACAAGGGGGCCCTGATATTGTTTGGGGCCTATAGACAATTCTGAAATATAAATAATAATGTTAGAACTTAATGAAGTCAATCCAGAGGCATGGACCTTCTAATGTGCCGGGGGATGCTCGACCCCCTGCTCTGCCCCAGGCCCTGCCCCCACTCCACCTCTTCCCCCAAGGCCACACCCCTACCTCGTCTCTTCCTGCCCCGTTCCGCCCCCTCCCCCGAGTGCACCCCGCCCTCGCTCCTCCCTCTCCCCACCAGAGCCTCCTGCATGCTGCGGAACAGCTGATAGCGGCAGGTGGGAGGCACTTGGAGGGAGGGGAGGAGCTGATCAGCAGGGCTGATTTTTTTTCCCCCTGTGCGGGCTCCAGCCCCGGAGCACCCACGGAGCCAGCACCTATGAGTCGATCAATAAACGGGATAATAAACATAGTATCTGTCACAGTTCAGGGCAGCTGCACTTCCTGTCCCCTTTAATGGCCCATCAAGGGCACCCACTCTAGGCTCACTTCTCCTCAGCCATCACCTTTCTTAGGTGGAGAGCTGCTTCTGTGTCCCTCCCGACCAGGGTTTTTCCAGCCTGCACAGTTCCTTGCCTACCCTGTGATATCCCTAGCAAGCCAGACTGCCTCAGCATCTGTGCTTTGCTTTCTCTCTGAAGGCTATGAACAATTTCATTGCCATCCATTATAAGTTCCCACCCAGCCCCTTCTAAGCAAGCACATTTATTCGTAATGTGTGAGCATGACAGAGAAAACCTATAACCACAATAAAAGTTCCTATACACATGCTAAAAGCTCACCGGAGGTCACCCATCAGTCTTATGGGCCTCAGTAGCCCAAAGTCTTTCCAGCCCTTCCCAGGAAGAAGTGGGGCCCCTTTGGACAGAAAGTCCAGTCTGTTTGCTGGATCAGAAAGAAGGCCCTGAGGCTGTCTAAACTCAGGCTATTTATCCAGGAGTCATTTCTTTGTCTGTTGGTCTCTGGAGAATCCAGTCTGAACCAGTATAGGTGAACACCGCCAGGTAGTGGTACTTCTCCGGATGTGTTGCTACCTGTGTGGATTTGCCTAATCACCCCCCTCCCCAATGTTTTTAGTTCCTGGAAGGGCTGTGGGCCCCCTCCCTCAGGGGATTACACACAGTCCCTGTCCCACAATGATACATAAATGTAACATAGAAAGACCTCCCGAAGATATGGCAGGAAATTGCCACATCTGTCACAGTAGCATTCAGCTGAGAGAAAATCACTCCGGTGCTTACCTTATTTAAACCTTATTTTGAAGGTTTAAATGGGATATAAGTGGAGCTGAGTGACATTTTTGAGCAAAACTTCCCCCCCCCCCCCTTCCATTTTTGGGTAAAAAATACAGACTATGCAACATCAAAACATTGTGAATGTGTCGATTTCGACCAAATTGTTTCTCTTGGGAAAGAAAAAAGCCTAAAAAAAAAAATCCAAGAAAATCAAAAGTTTCAATTTTTTGGTCCAATATGACTTTGTTTCAAAATTTCCTTGAGTTGTTTTTTTAATAAACATTTGAAATGGTGAAAATCAAAATGAAACATTTCAATTTTGTCAAAATGTAACATTTTGTTCCACCCAAAACAATTTTTTTGAAATAGCAATTCACTGAAAATTTCAAAATATTTCATTTTCAGTTTGACCTGAATCACCTTTTCCCCACCCAGATTTTTCCAGAATTGCCAGGAGACTGAAAAAGCAGTTAGTTGCACAGTTGTAGATGTACGTGCTGCAGAGGTTTTATGCTGGCTTCCTGCACAGGAGTGAATTTGACACTTTGCAAGGAGTACATTAAAAGCACAAAACTGTCATCTCACCTACATGCAGCTCTGTGCTCACCCAGTCCCTTTTCTGAGCCACACCTTGTCTCTGGCTAGGAAATAAAACCCACAGTGTTGTGTTAATTTCATTTGGAATGATTAATGTGGAGAACAGTGTATAATAGCAATAAGAAGTTTACCGGAAGCTTCTTTCTGTAATTAAAAGCAATGCCTGTGAAAATGTCTCTGGGTAAGGTTGCAAAAAATAATACCCCTAAAAAAAAATCAACATTTTAAAGGAAAATAATAACCTATGGATTGACTAGCCTGGGAGAGAGGGATTATATATTGTTTTCATGCAGTAGCAATTATCTGCACCTGTTTTCACCAGTTGTTGGCTAAGGAATTTTTGGGCTAAGGGCTTGTTTTGGGAAATGCATAAGAAACCAGGAAGAATTTAAGGTGGCTGGGTAAACAAGTAGATAAAACTGGTTCTTGAGAACCAAGTGTTCTTTTTGGCACTCACAGTGTGCTCCTACTTGCTGCAGGATATCAGGTCTCATCCTTACCATCTGGACCAATAATCAAGACTTCATTAGAAACACAGATTTGTTGTAAATTTGAACTTGTAATTAGAAAATGTGTTTGTTAATTGAGTCTCTTTGATGCAAGCTTCACAATGTGATGTCCGTTCCACTTAGAAAGGATTTTAGTGCTTTGTATTCATATTGATATATTTAATGTATTGTTACTTGTGGCTAGAATTCTTTGCTGATCGGAAATATTTCCAACTTGCTCTCAGAAAGAACAGTGTCACATTGGCTATTTATAAAGCGTATTCTGCCCAAAATGCCATTCAGCAAATTCCTTTTTTAGGTTGTTTTTCTGTTCTTTATATTTCTGACTACAAAACAAGAGACTGTTATTTTAGTTCTTAGAAGGGAGACTTTCAAAATAAACCCAGAGTGTTGCAGGAAGCACAGCTGATGGCTCAGTAGGTGGCACTGTTCTCTCTGAGTCTGTACTCAGTCAACGACTGCCATGGGATGGGGTGAGGGATGTTGTCTTGGCGATGGTGTCATCTTTCAAATGAGATGTAAAACAGAGCTCCTGACCACACGTGATCATCAAAGATCCCGTGTCAAATCTGGTGCCGTGGCCCATTTCCATCTAGGTTAATTTTATTCCACCTCCTTGAATGCCCCCTGCAGTTTCAATGGTGGGTGATGTCCCTCACTTCCTGTCCTAAAAACTGTGTGTTCTTGTTTGCTGTTGAGCAGCTGCTAATGTTGCAAGGCATATGTAGCTTTTGTAAAGTTCTTTGAGAGCCTAGAGAAGGGAAGCCCTATAGAAATGCAAGATCTTATTATTCATATAATCCAAATGAATTGATTAAATAAATGCATATTGTCATAAACATACAACTAAGGGTAGCATACAATCCCTCCTGAGTAGCTGGACTGAATTGCCTTACCTGTAGGGGTTAATCAGTTCAATTAACCTAGTTGACACCTGACCAGAAGGACCAATGGGGAAAGAAGATACTTTCAAATCTGGGGAGGGGGAAGGGGAGGTTTTGTTTGTGCTCTCTTTGTTTGTTCCCTCTATGGGCAGAGAGAGAGAACAGGCAGGAAAAAAATCTCCTAAAAACATACCTGAAATGAGCATCTAAGATTAAAAAAATTGTAAGTAAGGCAAGGAAATGCGTTAGATTATCTTTTGTTTTAGCTTGTGAATTTTCCCTATGCTAAGAGGTAATTTCATTCCTGCTTTGTAACTGGGAAGCAGAGTCAGAGGCGAATCCTCTGTGTTTTAAATCTTTTTATTTACCCTGTAACGTTACCTTCCAGCCTGATTTTGCAGGTGTGATTCTTTTACCTTTTTTTAAATAAAATTCTTCTTTTAAGAACCTGATTGATTTTCAGTGTCCTAAAAACCAAGGGGTTTGGTTTGTGCTCACATTGTAACCAATTGGTTAGTATATTATTCTCAAGCCTCCCCGGGAAAGCAGGTGAAGGTGCTTGGGGGAATATTTTGGGGAAATAGGGACTCCAAATGGTCCGTTTCCTGAATTTTTGTCTAAACCACTTGGTGGTGGCAGAAATACCATCCAAGGACAAGGAAAGGATTTGTGCCTTGGGGAAGTTTTTAACCTAAACTGGTAGAAATAAGCTTAGGGGGTCTTTCATGTGTGTCCCCACCTCTGTACCCCAGAGTTCAGAGTGGGGAGGGAACCCTGACACATATAAATAACCGGCCGGGGAAACCTAGCTGCTCAGATGTAACTTAATGTTCAGCCATGCTATAAAATCTGCAAGAGCAGAAAATTTGCTCCTTCTAGTACTCCAATTGCAAAAGGTGTCTTGTAGAAAAACATCTTCAGATACAGGAGAAGGGGACGTACATTTAACCCTTAGGGCTCTGTGGTCAGTTTATATGCATGGGTGGTAGTGGCTGGGTTACCTGAAGCTTTAAATTCCCATACATTGCATGGGAATAAGCTATTCTGACATAAGAGCATTTCTTATCAGTATGGTTGTAGCCAGTAGCAGATTTCACTTCAGGGCCAGCAGGCCTCGTTGGCAGGCTGTGGCTCAACAGCCCCCAAAGTCCTGGGATGGCCTTGCCAGGCAATCCGAGGGCCTGGTGGCCCAAGTGACAGTCTGTCATCCCCCAGTTCCCTTGGTTGGGCCAAGGGGGCAGGGAGGGGAGGAGACCTGGGACATCCCAGCCCAAAGGGGATAGGGGTGAGGAGTGTTTCAGGCCATTCTTGCTGATACCCCAGACCAGCTTCCCCTTGGTCACTTCCTGTCTCCCCTGTTCTCTCCTCCATTTGGGGCATGGTCCTGGCAATCTGCTATCCCAGCACTTCTACCTAAGCACACATTGGTTTAGATAAAACAATAAAACAAGTTTAACTACAGAACGATCGGTTTTAAGTGATTACAAGTAATGAGGCACAAGAGTCAGAATTGGTTACAAGAAAAGAAAAGGTAAAACTCAATATCTAAACTAGCAAGCTAAATGAATTCAAAGCAAAGGTTTCTCTCACCACATGCTTTAGCAGTCTTACTGGCTGGAATCCTTTCAGCCAGGACCCTTCCCCCAGTTCAGGGTGAATATCCTTGTCCTTCAGGTGTTGTTAAAGCCAGGGGCAGAAAGACAGGAAGGAGTCTTTTTTGTGGGGGGTTCCCCTTTTTTCTAGGTCTCTCTTTTTTGAAAATCATCTCCAGCTGAGGTTCTGGAGACAGCAAGTTTGTGGAGAAAGGAACCTTTGCCAAGATGTACATTTCTCGCTCTTTTATCCTGCCCAAGAATGGCCACTTAACCCGGTGATAGTCCATTTGATTTTGTAGACACCTGGCTAAGGCATCAGTTTGCCTTTGTCTCTGAGGAACTGGTTTGTGCCTGCTTTTCTAAACTTGGAACATGTCTCAGCAATGTCATACAGTCGACAGCAATTGAAGCTATGGTCCGTTGGGCTGGTCACTTTCTTCGAATGCCAGAAAGTAGATTCCTGAAGCAGGTCATGTTCTCACAACTGAACCATGGCCAACAGTCAAGGGGAAGGCGAAAAAAGTGCTTCAAAGACACCCTCAAAGTCAACATGAAAAAGTGCAATATTGACATAAATTCATGGGAAACCCAAGCCCACTATTGACAAAAATGGAAAAGGACTTTGTGGCAAGAATGCCAGTATTTTGAGATCCAACAGAGACAACAGGAAATGGAGAAACAGAAAAGAAGGAAGGAATACACCACAGCCTGTTCCATTGGGAAATGTCTGCCCCAAATGTGACAAGGTCTGTGGATCCCGGATATGTCTCATTAGTCACCTGCAGATCCACCAGCGAGAACTGGCTATCATTTTATTGGAAGATAGTCATCCTAGAAGGCCAAAGGATTGCCGACGACAGTAGAATCTTATAACTTTCCATACAAGGTTGCCGCACGTATTTTACCAGGACAACAATGATCAGCAAATTATGAGTTTTCAAATGATACCTCACAAGGCATACTTCATAAAAAAATTATCATAGTCTTATAAAAGGGATGAACATAATACACATTGTCGCACTGAGCAGCTCTGCAGTGCTCCATAGATGGGGAAGAGGTAGGGGGAAGAACCATCCTAATTTACCTCCTGTTCATCAGCCCAGTGCCCAGGCTGAGAGCTGGGATAAAGATTCAAGCCTCAATGAAGTAAATACCAGTGGCTGAATGAAGCCACTGTGACAACAGGCTGCATTAGCTGTAATCAGGAAAAACGCATATTGCTAAAGACGCAAGAGCGTGGCAGATGAGTTTAGCGTTCCTAATAAAAAAATCTAATTCTCCTAATCTGCATCAAACACTAAAAGCTACATGCTACCAATTATTTTCTTCTAGTTTTAATTTACAACAATCGGTTATAATAGAGGAAATTAATTCTTAGTTTAATTTTGCAGGCTGTGTGCTTAGAATCCCATTCCCCACCCCCACCCCCCCATCTCTCCCTTTCTTGATGCTGGAAATTAACCACGTCTAACTACAGTAGAATCAGTTAAGATGGAACACAGGGCTTAATTGTTTGCTAATCGTTGCGACCTTTGGGGTAATTTGCTCCTTGCTGCAGCCTCAAAATGAGGTTTAGACTAATTAGTGTTGTTTACCTTCTCATATTCAGGGTTCTTCCAACGTCAAGCCATGAAGAACTGCATCAGCATCCCAGAGCAGGAACTTGATTCTGAGCTCACTTTTTACTCCACTGAAGTCTGTGGATTTTTAGTCCTGATTTACGCCAACTTGACTATGGACAGAATTGGGCTTCAGGACTTGAGAACAAGTGAAGCCGAAAATCCCGCATGCTTCGAGGTTTTATGCAAGACTATTGCTCTCACCCAGCAAAGCACTGAAGCGCAGGCATACTCTTTAAACCTGTGAATAGCCCCATGGAACTCCAATGGGATTAACTACATGCTTAAAGTTCTGCATGTGCTCAGGTGCTTTGCTGGATCGGGGCCTCACTGCATACTGGGACAGACACTTCAGGAGACTGGTTAGTACCATATAGACGTACAGGTTGATAGGGTGTATTCATCCACTAAAGAGGATAGCTCTTCACCATAAAACTTACACTGGTGTAAATCAGGAGTGACTACAGAAGCCAACAGAGCTACATTGATGTAAAGTGGGTGTGAGTTGAAAGTCAGGCCTGGTTTGTTTGCTGAAGGCTCTTAGTACTGGGAGGCCCACAATGCACAGATTTTCAGTAGCTACCATGCCTACAGGATAGGCCTGATTCTCCTCTCCCTTATGCTTTACACCAGTGTCACTCCATTGACTTTGGTGGGGATCTACACTGGTGTGAGTGAGCAGCACATCTGTCAGGGCTGGGTCTTTATGGCTCCAGGGAGCTGGGCTAAACCTTAACAGTTGTGATTGGCAGGTACGAAGGTGAGGCTACAGAAGAGGGTCCAGATTTGCCTTGAGTTCTGGGCTGGCAGGTTGGAGCAGTCCTTATAAGAGGTGGCATGGTGCAAATCATCCCTACTCTTTCTTGTGACCACTTCAGATTCAACAACAGCTCAAATGCTGCCACATCTGGTAGTGCCAACCACGAGGGTTGAAAAATCATAAATGAGGCCCCCAAAACCATCACAGTGGCTGGAAAATCCTGAGCGCCGCTAGTCCCAAGAACTTCTCCTGTACCAGGATGAATTGCACCCCTAATTTGTACAATCAGTGCCAGCTACACAGAGGCGGTTATGCTTTACGCTGACACTTCGGTGGGGTCATTTTACAGAAGACTCAAGGCCAAGTGACTTTCATGAACCTTGAAGGACAATCGTCCCCTTCCACTATGCTGCTGGCAGTGCCCCGTTGTTCTGAGGAGATGGAATTTGTACATAGGTTAAAGAAACAAGGGAGACAGCTAACCTAGTGCCAAATGTGTTAAGCATCGGTCTGAGAGCCAATCAGAAGGTTGGCGTTCACCATCCAGCATCCTAAAGCAATTCCAGAGGATTGCATGCCTTGGCTTGCAAAACTTACAATGTTTCATAAATGACAAAATTATATTTGGGGCTAAAATTTTATGTGCTGTGCAACTTATTGACAGCCAGCCTTTCTTAACTATACAAAGAGATTTCCTGAGGCAGCAATGGATGTGAACAGCTGTTACATGTTATAAACCTAACAGAAGCCTGCTGGCATCAAGGAGATGCTCATTTTCCCCCCACTGATAGTAGCTGCTAAGGGAGGGTTTCCTGTCATGTTAAATAGCATGTGATGTGATCATCACTAAAAGCCAAAGGCCACTTTTTTACATGGGTGCAGCTTCCATTCTGGCCCAAAGAAGCTTTAAAGTAAAAAAATAAAACAGGAAGAGCCATTTTGGACAACAGGGGAAGCCTAAATGTCGGGCTAATGGCCTGTCCATTCTGTGGAGAAAGTAGATAAGGAAAAGTTATTTACTTATTCCCATAATACAAGAACTAGGGGTCACCAAATGAAATTAATAGGCAGCAGGTTTAAAACAAATAAAAGGAAGTCCTTCTTCACACAGCGCACAGTCAACTTGTGGAACTCCTTGCCTGAGGAGGTTGTGAAGGCTAGGACTATAACAGCGTTTAAAAGAGAACTGGATAAATTCATGGAGGTTAAGTCCATTAATGGCTATTGGCCACGATGGGTAAGGAATGGTGTCCCTAGACTCTGTTTGTCAGAGGGTGGAGATGGATGGCAGGAGAGAGATCACTTGATCATTACCTGTTAGGTTCACTCCCTCTGGGGCACCTGGCATTGGCCACTGTTGGAAGACAGGATACTGGGTTAGATGGACCTTTGGTCTGACCCAGTACGGCCGTTCTTATGGGGACTGGTTCAGGTTGGCAGGGACCAAAAGTTGTTCCCACAATCTGCTCTTAGATTCTCACATGGAACGGGTGGCCAAATGCACTTCTTTCATTTGCCCCCCAGAAAGGTGACTGCCACTGTTTTTTTCTCTGAGACAGATGCAGCCACAATTATCAAGAGCTTTGTGACATTCAGCTTGAATCACGTGTACGTGGTTAGCCTTGAAGACTGTATGGCCAGGCCACAATGTGTCTTCCCGCTCACTCGGAAACTCAGCCATTGCCATTGGGGGACTCAGAGCTGGGGAGGAAACAAGTTTCCCATCCCATGAAACGTTTGGAGATTCCCCCCCCCCCCCCACCCTTCTGTACGGTGATGAAAGGAGAACAAGGGAGAACCAAGAGCCCAGTGGTTAGGGGCACTCAGCTGGGTAATGCGAGTCCCAGCTTCAAGCTCCTGGTCCGACTTAGGCAGAGAAGGGGCTTGTCCTTGCATCTTCTAGGGCAGTGGTTCTCCAGCTTATTGCATCGTGCCCCCCTTCTTTGTGGCTGTCATCCTTTATGCCCCCTGCTCACCCACAAAAGTACAGAGGCTGCTGCCCAGCTCTGAAAGCAGTTCCGTGCCAGCAGCAAGGGCGGCAATACGTCCATATCACTTTTCACAGCAGACTTAGCGTCCCATTGCCACCCTTACTTCTGCGCTGCTGCTGCCACCCTGGGGCTAACAGCCAGAGCCCTGCTGCCCCGGGGCTGACAACGGGAGCCCCATCGCCGCCTCCAGGTGAGGGACTGGGGGGGGGCACACGGGGAAGGAGAGCCCGGGCTGCTTCCAATGAGGGATTGGGGGGGAGGGGAGGGAGAGCCAGGCTGGGGTGAGGGGGTCTGGCAGTCGGCCCCCAGCTGGAAGGGTGGGGTCCATTTGCCCCTTTATCCCCCCACCACCTCCCAGGTGTGCATAACCTTAGTGCACGAGCCCCAGCCACCCAGGGCTGACACCCAGAGCTCTTCCAAAAAAAAAAAAGGCAAAAAGAAAAGCACCCAGCTCACGCCTCCCTTGGAAGGTGTGCCCCATAGTTTGAGAACCGCTGTTCTAGGGCATAGGGGAGAGCCCTAACCACTGGGCTATCACCTCCTATTGTCATAGTCTCTCTCTCTCTCATTTGACCAGAAATTCCAGCCTAGCCCTGAGAGCCCGTTCCTTCGTGGAAGTGTTGGTGATTGAAACTGAAACATTCCCACTGAATGTTTCCATTTTCTGTATTTTTCGGCTGAAACACCATTTTGTAGGAAAATTCCCCACCAGCTCCACATGTGACTACACCTCTCCTCTAATCGGCGCTGGCTCCCTACTCACTTCCTTATACAACTCCAGGAGTTGGCATTGAGCTATAAAGTCCTCCATGGTTTGGATTCTGTCTGAGCGCGAGCTATCCCATCGTATGGGGCCGAGGAGATAGCGAAGGCACTTGAGCTATCAGATTTAAATGTCAGGTGGCTAGTAGTTGTCAGTGTAGGGTCATAATCTCTAAAATGTCTCCCATATGCGCCTACATCGAAACAACTCTCTGATCTCTAAACACCCTCCAAATCTGCAGTCCAACCAATAACTCCATCGTCTGACCCTCCTGCATCTTGCTCTCACTTTGTGTTGCATGGAAAACGACACCTTTTGGGGGGAGATGACTTGCAGCCCTTTTGTAGCCTCAGATTTTCAGGATTTCACACTGAGCCTCCAGTTTAGAGGATGGAAAGATCTCTGAAATCAGCCTGTCTCTTCGTAGACCCTTGTATGCAGAGGAACGGTTAATATGCACAATGCAGAAGTAATTACAGAGTTATAAGAGCTTTATTTATATGCTTCACATTAAAGTGATATCACACTGTTAAATCTCCTTACCATTAGCTTCTTTGCTGTGGAGAGAAAGGGAGTGCCTGAGTGAGGCCATCATGGGAAAATGTTCTCATTAGTCGCTTAAGAACAGGGAAGAGGTGTATTCCTCAGCCGCTTGTTGCTACTGAGAGAGACAGAGGTATGTATGTGTTACACTTGTGACCAGGGGAAGTTTCCACTGATAGGTCTAATGAGAGGGAGGGATAGCTCAGTGGTTTGAGCATTGGCCTAAACCCAGGGTTGTGAGTTCAATCCTTGCAGGGGCCACTTAGGGATCAGGGGCAAAATTGGTCCTGCTAGTGAAGGCAGGGGGCTGGACTCAATGACCCTTCGGGGTCCCTTCCAGCTCTATGAGATAGGTATATCTCCATATATTATTATTATTATTATTAGAGTAGGGGGTCACTGGCAATTTGTTTCCTTATATTTGCCCCTAACTCACCCAGAAAACCTGGGCAAGGCTCATTCAGTTCCTAAGTAAAATGAATCTAGTGATGCCGATCTGCCAGAAGGGAATGTAGCAGTTAATAAAGTTGTTTACTGAGTTTTGAGATCCTCAGATGAAAGACACGACAGCAAAGCATTATGATTTATTACAGAAATGCCAACCAAAGAGCAAGCCTCTCTTGCGATGGGCATTGTGCGAATATGTGAAAAGGTGGTCCTTGCCATAACGCGTTTGCAATCAAGCATTGTTATTATTAATGATTCATTTTCTTAATTAATTAATTATTATTACTCAGCAGGTCCTTGGTGAAATTTTTGGTGCGCTCAGTGTCTAGCCGATTCTTCCGTTAAGAAGCCAAAATGAAGTCCCAGCTTCTTTGCTGCTTGCCCAGCTGCCTGACCCAAAAGTTGTCTCTAGGGAAAGGCCCAGTCTCCGAAATCTGACCCAGTTCAGGTATTCAGATCTGGAATTCCAGTTTCTAAAAAAACTGTCCTGTACCTGCATTAATGGGGAAGTGATGTGCTAATCTGGTCAAATCTTCACTCCCTTTCCCTCAGAAGGAACTCTAAGAAGCATGGTTGCTACAGGAACTAAGTGCACCTACATTAAACAGATTCCATGGAGGATTTCAAATCACCCTGCAATAGATAGTTTTGACTGGAGTTTCATTGGTGGGGTGGTTGGACACTGCTCTGTCCTTGTGGGCAGGAAAACATCCTCCTCTTCTATATTTAGTCTTTTGTAGAGAGACTCTGCCACTAGCATGAATACGGGGAACTGGATACACTACCTTAGTGTGACAACAGATGACAGCAATAACCTATATGCAATGCAAGCCTCACCAGAATGGGAAGGAGAGAGAGAGAAAAGGGTTGGCTAAGAACGTTCTGTGGCATCATTTTTATTGTAGGGCAGCTGTCCGATGCTCCATTGGGACTAGATGTCTCAGAGGAAAGTGGTGTATGCATGTGCACTCTGATTAAACAAATACTGGGATATGATAATAATACCCAGCTCTTCTACAGTAATTTTCATCAGAAGATCTCAAAGCACTTTACAGAGAAGGTCAGTGCTGTTATCCCCATTTCACAGCTGAGTAAACTGAGGCACACGGGGTGGGGAGGGGTTGCCCCATGGTCACCCAGCGGGCCTATGGCAGAGTCAGGAATAGCCAATTGGAGAACAATCTCACCAATTGGAGAACAGTGTTCTGCCTACTGGACCATACTGTTTTCATCTAACTAGAGCCATAAGAGCTTTATCTAAGATTGACCCCTGCCTACGTGACTCTTGTATCATCCTGTGAAACCCAGCTTGCCCCACCCCGACCCAGGCACAGCTTTCGAGTACCCAACCCACTCTCCTTTAGCTCTGTACC
Organism: Platysternon megacephalum; assembly: GCA_003942145.1. Taxonomy (NCBI): domain Eukaryota; kingdom Metazoa; phylum Chordata; order Testudines; family Platysternidae; genus Platysternon; species Platysternon megacephalum. The sequence goes on along the minus strand of QXTE01000016.1, from coordinate 13,583,900 downwards.
ACAGGGCAATGGAAGGGGAAAGCAGCCAGTGCCAAGGCGAGGAATATACCAGGCAGAAAGTGTCTGATTCCGATGAGCTACATTGAAAGCACTAGACCCAGGGCAGTTCATTTTTTTTAAAAGAGAGAGAGAGAGAGAGAGAGAAGAGCCTCATTGTGTTTTTCTAGTAAACACAATATCTGACATGGAATTAATGGGGGGATTATGCGGAATCAGCATCCACATTTTTCAAAGTGACTTTCCTCCGGCAGAAGGACATTAATCGCACTTTCGGAGATCCAAGCTTTTCATCAACACTTAAGCACTGTAAGTTTGTTCCACGTTATTCAATGAACATAACAACACCCTGTTCTACATTAAATGAGGGAGATGCCCCGTAACAAGCAGGTGTCTGATCTTGGCCGGGGGGTAGATTGTGTCTTTTTGATCTGAGGACAGAACTCCTCCAACCCATGGAGAAAGGGGTACAGCTGCCCCTGCGGCATCACGCTACCTGGTCCCAGCAGAAGGCTCTGTGATGGGCCAGCGATCGACAAGGAGGAAGGGAGAAGACGGACAGCAGGCCAGGAGTGGAGCTGGGCAGAACGGGCATGTTCTCCCCACCCATAAGCACCACAGAGATTCTCCTCGAAATGTAATGGCACTGGAGGCCTGGAGCTGGAAGATCCCTATGGGTCTCAGGGTATCCCCACCCGCCCCCAGGTCCCATGGAAGAATGCAGGGAAAATTCTGTGATGCCTTTCCTCTCACTGAGTTCCCTGCCTCTATTCATGCTTTACGGTGTGTGTGTGTGTGTGCCTTTCCTCTCACTGAGTTCCCTGCCTCTATTCATGCTTTACGTGTGTGTGTGTGTGTGTGTGTGTGTGTGTGCGCGCGCGCGCACTGAGGGGAAGGAGGCAGTTACACCGGTGTTAATCCGGACCTTCATTCATTTAACGGGGTTAAACCAGTCAGACCAGCGTAAGTGAGATCAAAATCAAGCCTGCTGCGTGGGCCCTATGCAATTCTTTACTGCTCCATGTCCTCCGTTCTGTATTGATTTCCTCATGTATTGTAATGCATCAGGTTTCGTATGTTAGAACATTACACCAGAGTCTCCTTTTCATGTTCCCATTCTCTGTTAGTGGACCAGTTGCTCTCATCAGTTAGACCTAGCCAAGCTGTATTGGGAAACAATTACTGCACTCCAGATCAGTTACATTTCTGTTTGCACAGAATGCCAGGAACCACAGTCATGGACTCCTCTTTTCCATCACCAGTCAAAGGGCTTTACAGTAGATCATTAAATCCAAAAATACTCTCTTGCAGATAAATGTGGCTGCAGCACAGAGAGCACCCAGGGCAGCTCATGCTCCCACTCCTGTTTCTCACACACACACACGATTGATACAATCAGCAGTTTTTATCACACAACTTGTGTTAAAACCAGCTCCCTTCAGCTCATTAGCAAAAGGAAGTCTATAATGAGAGTTTGTGGTCTAGTGGTTAGATGACTAGGACTCTGGGTTTCTATTCCCAGCTCTGCCAATGATTTGCTGACTAACTTTAGGAAAGTCATTTAACAATTACACAAGTGATTGGGCTCCATACAGGGGTAACTGGATGAAATTCTAGGGCCTGTGCTATCCAGGAGGTCAGACTAGATGATCTAATTGGTTCTTCCTGGCTTTAAGATTGATCTATTCTGTGCCTCAGTTTACCTATCTTTAAAAGGGGAATGCAATGATAACTAGCTATTGCTAAAGACAATGGTAATTAAAGAGGAACGGGCACTCACTGTGGGAGAGCCAATCGGAAATCCCAATTTTCCTTGTACTTAGAACAGGAATTAACGGTGCAGTCTCAGATAGCACTGTGCTAACTGTTGGTAGCTGCTGCATTTGCAATGATATACAGACAATCACACACACACACACACACACACACACACACACTATCTGAGAGCGACACGTGGCACTGTGGTCAGTGCACACGCTCGTATGGTGCAGGCAACTCAGGAGTTCTGCTCCCAGGGCCTTGTTTCATGGTGGGGTAGCGCTTTGTGGGGGGTGATTTTCAAGGGTGTTGTATGTTAATGGCCCTGCTGGTGCACTTTAACATAGTACTGCTTCAAACAGCACTGTGTTAAAACACACTAGGGAACCTTTGGTGTGCACCAGCAGAGTCTGCACGGACCAATTAATGCACAACCCGGTGGTGCGTTTTAGAAATCAGACCTCTGTAGAGTGCATTACTCCGGCACAGGGCCGGCACCAGCGCAGGAACCAGGTGCCAATGGAGAGGGGCGGCAGGGCCGGGTCTTCGGCGGCAATTCGGCGGGGGGTCCCTCAGGCCCTCTCGGAGTGAAGGACAAGCCGAATTGCCACCGAAGAATGAAGCGGCGCAGACTTTAGGGTGACCAGATGTCCTGATTTTATAGGGACAGTCCTGATTTTTGGGTCTTTTTCGAATATAGGCTCCTATTACCCCCCACCCCCTGTCCTGAATTTTCACACTTGCTGTCTGGTCACCCTAGGCGCAGTAGAGCAGCCGCCGAAGTGCCGCCCATCGCGGCTTCTTTTTTTCCCCCGCCGCTTGGGACGGCAAAAAAGCTGGAGCTGGCCCTGCTCCTGCATAGACGAGCCAGTTCTTACAGTGACTCCTGTGATTTCGGACAAATCACCTCTCATGGCCTCCTTGTCCCCACGGTGTAAGATAGAGCTCACACTGCTTACCTCCGTCACAGAGCCGTCATGAGTAGTGTGTAGGGGCCCCATCAGGAATCAGGGCCCCATTGTGCTAGGTGCTGTACACACACAAAGCCAAAAAGATTAATTTTGCTCCAAAGAGCTTACAGACAATGACAAGAAACAACACTGTGAGTCCAGCCCCAGCACAATGGATCCTCGCCCAAGACTGGCCTCCTAAGCACTATGGTAATACAAATAGTTATTCATAATAACTAAGCAGTGAGGGGAATGCACAGATGATATATGATTATGATAGATGGATAGGGCTTGATTGGGAAGCTTATGCAAAGCCGTAGATACAGGCCAGTGTGGAGATGCACTACCCCAGGGTTGTGTCTCTTCCTGGCTGCTTGGTGCATATGGAGATGTTTAAACTGCCCCTTCCACTAGGATAGAGCCCTTTGGTCCTCTCTGGTACACTGGCCCTGCTCCATGGACCTGTGCAGCAAGCGAGAAGAGAGCCATGGTTCAGCCTTCTCCCCACCCCTCCCCTGTGGGGCTGTGATTTGCTTCCCAGCGGGAACAAGGCATGAGCAGCCCATGCTCACGGGGACTACTGTTGTGATTGTGCCTTGTGTGTGCTGTGCAAGATAGGGAGACTGCAGGTGTGTCCCCCACCTCCACCTGCACAAGGGTGCATCACAATCTGATCCACGCTATGTATTGTACACAGAGTGTTGCATTACAGTTGGTGCAAACCCACATTGCCTGCAAACCCCGGTATGTTGGACCAGATCCTGGGCTGTTGTAAATCAGCGTAGCTCTAATTGGCACCAGCTGAGGCCCTAGCCCATCATTTCTCGTTGGCTGAGAATACGTAGCTTTGATGTGAGTGGAGGTTTTGAAGTTTGCAGATCCTGCCGTGTCTAGACAGCAAAGCTAGCGCTGGGTACTACAATCCGCCGCTCTTCAGCCACCTGCAGGGACCCAGTCAAAAAGACTGACAATGGAAGCCTCCGTTTTCCAAACAACAATAAAAGAAATATACCTACATATATTCCTTTCCTTGTCTCTCTTCTCGGTGTCTCCGAGAGCCATGACTTTGTTGTCAGATCAGTTTACAACATCCCTGCTGCTACAGCAGGGAAGGGAAATGCCAGCCCACTGTGTGGGGACAGCACACCTTTGAACGATGATAAGCGCTTAATATATTTGTTTCTTTTTTTTTTGTAATTCTTTGCTCTGGTGGCACCGCTGAGGTAAATTGTGAGTGACGCAGGGAAACGTCCCTGGCCACAATCTCCGAGCTAGGCAGTCACTTCAATCCCTTGCTGTCTGCTAGGCCAAGGCACAAAGAGTTGATGCACATGAGTCCGTGAAGTTCACCAGGATTTCCCCCAACGTCCCCGTCCCATGGGCTTAGGTTACAATACAAACTCCAGCCCAGCCCGTCGGCTGGCATAGATCGGCACAGCTCCATTGAAATCAACCAACCATGTGCTGAGCCGTGCCAGCTCAGGATATGGCCCAATGGCAACAGCCCAGTTTCAGCAATAGTAGTGATCAGGCTGATTTCTCACCGTTCTGACGAGTCCAGATCTGAGAAGAGGTTGCTTTGGAACCAGCTCTAGCTGAAAGATTCTCCAAGCTCATTTTCCAGTGATTTGGGGCCCAGTTTTGAGACAGCTGGTTCTGATTTGGAGTTTGGGGTTGAATCCATGGATCCAAACTCTGGAGTTTCTCTGTAGTAGATCTCTGGGCATGAACATGTAAGCCACTCCATTCATACAGAATTACCCAATGAAGCCACTGGCGTTCCACACCGACAGTGGCTTCTGGAGCCTGCCTTTGGCCTTAAAGTTACAGACAACTAACCTTCCCCCTAAACAAGAAAGTTGTGCAAAGTGATATTCATTATGCAATGATGACCTTACGGGAGATACACAGATTCCAGTGTCCATGGGGCTACAGCTGAACCTCTCTTATCCCCTGAAATTCTGCTTTAATCTCCCTGAAATTCATGAGAAGGTCTGAGTCCTGAGATTGGGTGAGTTTTGGCTGCTTTTAGAAATCCATGACCAGGTTCTAGCCCCACATTTTTGCATGTCATGCATAACCTTAATCCATTGTTGGTTCTACTTTAGAAGTCGTAGCCAGTCCAGTCAGCAAATGCTTGCAGACCTTGTGATGTGGCATCCATCCCACAGTGGCATGCAAGGGGTTAATACAGCCTTAGGGAGGCTGCACAGGAAGCAACCAATCAGAGAGTGGGGTTGTGAGGAGCAGCCAATCAGGACCTAGTAGGCCCATATAAGTAGACCTGCAGGGCAAAGCAGGGTCAGTTACTCTCTGGAGCTCAAGGAGGAAGAACTGGGTGTCTTGCAGGTGGAAGGAAGTTAGCACCCTGGACAGAGCAGTGCCGGGAAGGAACAGGAGAGCAAGAGAGAGCTCCTGGCTGGCTGCTAGGACTGGCACGCTGAGGCTCTGAGGTAAGGGCAAAGAAACTGCTGGAGTCATGGGGACGTGGCCCAGGAAAATGTACTGAGAGGTTGGAGGGGATGTAGTCGGTGTCTGCCATCTACAGGGTCCCTGGGCCAGGACCCGGAGTAGTGGGCAGGCCCAGGTCCCCCCACTCGCCACTGGGGAAGTGGCTGGACAGTTGACTGCAGGGGCCCCGGAAGGGGGGAGCACAGATCGTGGCACGGCCAGAGGGGATGCCACAGTCCTTGGAGTGACATGGGTCCGGGAGCAGAAGTGATGGTGGGCGAGGCACCATGGGGAGAGGGTGTACTGCCCTATGGAGCTAATCCCCAAGATGGCCCGCAGGACGTGCCAGCATGGTGAGAGGAACCCCGTCATGGACCCCAACCTGTGTCATCACTCAAGCAGCTTCTGTTTCTCTTGCCATGGTGAGTATATGACAGGACAACACATCGAGGAAAGAGTAAAGGGAGTATAAGACAATCTAAGTGGCTGTGCCATAGCTCTCACCTCGTTTGTATCTCTCCTCGGCAAGAGGCAGCAACGCATGTTAAAGCAGGTTGCTGGGAAGTGACTGCGTCGTTACATTCTGCCACGTCGGCTCATCATCACTTTTGACAGAAAGTGACCTTGGCAGGCATCAGATGTCTGGAGGTACTAAAAATATCAGCCACTGCTGTGTGTTATGCCAGCCATAAAATCCAAGGGTGTCCACACAAACAAGGGACATGCATTTTCCAGACAGACAACACCCTTAAAATCTCTTCTCTCTTGTCAGGAAGGGTGCCCTTTTTTAGCAGGAACTCAGTGTTTTTCAATGGACTTCACCTTTCAGATGAATCTCCTCCATAGATAGAGGGATACGTATGGGAATAAATAGATAATACTCATAGATAGAGGGGTGCATATGGTGATAGATAGACAGATACACAGCACAGGAGGAATTCCGAAGGACAAGGATACCCTTTAAAAGACAAGGTAGCTCTGGAGGACTGCAGCAAACTCAACAGTAGCATTAGTGGATGGTCCAGTGGGTCCCTGTGTCTCTGATGATTATTCCATGCTGGCTTTTTCTGTTCTGTTCATCTTTCATTCCGTTTCCACACCTGGATCATGGCCAGAATGAAACAGAGAGAGAGGCAGGGGTAGAAAACTTGGTAGTTTTCAATTAAACAAGAAGCACTTTGCCATTGTAAGCGAGCTTATTTAAACATTAAATGAAAATCAAACACGTGTGCTATCAGTGCTGCTTATAAGTCTGATAATTAATATGGCTTTCCCCAGTGTAAACCGTTCTCTGGTCTGTCAGCACCACTGTATCGCTTTGATGGAAAGCTTTTTAAGTGGTTTCAGAAGCTGGATCAGTAAAGAAAAATAACACATTGTGATAATTCTCCATTGTAGAAATAAATAGTAAAAGCTTGTAACATTTAAGTGTTGGGTGTCCACTGATCAACAATTTCAGCGTGATGGTGAACTGAGAAATGTGGGATGAAGGGCTGAATTCTCTGTTATGCCAGGCACTTTTATATCCCTCTGGCAGCGAAGAGAGCTAAAGACGACCAGTTAAAGAGGAGAAAATGGGGTTGGGCCTTTTTTGTTTCTTTATTCTGTGTAATATACTTCGGTAATTCGGTATCTAGGGCCTATCCTGTAATTTCAGAAAATACATGTAGAGCCTGATCCAAAGCTGAATGAAGCCTATTGGAAATGTCCCATTGCCTTCAGCTGCACTTTGGATTAGGCGGATAGTGTGGTAGAGATTGTCCCATAGGCACTAGAAACTAGATTGAAAACCACCAGAATCACTTCAGATACTAGACTACCAAGCCGCGAGCAGACAATCACGTATCTGTCACCGCCAGTCTACAGTAGCTTTGGCTAGGGAGCAGGAGAGGCAAAAAGCTCTGAATCCCATTTTCACTCATCGCCAATCTAATTTGGTTGTTGCTCCCTGAACATGAGTACAGATAGCTCCCTTCAAAGTGCTAACAGACTAACAGCGAAGGAAGTTTGAAGTGTCTCTTAGAACCTACTAGAACCTCTTTGGTCTGACAATGAGCCCGGAGACACGGCAAGTATAGGGGGATTGTTAGCCAGGGCTCGTAACAGGGCAAATCCTGGTGGCCCTGCTAAGTTATTAATTAGTTCTACTTCCAAAGAGTCAACAGGGGTTTGTCTGAGTGCAGATGGAGGCCTGGTCCACACTAGAAAATTAGGTCAGTGTAACTATGTCACTCGGAGGTGTGAAAAATCCACAGCAGCCTGGTTAGGCCATTTTAAGTCCCCATGTCGACAGCGCTAGGTCGACAGAAGAATTCTTCCATCGACCTCAGTGGATTATCTACGCCCACAGGAGTTCTCCCATTGGCAGAGCTGGTGGGTACAGCTGTAGCATTGCAAGTGTTGACAAGCCCTGTGTAAAATCAGAACAAGGGCCAGAGACGCAGTTTGGATTTGGACCTGGACATCCCCAGAGTTTAGCAGCCAAGGTTGTCGTTCGAGCACTGCCTCCTCTGGAGCTCCCAGGTACGTTCTCAGCGAGGCAGTTGGATGTAGTGGAGAAGTCTCCCTTGGCAGTCAGAAGACGTGGGGTCTATTCCCATCTCTGCCATGGAGTCACTAGGAGGCTCTGGGCCAGCCACTTCCTGCAATATTTTCAAAAGCGTCCACTAATTCCAGGGGCCTGGTTTTGGATGCCCAACCTGAGACACCTAGGGCCTGATTTCAGAGATGCTGGGCACCTAGAAATCCAACAGCGTGCGTGTGTGTGCGTGTGTGTGTGTGTGTGCATAATTTCTCTGCAGTTCCCCTCTTTTGCCCCCCTGCCAGATTCTTGTCCTAACTCCCCCCCTCCCCGTGTCATCACAATGACGGCTACATTCAGAAACACCTGCAAACTTTGGTGGTTTTCTTCTCTCCAGTTCTGGTTTCTGATGCTCCTGGCCATTAACCTACAGAGCTAATTTGTGCACGGTGCTGAGGCGTGGCAGTATATGTACCCTCTCCTCGCTCATAATCACTCTTTGATAGCTCTGCAGCAGGCCCAGGGATCACCTCACTCCTCCTTCTGTCCTCCGACCTCTCTGCTGGAAGGAGTCTTCACTTCTCCCGGCAGCAGGCTCCGCAGAGCAGACAGCTGCCAAGTACAATAATTAGGCCTCACCTCACTCAGCTTCACACTGCCAGCTGCTGCTACAATTAAGCCACATTATTACTGTCTAAATAGAGAAATGCTTCCCTGCTCTCCCCCCCCACACACACACGCTTTCCCTGCCGCTCCATGTTATTCACACCATTGCAGCTTCAGCCCTTTCGAACCCGCACGGGAACCTGAGCGCCGAACAGTTCTTGGGCTCAGGGCAGGATCTTCCCTCTCTGTGGGGCTAGAAGCAAAAGTCGTAGAGCCAAATTCAGGTTTCTGCCTCCAGCCAGGCTGTGGGGGGCCGCCGGGCGCTGTAGGGCCTAAGTGGAGGCTGTGTGTGGAGCAGAGATGCAGGGAGGGAGCTTGGGGAAAGGAGCTTCAGAAGAGAGTCGCATGCACTCACCCCCACCAGATACTATCAGCCACGGGAGAGGTTGAGCAGGGAGCTGGCCAAAGACCCTTACCTGCCTGTGCATGTTCCCGCTATGGACTGCGAGTCGCTGCCAGGCACATTAGTCAGCAGAGGTGATGCATAGGGTGGGCATGGGGGGTCAAGTGCCCCCCACCCCCAGATTGGCCTGCTGGGGGGCAGAGAAGTAGAGGGGGGGGCAGAGAAGTAGAGGGGGGGGGCAGAGAAGTAGAGGGCCGCTTCTACCTGAGAGAGCCTGGCTGGGAGGCAGCAGCCGCTGGCCCGAGCCTTGTTGCCGGGGATGGGGGCTGAGCAAATCGGAGCCCCCCTCCACTTCCCCGCCCCCCCCATGCTCGGCCCCTGCCCCCCAGGGAGTGGGCTGCTGCTGCCACCAGCCAGGCTCTCTCAGGCAGAAGCGGCTGGGTCCCGCTCCCCGCCCAGCTGCCAGGGAGAGCGGCCGAACCTGTCGGGGGGAGGCACAGGGAGAGAAGGACAGAGCTCCCCCCAACCCCGCATGTAACGTCAGGGGGGGAGAGCGCTGCAGTCCTGGGCTAGGGGCGGGGCAGGGGTGGGGGTGGGGGAGGTCACTGGGCAGAGGAGACACCTGGGGCGGTCACGGGTCCTCCCCTTTAGATTGTGCCCCCCCCCCCCCGAGTCCTCTGTCAGTCAGCCTCCCACAACCATTACCTGGAGCCTAGGCCAAAGCCCAACTGAAGTCAATGGAACAATGTCAATCCCACTGATGTCCGTGAGCTTCGGAGGAGACAAAGGGAGCACTAGGTCAGCATTCTGCCAGGCTCCCACGCACTGGCACCCTCTTTCCCCCGAGTCTCAGTTCAGCCACACAGGACAAGCCCAAATGGAGAAATATTGCAGAAATAATACACTGACTGTCGAGTGACGACTCTTCCAGACAGCGGTTCAGTGACTAAACAGGGATGGATATCGCCCGCGACCACATCGTTCCTACAGAAGAAAGTTGTTCTCCTTTCCACTGCCTGGCAGATGATGCCAATGGCAGCACTAGTACAAGAAGTGCATCTGGATCCGTAGAGCGGGAGTGGGAGGTGCAAGTGAAACCTATTCTTCCCACAGCAGGCATTGCAGAATTCAGCTTTCCAAAAGGATTTAGATGTAGAGTTGAGCAAATCATTGATTTTTTTGGTTTGGTAGCCAAGCTGAAAAATGTGTGGGGAAGAAAAATTAGGTTTGTTTCAACCCCAAACTGAATTTTCTGTTTTCTTTTTCACTGAAACAAGGGGAAAATGTGTTTGGGTCGAAAGGAAGTGTTTCGACATTTCTGAAACATTTTTCAGTTTATTTTCTGCTGAAACTATTCACCAATTTGACCCAGATTCGCACAGTTTCCGTGCCCTGAAAAATGCATTTACAATTCACCCAAAATATCTCACCCAGCTTGATTTAGGTGCCTAAAGATTCAGCCCGGTGCCTAGGGGTATTTTCAAATGGGCCCAATCGGGTTACCTGATTCCAATGGGACTGGGATGTGGCTTCAGTGCCTGACTCCACCTGTGACCATAGCAAATTGCTTGGGGCTGATTTTTAGAAAGGTGGAGCCTCTTATTGACTTTAGTTATGTAATAGAAATAATTATTATGTCTCTTGGCAGCTGTTGCAGGGGGGAGGGATAGCTCAGTGGTTTGAGCATTGGCCTGCTAAACCCAGGGTTGTGAGTTCAATCCTTGAAGGGGCCATTTAGGGATCTGGGGCAAAAATTGGTCCTGCTAGTGAAGGCAGGGGGCTGGACTAGATGACCTTTCAAGGTCCCTTCCAGTTCTAGGAGATTGGTGTATCTCCAATTATTATTATTTTTATTATAAGCTAGAAAGAAACCCAAAATGAAGATGGGCTGGAGTCAATTATGTGCAAACTATCTAGCTTTTGGTTGTTACTTGTTTTCTTGTTCTTATTCTGATCCAGTTGAAGTCATTGCAGATAAATAGAGACCGGAGTGGCTGATTTGAATTGGTTTTGTGCATGAGTGACTAAGCGAGGCTTCCCTTGAGTGGATAAAAGGCCTACCACTAACATTAGAGGGCATGCTTTTGAAAGCTGAAGGCCAGCTTTTCACTCCCCGCTCATCCTTGGTGCGTGTGATTTAAATAACGTTTGTGTCTGTTGTCTAGAGCACATAAATTCTTTACAGTGGCTCTGCGATGCAATTGAGAGACTGTAGTCTCAGGTCTGCATCTGTCATCTGAGGGGATCATAATCATGGTAATTAACGATATTTGTAGATTCCAGTCTGGCTGGCAATATGATTTTACATGCTGCATCTTCTGCCAAATGCTTTCTATTACTTTAAGCAGATAAAAACTGACATGGGTTTGGAATGACTATGAAAATCAATACGCAATAAAACTTAACATGAAAACAAATAAATTATCCCAATCAGAAGAAACACTGAGAGACCGTCAAGCTAGTTAGACAAATAAAGGCAAATGTCACTCCAAAAGATGAGTAGTTGTTACGGCAGAGATGCAGGGCTTCATTTCAAAATATTTTCTCAGTTTCTTTCCCTCTTTAGAATTCATCTTGTTTCCATCTGCCGCGCTCAATCTGAAGTGAACACTAGAGGATAGACAGCCTATAAAATACCCAATCTCCCTAGAAGGTGCTTTCCTGTACATTATTCTTCCTTAGTTGATTTAGCACTGGCTAAAAGTATCCCATCAACAGCCCTGGAGACTGAAGTCCTTTACATCTCTCTCTGAAGGAATATGCTCCATACGGGGAGCCACAGGGCATGCTGCCCTGACTCTGCTCTGATCTGAACTGGGACTTCCATAGATTCTAGGACTGGAAGGGACCTCGAGAGGTCATTGAGTCCAGTCCTCTGCCCTCATGGCTTGGAAGAGGAATTCAGTCTCCAAGCCCGTTCAATATGGATTTCATTCACCCCATGCAGAGAGCCAGAACAAGAACTATGCATCACTTAAAGCTTGCTTAAATTCTAGGCTTCAGCGATGCATAGGCCTTGTGCTGACTCTCTGCAAAGGGATGCATTTCATTTGCTTCGAATTAGCTGCGGCTCCTGCCAAGAAGGGCAACTGGCAATAGCTTGTTCTGATATAGAACGCCTCTGTGCCCCAACAACTGCACTACGACCACTTGCTTAGATCCCATAGGGCACTGGACGGGCGTAAGATTGTGGTGACTTTCAGTCAGTACTGGCCCGGTCTGGATTCAAGCTGCTGAGCTAAAGAGGCTCTTGGAACGCCAGCCGGCTCCCTGTCTGGTCGGTAGTGATATCAATGGAGATGCAGGCTCATCAGAATTGTCTTGAGCAGCATCAGGGTCCCAGCGAGCCCTCTGGGTTACATTACGGATTCACATTATTGCTGATTGCATTTTTTGAGCCAAATTTTACACTGGAGTAAGCCTGACAGAATTACATCCTCTTACACCAGTTTTGAATTTGGCCCTGTATCTTTCTGCAGCCCACCCACTATCCTGGGAGAAGGGAACTCCCTCTCACTGCAGCCTGCATTTTAGCTGAAGGCAAGAAGGAAGGCAGGTCCCGTGCTTAGGATACTATCCTGGGACCCACTGACCACTGTTCTCTGCTCTACCACAGACTCCTTGGGTAAGTCACCTAGGCTCTCAGTTTCTCCATCAGTAAAATGGGGATAATAACACCTCTCTACCTCACAGAGGTGTTGTGGGGCTCAATACATTGATGATTAGGAGCAGCTCTGACAGGCCATGTAAGGCCTTAGATAGCCAGAAACAGTTGCTTTCTCACAGTACTTGTACTCTTTCCTGGGGCAGGGAGCTTTCCCTATAAATCAGCACATGTAATGGCTAATCTTCCCAGGGTCCAGATTTTTCCCAAAGGTGCTACCACCTGCTTGTTCCAGAGCCACTGGAAAATCCACTGAAGAGGAATAATATAGAAATTACAGGTGATAGCTCTGCAATGGAGCCATCTTAATTATTTATGTCCCAGTAGCACCCGAGAGGGCATATCCGAGACCAGGACTCCACGGTTTTGGGTGCTGTACATACACAGAATGAGAGCTAGCCCTTGCCTTGAAGAAGTGACAAGCTAAAGAGACAAAGGAGAGAACTGAGACACAGAGAGATAAGAGCCTTCCTCAGGGCCACAAAAGACATCAGTAGCAGAGCCAGGGACTAAACTGATGTCTCCTCAGTCTGATGCCAGAGTCCTAACCACAAAACCACCCTTCTGCCCATCTGTATGGGCTGACAAACACACTAAATAACAGGCTTTGCACAAGGAGATTCAATGGATTATTTTGAGAGCTGGGCAGGAAGACAGGTTTCCTGTCCCAGGAAAATATTTGAGATTTCAAAAGTGTCTCCCATCTCAAAAAGTTGAAATCTGACACATTTTTATGAATCAATAATAATAATAATAAAAGCTGGGGGCCCTTTAAATATTTTCTTTTGATTGTCTTTATTCTAAATTCACTTTTAATTTTTAAACGAAAAGTCATTTTGAACCAAAAAATGGAATGGTCTGGCAAAAAATGTCAAAAGACAATTTCAAAACTTTTCAAAATAGGAAAGGGGCAGAAACTGACCCTTTCCCACACAATATTTCGGTTTCAATGAAAGCTGCATTTTTCCATAGAAAAGGATTTCACTGAAAAAATCCTGACCAGCTCTTGGTATTTCTGATACCTGCAGAAGCTGTTTAAAAACTCTTCACACACTCTCACTCATAGCCTCCCACACACACAGCCAAGAAATAAATCATTTGGAAATGGAAATCAGGCTTGAAGTAAACAGATTAGTAATGGTTATTTGGTAACACTTTATTAATTAAATGCCCTAAATACACTTAAACCTAGGCATTTAATTTAGATTTATAAGGATAATTTAGAGTTATAAGAAGCGTTATTATACATTAAGTACAGTCAATGCCAATTGATTTTTATAGACAATATTTACTGAGGTGCAACGAAACTGTGCAAAATTTAATTATCTTCATACTTGGTTAAAAGGACAACATCAGGGTTTCAGAACAGAGCGCTGGTGTCAATGGTTGCAGTGAATGGAGCTGCACTTGCTAATCCGAGGCTTGAATATATCCTTGGATTATTTCACCCTAAAAGACCCCCGTTCACCCTTGCCCCGATTCTTCTGTAGCCATTTACACTTGTGCAAAGTGAGCATCTTGCACCCACTTTGCCCGGGCAACACAAGGGGCGGGGCAATGGTGAATCACTTCCTGTGGCTTTTTCGCTTCTTTGTCTTCCTGCTGCCTGCCCTTCCATGTCATCGAATAGAAGGACTACGAATCCTTTGGAGGTGGTGCATTACAAACAAGAGCAGACAGAAATGAGGCCCTGACTGTACAACCCCTTGTGTGTCGCCTAACACCTGGGGTGAAATTCTGGCCCCACTGATGGCAATGGCAAAACCTCCCAGACGTCAGGGAGCCCGGAGACCTGTAGTCTTTCATGCAGGTCAAAGGAGCTGAGCGAGAGAGAATGGGTGTGTATGACAGGGTGCACTCACCTCACGTGAATGCCCCCGGGTTGAGTGTGTGCACGCCTGCAGTTTTTTCACACTCGTGGTGCCCCCAGTGGGACGCTGCACTTGTCAGGAAGGTCTTAGGTGACTCAGCCCTCCAGACGAGTCACATACAATCCGTGTGCAAAACAAACAAACCTCTTCCATGGTAGAGGGCCCAAAATGTCCTGCAGCCCTCCCTGGGATCAGTTTTCTAACAGTCCAACAGGGCCCATCGCGGTGCCCTCAGTTGGTCCGGCTAGGTTGCAAGGTTCCTATTCTGGTATTGAGCAGCACCCTGAGGGCTTCTTCCCTGGGCATTCCTTGCCTCTGCTGGAGTCCTCGATGAGCCCTGCCCCTCTTAGACTCAGTTCACTGACCACAGCTCCCCGCCGAGTCAGTCCCAGTGCAGCCTCCTTCACTGGGGTGCCACAGTTCTCATTCCCTTCCCTAGGATGTAGCCACTTCTCCCAGTGGCTGGCAGGGGTGTGTGTGTGAGGGAACCTGGTCCCATTGTTGCCTGTCTCTCTGCGGTCACCATCCAACCCAGGGACCTTTTAAGTATAGCAGCCATGTGCTGCATTCTTTTACTAATTGCCACTCTACCTTTTCCTGGGCACACTTCCCCTCAGCCCATCTTAGCTGAGTCCCAGCAGCCAGCCAGCCAGAAGCTACTCTCTCGCCCCCTCAGTCCCTGCCAGTTACTACCTGCTTAGTCCCAGCAGCCAGCCCGGTGCCATTCTCTGGCTCCCCCGGCCCTACCAGCAACTGATCTGTCCAGCCCTTTCAGCCCCTGCAGCCAGCCAGGAGCATCTCTTGCTCCCCCAGTCCCTGCCATCAGACTGAACTCGCGCTGCCCCTGCAGCTCTTTTTATACTAGCCTGTTGAGCCCTGATTGGCTGTACCATGCAGCCTCTCTCCAATTGGTTGCTTCTCCCGCAGCCTCTCTAGGCAGCTTGGAGGACTCCCCTCTACTGCCCTTTTTCTAGGACAGGGTGTAGTAGGACCGAGAGGCCCCCAGCAGGGGGACCTCAGAGCCTAGTCCACCCCATAACAGCATGTCTGAGGTGACATGGGATCCTGCCAAAGAGGTTCTCTTGTAGGCTTCCTTCCTGCTATTAAGCAGGAGTAACTTACTACCATTCAGTAGAGCTCTCAGTAAGAAAAGATTGTACTCCCTTGCATAGATGTTAGAGTAGCCATTGGAGTCAATGGCTGCTGACTAAAGCTGATCAGGAATTTACAGAGGAAACATTTTTGGTCAGAAAATGCTGGTTTGTCAAAACCAAATCTGTTTGCCTGAGCAGATTGGTTTTGATGAATCTCCTGATTAAAAAAAAATTGAAACCAAGTTTAGAAATTGCCAAATTGTCATGTTTTGACATTTTCAAATGAAACGCTTTGGTTTTCAGTTTTAAAAGATTTTTCATTTTGAAATTTTAGCAAAATTTACACTAAAAAAAACCCCAAGCATTTTTAAAAGGTCAAAATCAAAACAAAATGATTCAAACTTATTAAAACAAAACATTTCTATTGACCTGATCAAAAAAAAAAAAATCGGACTATCAGCTCCTAAAAATATTGGAGATTTTGACTTTTCATCCTGATTCAGAAAAGGAAAAAAATTGAAATCTTGAAAATCCTCCTGGACCGGAGAACTGTCTCCCTCTGACCTCTGATAATGACCCCTGCTATGTGACAGGGATGCAACCTTTTGTAACCCTGAGCCATATCATAGGACAGAGGCCAAGATATAAAGTTCAGTCTCCTTCCAACACCTTTCTTAGGCTTTCGTCACTTCTTAACCTTGGGCTTTGCATGCAGTATGCTCACCTGTGCCATAAAGGATTGAGGTCTTAATGCTAAAGCCAAACAAGGCAATGCACTACAAAATGCAGGCCAGCATGCAATCTCGCATCGTTGGGCACCTCGCTATTCTAATAGGCTGTTTCCAGCTGTGGTTTCTAGGAATGTAGCTCCTGACTAGAGCTGTGGAAACACCCTGACAGTATCATTTTGCATGAGTTTCTGCGAACATTTGATTCATTTTCAGTTCAGATGGATTCATGTTCCATAAGCTTCCCTTTGAGCTGTGAGTTAGAAGGAACCCAGAAGCTCAAAGGGAACATCAACCAAGGCCCCTGAGTCTCACCTGCTTTCGTGTCAGCTCCATAAATCAGCCCAGATTCACTCAAACCAAGTTCATGACCCCTTGGGAAACTTTGAAGGCTGAATTTCCAGGCGAGGTTCACAGAGTCTCCGATTTCATGGCCAGTATTTAACAATATGAGATTCAGCTCGGAAGATTGTAATTCTTCTAATGAGAGAAATAATCTAAAGTACAGATATTGACTAGAAGGGAGAATGTGGGAAGCGGTAATCCTGAAGGATACTTTGGGGGTGACTGTGAAATACAAATGCCATTTCCCCGGCTCTAACCATTCTTCTGCCATAATGTTATACAGATCCCAGGCAGCCACAACTCCTGTTAAAGTAGATGGGAGCTGCAGGTGCTCAACAATTCTGCAAACCCAGCCTGTGCTGTATAGTTTATATGGCATCTAGGCATGATGCACTATTGCACATTTTCCAGATGAAAAATGATCCATTGCTCTCGGGGGTAATTTCACAGCTAAATTGCTCTGCAATCATAACCTGTCATAGTTCAGCTAGGAGAGACGTACTGGGCAGGGAACGGGCGTATGACAATGAATGCACTTTGAACTGAAAGACCCAGAGAAAGAGGCTGGCAAAGGAGAGATGATGCTGTCATCAGAATCAGTAGTTGAGGTAATTACCTAGGACAAGGAGATTTGGGATATGGTAGAAGGGTGTGTGTGTGTGTGTGTGTGTGTGTGTGTGCGTGTGTGTATTTCTTTGAGTTTACACACACCATTGAAATCCCCAGTGAAATTGATGACAAAACTCCCATTAACATCTATGTTGCCAGGATTTCACCCTCAAAATGTTCAGTCACTGCGGAGCGGGGGAACAAAGATTTAGCCTGGGATTTAAATCACTGTCTCATATTCCAGCAGAGATGGGCCTAGACCACAACGTTCGGAGGTGTTTGGCCCCTGGGTTTACTTTGGGCCAGTCTGTATCCTACTCCCAGTACTGGGCCTATTGCTGAAATCCTTAATCCTGATTTAGGCAAACCACCACAGAGGTCAGTGGGAGTTTGCCGGAATAAGAACATCACTGACCCATTCACAAGGCACATCTAGTGATTATCTGCACTCTGAGCCTGGTCCACCGCTACCGCGATATAACCACCCGATATAACACGAATTCGGATATAACGCAGTAAAGCAGTGCTGGGGGGGGCTGCGCACTCCAGCGGATCAAAGCAAGTTCAATATAACGCGGTTTCACCTATAACGCGGTAAGATTTTTTGGCTCCCGAGGACAGCGTTATATCGAGGTAGAGGTGTATAATGGAATCCGCCGTGATCTTTTGGGATTTTGCAAGGAGCTCAACTGCCAGTGAAATTCAATGGGAGTTGGGCCCCTAAATACCATCCTGAACCTGCTAACAATGCTCCAGATTCCAAGGTCCTTACCCACTTTTTACAGAGACCTTTATTCAGGCAAAATGCCCATGGACTTCAGTGGGAGATCGGTTACAGTGAAAACTGAGTAGAACCCCAAGACTCCAGAATTTGTCCCAATGATGTAGCAATGTAGAGTTCAGAGCAGTGTAGGAGAAGCTGACGACCATGAATTCCAGTGAACAAACTATCCCATGGCTGGACTGGCTTTTTGCCAGTAGTTCCTAAGCTGTGTGCCGACCCTCTGCACAGGGGGGAATTTCCCCTTCTTTGCATTACTTGGAATGATCAAACAGAGCACTCAAGGCACACACATGCACGCACATGCAAACATTCCCTAGAATACGACAGCAATTCTGCTGTGTGAATGTGCTAAGGAGCACGCTGACATGTTCCAAATGTCAAATAGATTATACTCCAGCCCCCTTATTGTTTCATATAATTCCCATCTAGTGTCACCCTCTGGCAACAATAATGCAAGTCTTAATATTCTCCTTCCTGTAGCCACTCTGAGCGCTGTTCAGCAACGAGGGGATTGCCAGGAGTGGGAGGGGAAGGGGATATGCTGTTATACCCTCCGTAACGGTGACAAAAGGAGCCCCAAATGAAATCCATCACAAAGATTTAGTTTGCAATCTCAGGGTTTCCAATGTCTGAGCCGCTAACGCTTGGAAATGCTCATGTTTGAGTTTTAATCATGAAATTTGTCTCCGCTGCAATGTAATTAGGGAGCCCTGGGCTTGAAGCAAACAATTTGGAAGAGCGCGGCAACTGCTAACGCACTGTGTAATGCACAGAGGGGCAAATCGTATTTATTTCTCCGAGCTGAACAGAACGGTCACGTTCCAAGGTCAGGCCAGCGTGAGCTGATTCCGTGGGAAAATCCCGAGGCCCTTACTCAGCGGTTACTCAGTCCTTACTCCAGACAAGTTCCCACTGGGCCAGATTCCTCCCTCAGACGCTTCAGTGGAGTTACTCCAGGTTTACACGGGTGTAACTGAGAGCAGCGTCTGCCCCGTAGCCTTCAGTCAAAATCCTGAGCAGTGTCCGAGCTCCACGCAGCAGAGCAAGGGGAATGGAGGTGCAAACAGGGGTTAGAATAAAAGGGAGTAGAGGGAGGAGAGAGCAGCCCCACCCTTCTTAGCTTGGGTCAGCAATGCTCCGTTTCCCTCTTCTGGGCGGGTAAGGTGTGAATTGCCCCGTCCCCATTTCAGTCTGCACTAACCACTCTGTGCAAAGGTTGCTTTAAGTCACCCTTATGCCTCCCCTCCCATCGCTGCTCTGTCACCTGGGTGAGCCCTGGTTTAAAGTAGAACAGCCTCGTGGCTGATCTATTTTATGTCCATCCACCAATGCCTCCATGGGGCAGTTCTGAGAACTGGGGATTGCCAGCTCATGGAGATGCCCTGGCCATGCCATCTTTTCCCCAGACACACACCTGCACAAGTGTTGTGCAGGAGCATTAAGATGGCCCTATGCCACCCAAGTATCCCCCTACACAAGGGAACTCTGTCACTGACCAGGTAAGCTGGTTTTAAAGCTGCTTGCACTGCCCAGAGGAGTGCAGAGCTGGGGATTGGGCTCTTCGTTGGGAAATTGCCCGAGAAAGGACATCAAGCCACACCCAAAGCTCATTCATAAAAGTCAATGGAAATGCATCCACCTTAGAATCATAGAATCATAGACTATCAGGGTTGGAAGGGAGCTCAGGACGTCATCTAGTCCAATCCCCTGCTCAAAGCAGGACCTAATCCCAACTAAATCATCCCAGCCAGGGCTTTGTCAAGCCTGACCTTAAAAACCTCTAAGGAAAGAGATTCCACCACCTCCCTAGGTAACCCATTCCAGTGCTTCACCACCCTCCTAGTGAAAAAGTTTTTCCTAATATCCAATCTAAACCTCCCCCCACTGCAACTTGAGACCATTACTCCTTGTTCTGTCATCTGGTACCACTGAGAACAGTCTAGATCCATCCTCTTTGGAACCCCCTTTCAGGTAGTTGAAAGCAGCTATCAAATCCTCCCTCATTCTTCTCTTCTGCAGACTAAACAATTCCAGTTCCCTCAGCCTCTCCTCATAACTCATGTGCTCCAGCCCCCTAATCATTTTTGTTGCCCTCCGCTGGACTCTTTCCAATTTTTCCACATCCTTCTTGTAGTGTGGGGCCCAAAACTGGACACAGTACTCCAGGTGAGGCCTCACCAATGTCGAATATTGACTTCAGTGGGGTTTGGATCAGATCTGCTGTCAGAACCCCTGGATACAGAGTAAAAAGAAAATATTTTAAGGCAGTTAAGTTGGAGAAAAACCATTAGCAAGTTGCATGATCAGTTACCTCCCAGGTGTCTCACAGATTCAGGTTCTGCAGCCCCATTCACGAGGGGGAGGTGGGGATGGGATCTGGCCTAACAATATGTGTAATTCCGCAGCGTGACCTTTCTTATCAGCCCTGTTGTCAAACTGATTGCCCAGTGTTTGTCTTATAACAACAACAGACGTGCCCATACTGTTTCCCTTCTTAAATTATAGGAGTTCCACTGAGCTCTATGATTTGTGCCATTACTGTTACAGGCATCAATCAGACCTTGCCACTTTCTCTGTGAGCCCTAATGTATACGGCTTCTGTCCTTCAGTGCGATCCTACACAGACCCAGCGTGAGTTAAGAACACTGCAATTCCAGGAGGCAGACAGGAGAGCGGGGTGGCTCAGAGATCTGGTGTTGTATGCATGCCCGTGAAAGCAGAATTTGCCCCATAATTCTTGTTTTTCCAGGACTGGGACTTGGGAGACCTGGACGCTAGTCCCAGCTCTCCCACTGACCTGCTGGGTGAGTCTGGGCAAGTTAAATCCCCTCTCCGGGGCTTTGTTTCCCATCCCACCCTTTGCGCATATATAGACCATAAGCTCTTCAAGACAGAGAGTCTCTTACTATGTGCATGCAGAGCAACTTGCACCGTGGGGCCTTGTGATGGGGTGTTCACCCCACACCATCTCTGAAGGGGTTTCAGTGGCTCAGAAGGGGCTAATTAACCTGGTAGGCTGCACCTAGGGCGAGACATAGGCTTGACTGACAAGATTGGAAGATGGAGCCCATCTGGGCAGGAAGAGGCAGGAGCTTGCATAAAGCCAGGAAGTGAGAGCAGAAGGGGGCTGCAGTGTGGAAGGCTGCAGTCACTTTCTGGGCCTAGTGAGGAGAGAAGGAGGAAAGCCCTGGGATACTGACCCGGAGGGAAGAGGTTTACCCAGAGGAGTGATGGAGAAGAAAGCCAGCAGAGTGCAGAATCTGAAGAAGCCTGGGGAAACGGCAGCAAGGGTTGAGATGGTTCAGACCTTGGGTGCTGATTGTAGGGTCCCTGGGCTGGAACCCAGAATAGTGGGTGGGCCCGGGTTCTCCTGCCAGCCACTGGGAAAGTGGCACTGTCTTGATTGGGAATGGCACCTGGATAGCAGGTCCCATGAGACACTGTTACTCTGGATGGGGAAAACTGTATAGTGACCCAGCCGGAGGGTTAAGCCACGAAGAGGAAGCACTGTGACTTCCAGAGAGCAAGAGGGGCCAGGGCATGAACGAGTGAAGGAAGGGGGCATCAGACCTGACAGAACTAATCCCCAAATGCAGCCACAAGGGGGTACCCCAACAGTGAATAAACCCTGTGCCAGGCCCCGATTTTGGTTGGTGCTTCTAGCCATTTCTGTAGTACAAATGATAATGAACACAAGAATTGCCATATGAGATCAGACTAATGGTTCATCTAAGAAAGTATCTTGGCTCCAAAAGAAGCCAAAACCAGAGGCTTTAAAGGAATGCTGGTGCAGGGAATGCTGTAGTCTTTTCATAGGGAAAATTTCTTCCTAAACCCCAACATGTATAGTGTTAACAATAATAACTCCACCTTTCTCTAATATCATTCATACAAGGTTCTCAAAGCACTTTAAAATATGACTTAAATGAGTACTTCACCTCTGCCTTCTCATGAGGCAGATGAGTATAATCATCCCCATTTTACAGATGGAGAAACTGAGGCATAGGCTGAGATTAAGAGCCCAATCCTTCTAGCATTTATTCAGGTGTGAACTTTACCCCTGTGAATATACCAATGCAGCAGTGTAGTGGTAAAAAAACCAAGTGGGTAAACTAACCTAAACTAAACTTTATATTCCCCAAATGAAAAGTGGGTAAACTCAGTGTATCCCCAACTACATTTCTGGGCCAATAGCTTCAATGAGGCTACCCAATGTAGCAAGTTGCACATGCATAGCAGGGAGATTCTCAAAGACACAAAGAGCCCCAAATTCCCATGTATAGCCAGGATAAGTCCTTAGGTTCATCTGTAAAGCTCTCCCTGCAGGGCCAGTGCTCCAGTAGCAAAGCCAGAACCAGAAATCTTGTCTTGCCTCACTGTGCCTGGCCCAACCACTGGAGCTCATTGCCTTTTATGGGGCCAGCCACCTGAGGCTTGCTTCAATGCTGTTGATATGTCTCATTCTATTTGCAAACGCCCACGGGCATACGCCAATCTGTTATATGTGTATACATGTTATACTTGTTAATCCCTTGGCGAAAAATAGAATCAACAAAACTTATTACGGTTTCCTGTGTGGCTGGCTGAATAACGTAAACCAGCTGATGTTTGTATTTTAAAAACAAAAATGCCAATAAAAAAGTAATTTTAAAATAAAAATCACCTCCTGGTATTTTCCATCACAAATGGAGAAACAGCAGAGATGTGTTGCATCTGCATGTTAAAACTCTACACAAAGACAAATTGTCTTTATTATAGCAGTCACATCAATTGCAGCTGCTCTGGCCCCATTTCAGTGGATCATCCCTACTCAGCAAAGCACTTAGGGCCAGACTTTGGAAGCTATTTACGTGCTTAAGTAGATAAAAATCCACCACTGAGGGTATGCCTAGCAGCTATGCCATTGGGATGCTGTATTGTGGATTCTTCCGCCATTTTTCCATTGCTCTGAGTACTCCACCTCTCTGAGAGGTGGTAGCCAGGTTGATGGAAGAATCCTTCCGTTAACCCAGCCACGTCTATACTGGGGTTAGGGCGACCTAACTACAATACTCAGGCGGCGAATGTTTTTCTCAGCCTTTAAGGACATAGCTTGGTGGATCTAATGTTTAAGTGTAGGCCAGGCCTGAGGCAATTGCACAACTCTGAGCACTTGCTTAAGTCCCATTGGCTTCAATAGGATGTGCGTAAGCACCTTACTGAATCAAGGCCCATAGTCTCGATCCTGCAAACACTTGTCCTGAGAGTGAGGTTTACTCTTGTGAGGAGCCAGCAGAGTCATTCACCGTAGTAAGCAGTATGGGCCAGATCCCCATTTGGGGAGGGAGTTGGCATAACACCTTTGAGTTAAATGGAGCTACCCTGATTTACCCCAGCTGAGGTTATGGCTGCAGGGGTGGAATTCCCCCTATGATCATAGGAGCAGTACAAGGCCAACAAACCACTTCAATCCCACTGAAGACCTCCAAATAGAACTGCAGTGGTCCACTAGATATCTGCTGGTGCAGTGGCCGCCATCTTGGCTCACACAGTAGGCTGTGCACTGGAGACCCCCAGAGCTAAAAGCATAAGCTGCTACAGCTTGAGCTAACGAGGCAATGCATCTTGGGAGTGCCTGTCACAGACTTGTATTGTCTGCAGATCAGGTACAGCAGTGGGACTTGTCACTAACTCACACTCTCTGTGTCACACACACACCAGTGAGTTACGGGGGGAGGGATGGCTCAGTGGTTTGAGCATTGGCCTGCTAAACCTGGGGTTGAAAGTTCAATCCTTGAGGGGGCCATTCAGGGATCTGGGACAAAAATCTGTCTGGGGGTTGGTCCTGCTTTGAGCAGCGGGTTGGACTAGATACTTCCTGAGGTCCCTTCCAACCCTGATATTCTATGATTCTGCACAGTGATGAATTTCACACTGTGCCCAGTAGGGCATCTTTGCAAGACACCACACACACCCTGATCACAAAACAATTTCCATTCCTCCTGTTTTCACACATCCATACATTTCTGAGGTTATCACCTTCTGGACTGAAATGGCACCCTCTGGAATGTGTGTGTGTGTGTTTATTGTAGGGTGACCAGACAGCAAGCGTGAAAAATCGGGACAGGGGGTGGGGGGTAATAGGAGCCTATATAAGAAAAAGACCCAAAAATCGGGACTGTCCCTATAAAATCAGGACATCTGGTCACCCTAGTTTATTGGTGGTTTCTTTGTAATCGTTTTAAAAAAAAAAAGCCTTTCTGACATTTTTGAGTCACAAGAATGAAAAAAAAACCCAGCGCTAAAAAGCTAACGGCCAGCTTATGATCAAAGGTGGGGCTGTATATAGTCAACTATAGGAGCTTCTGGTGTTTTTCAAACAAAATGAAAACGCAGCCACCCCATAGAAAGCCCATTTCTGTTGTGCAATATCAGTCCTTACATTTGTCAGTAATCCAAGATTGGATATTACCCATGTATGTGACAGCTGCTTTCTTCCCCAACACACCAGGCTTGAACAGGTGACCTGGGTAGAGCTGGGTGAATTGGTTTGGCTGAAACTTTGTTGGTTTTTTTTGGAGGGGTGTGTGTGAAAAATACAGATTTGATGACAACAGAACATTTTGTGAATCCTCGTTGTTGCAATTTTTCAGTTTGAAACTACTTTTTTCGTTCAAAATTTCCTTGAATTCTATTTTTAAAAATAACCAAAAAAGTTTGTAAAGGGTCAAAATTGAAACACAACATTTTGATTTTGTTAAAACAAAATATTTTGTCTGGCCTGAAATGAATTTATTTTTTATTTTTTGATGCGCTGAAAAATGGGGGGGAGGGGGAAAATCATTTTCAAGTTGACCCCAAACTTTTTTTTTATTGCCAGCAAACTGAAAAAATCCATTCTTTGCACAGCTCTATGCCAGATCTAAAAGCATGAATTGCTACTGATTGAGCTAAAAAGACAAACTCTGCCTAGGATCAGTGTCAATTTTTTGGGGAGGAAATTCCACATTTGACAAGTTGGGGTTTTGTTTGTTTGTTTCTTTGTTTGCATTTTTAAAGCAGCAGCTGTTTGAAGCTGCTCCATGGTATGGAAAAGGCTGAAAATTCTGGCAAACATGGCAGAGTGCATCTGTAGTGATCAAAAGTGCATGATAAATGTGCTTGATCACGTATCTGCAATCCTTCACATGGACGTCACCGCCATATATATGCAATAAAGAGGATAGATAGATGTGTTTCTTTGTTTTCTAGACTGAAGCAGAACATTTTCATTCTTCTGCAAAAAATATTTCTCTTTTCCAACCAGCTGTCAACTTGGATGGAAAATTTTTGATTGAAAGTTTTGTGGAAACAAATTAAGTTTCTCTACCAGCTCTATTGTTTTCCATGCAAAATATAGGCACGTTGTGCATTATGTACAAACCACAAACAAATCTCTGATTGCATTTGACGCACACATTGTAATTTTGCAAGGAGCGCTATTATATATTTGTATAAACAGAGAAGAAGTCTAAAGGGAAATGCCTTTTTTTCTGTAGGCCAAAAATGTGCCAACTAAGGAAATGGAAAATGGACAAATTTATAGCTATATACATGTTATTTTGAAATACCAACATGTGTTTGCTCTCGCTGCCTCTGGGGTCACACAGGGGAATTAACACATACCCCCCCCACACACACACACACACACCCGAAACAGCAATTTCTTTTGTGCTTCAATATATACAAGAAAGGTGAAAGGAATATTTAAATGTTTATAAATATTTAAAGGTGGGGACAGAAAGGAGAATAAACAACTGTCTCCATTCTCCTCTCCGATGCAGGAATTGGGTTTTATTTTTTAAAATGTTATTTCCTAAAGTGGTATAAAAGAAGGGGGGCGGGGGAGAGCCCAGAATTTGCAACTAAACAATTTCTCCTGGGCTGAGGGAAGTAACTCGCTATCAGTCTTTTCCTCTCAGTGCTTTGCATTTCAAAGGAAGCTTCTCTAAAACCAACCTGGCTCTTTTAAACAAAAAATAACTAGAGAAAAAGGGAGCAATCGGTGGGGCACTTCCCAGATCTGTGCATCTCATCAAGTAGAGTGCTCTGGGAAAAGATTGTCCCGTTGCTTACAGCGTTGGCTTCCTGGAAGTGTTCAGGGCGGGCAAGTGGGGGAAGAAATCCATAATAACCAGCCACTGTGGTGGCTGTGATGCTAATGGGAGCTGAATATTTAAGGAAACCAAACAGGGGGTCCTTTGCATCCAGCCAAAGGGGGTTTTCCTGCCATACTGTGAAAGAGTTCTGGCATGAGGGCTTGGTTCTGCTGGGTGGTGAATGGGGGTTTGGAGACCGGATGTAGTGCTGCTAGTTGTGCTTTGCGAACAGAACATGGTCCTGCTGTTGCCCATAGGGGACTGAGCATGGTGGTGTGATCAGCGACCATAGCATTGATCGACGGATGGAAGCACTCAGTTGCTGGATATCAGTGACAGGGTATTTGCAGACCAGGTTCCGGTAACATTATGCGGTGCAACTGTGCTGTGCCTGGGTTTTGGTGACATACCGCAGTCCTGCTCTGCCCAGGCTCTGGCATCTACTCACCAGGCATCACTAAGCCCGTGTTCAGTGACAGGGCACAGGTGCTACTCTGTGATGAGCAGGAGTTAATGATCGAGTGCGGTGCTGCTACGTGGTGCTATACAGACTCACGGGCAAGACACAGGGCTGTTACCGGAGCAAATCTCCTAGGTAATGACAATGGGACCTGAGCCGCTGTAACGTAACTAGTCAGGCTGGAATCCACTGGTGGCGGATAGCCTGGTGAGACGTGGAAGAGACCTACATATTTGAGAGACAAGGTGGGTGAGGGAATATCTTTAATTGGACCGACTTCTGTTGGTGGAAGAGACAAGCTCTCGAGCTGCACAGAGCTTTCAGATAGATAGATTCTATCCATCCATCCATCCATCCATCCATCCATCCATCGATAATGCATGGAGCCCTCCCCTCCGCCCCGCCCACAGAGAACCAGAGCAATGCCCCATTTAAATCCTGCTTTAGCCCTTCAAAGTGGGACCCGCGTGGTGCTTAGGCCTTTGCTGTGCCTCTGGGCAGGGATGAGTTACTCCCAATAAGAGCACAAAGGGCCTGACCATGCAACCTTTGGGCACAAAAGTATCCACCTCTAAAGACGCTGGTGGCACTCCATGTGTAAATAAGGCCCAATGGCACGGCTAAGTGTCTCAGGATTGCACTCTCTCCATGACAGGGCACATAGGGCCTGCTCCAACCATGGACTCCAATGGGAGCAGGGTGGAGTCTTTGGTTGGACAGACTTATGTGCATCCATGTCCTTCCTTCCAATCTCTGCTCCCTGCTATGCGGCCCCACTGCCCAAGAAGACAGCGGTGGAGGTAGAAAAGTTATCTTCAGTTGCTGTAATAGCGAAACTTCCTTGGCAGACGCACATCCCTGGTGTGCCACGAATGAGACAATTAAAAACGATAAAGGGTCTATCTTCCATGCCGAACGCGCCGGTTGAATGAATAGATAAGCCCCCCTTTCATTCAAAGTCATTAATGGCTCAGCGATTTCAATGCTAGTTCCCATCGAAATGTATGAATTTTTAATCCTTTAATTGCATGTTATCCTAAACACCCCGTGTGCTTTCTTCTTATTTATCCTCCCGCTTTTGTTGTAACAGGTAAATGCTTTTTTGAACTCGCTTTTGTTGGAGACAAGCTCATTGTTATCACTCTCTTCCCAGGGAGACAATGGGGCTGCAGGCCTTTGCGAGTGAATGGCTGAGGCTGGGAGGGTCTCAAGTGACTTCTCTATTCGGAAGCAGCCTTTGGATGAGACAGGCTGAGATTCTGGGATCAGCACCGAGGCCTGTGAGGAAAGCAGGGTCTGTCTTCCTGGCGACTGAAATGCCTTTCGTGATAACAGAAAAATTAATTACTGGAGAGATTACTGAAAGAAATATTCTGCAGATACCGCGGCTGTGTTGATTTGAGACATCTATTTGGTTTTATTTCTGAAGAAACTCCTGTCTTACGTTCTCCGAGCTGTGAATGGCTGGTGACACCAGGCTCTCATGTAGTAAACACAAATTCAGTTCCAAGCATGGGAATATTTATTTAGGTTCATTCAGACCTAGCTGAGTTTCTTGTATGGTCCAGATAAGCAAGATCTAGATAAAACTAGAGGTCAGGCATGTTTGGACCTGGGGCTTCGTTTTGGGATCATGCATTTTAAGAACTGTAATAGGAATAATTGAGCATGAATAATTAAATTGAGCCGAGGAAATTACTCCTAAAATATGCTTTATTTGACAAAGCGAGCCTATATTTCTGCTCATGAAGTATCCGCAAGCAGATTGTGATTCCCACACATTTATTCAAAGGTATTCAGCAAATTTCCTTTTTTTTTTTTTTTTACTCTGTAGATCAACAGTAAAAACTCTGTTCAGAATTCTAGCTGAGTCATAGGGTCTGATTCCCCAGTTCCCTGCATGCAGTCATTCTTCTGGAGTCATTTATACTAGTGCAAAGTGGGCGTAAAATGCTACTAAAGCAGAATGGTAATGATTGAGAGCCACTTAGCACTCCCTTTGCACTGTTATAAATGACTGCCCAAGGTGCAGGGCAAGGAAACCCTGGGCCAAGGATTTTAAGGCCAGACTATATCACTATGATCATCCCATCTGATTTCCCGCGTAACCCAGGCCACAGAATTCCACTCCATAATCCCTACAGTGGAGGGAATTATTCTTCGCCATTATGCAAGTAACAGTGTCTAGGCTGATAACTTGTGCCTGATGTCACACTGTGTTGTATGTGTGCTTTGATTGGATGGCGGGAGTGCGCGCGTGCTTCCGACATGAATCTCTGAGTGACTTTAACGTGTATTTCCCATGAATACATGTGCATGTGACCTTGATGCCAGACCTTGGACCATTTCTGCCACTGAGCCTGAATCTAAACATTTAGGCAGTTCTGAGAAGCTCAGTGATGGTAGGTTTTATGAGCAGGGAAGGGCGGGGGCTTCCTTTCCAGGAGCGCCGCCAGCTTTTTCGGCGCCCTAGGCGGCGGAAGGTCCCGCCCCTAAAATTCTGCAGACGGACGGAGCGCCGGCGCCCCCCAAATAGTAGCGCCCTAGGCGACCGCCTAGGTAGCCTAATGGGTTGTGCCAGCCCTGTTCCTTTCATTCCCTTTCCTTGTCATGGGCCTGTGAAGTTCCAGATTCTGGCAGGGACTGTGACTGAACGTTACATGACTAGCATGAGACAAATTGATATTGTGATATTTCCCACCTGATCAGTGGCGGATTTAGAGTTCATAGAATCATAGAATCTCAGGGTTGGAAGGGACCTCAGGAGGTCATCTAGTCCAACCCCCTGCTCAAAGCAGGACCAACCCCAACTAAATCATCTCAGCCAGGGCTTTGTCAAGCCGGGCCTTAAAAACCACTAAGGATAGAGATTCCACCACCTCCCTAGGTAACCCATTCCAGTGCTTCACCACCCTCCTAGTGAAAAAGTTTTTCCTAATATCCAATCTAAACCTCCCCCACTGCAACTTGAGACCATTACTCCTTGTTCTGTCATCTGCCACCACTGAGAACAGCCGAGCTCCATCCTCTTTGGAGCCCCCCTTCAGGTAGTTGAAAGCAGCTATCAAATCCCCCCTCACTCTTCTCTTCTGCGGACTAAATAATCCCAGTTCCTTCAGCCTCTCCTCATAAATCATGTGCTCCAGCCCTCTAAGCATTTTTGTTGCCCTCCGCTGGACTCTCTTCAATTTTTCCACATCCCTCTTGTATTGTGGGGCCCAAAACTGGACATAGTACTCCAGATGAGGCCTCACCAATGTCAAATAGAGGGGAATGATCACGTCCCTCGATCTGCTGGCAAAGCCCCTACTTATACAGCCCAAAATGCCGTTAGCCTTCTTGGCAACAAGGGCACACTGTTCACTCATTTCCAGCTTCTCGTCCACCGTAACCTCTAGGTCCTTTTCTGCCGAACTGCTGCCTAGCCACTCGGTCCCTAGTCTGTAACAGTGCATGGGATTCTTCCATCCTAAGTGCAGGACTCTGTACTTGTCCTTGTTGAACCTCATCAGATTTCTTTTGGCCCAATCCTCTAATTTGTCTAGGTCCCTCTGTATCCTATCCCTGCCCTCCAGCGTATCTACCACTCCTCCCAGTTTAGTGTCATCTGCAAACTTGCTGAGGGTGCAATCCACACCATCCTCTAGATCATTAATGAAAATATTGAACAAAACTGGCCCCAGGACCGAACCTTGGGGCACTCTGCTTGATACCGGCTGCCAACTAGACATGGAGCCACTGATCACTACCCATTGAGCCCGACGATCTAGCCAGCTTTCTATCCACCTTATAGTCCATTCATCCAGCCCATACTTCTTTAACTTGCTGGCAAGAATACTGTGGGAGACCGATTCAAAAGCTTTTATAAAGTCAAGGAATAACACGTCCACTGCTTTTCCCTCATCCCCAGACCCAGTTATCTCGTCATAGAAGTCAATTAGGTTAGTCAGGCATGACTTGCCGTTGGTGAATCCACGCTGACTGTTCCTGATCACTTTCCTCTCCTCTAAGTGCTGCAAAATTGATTCCTTGAGGAACTGCTCCATGATTTTTCCAGGCACTGAGGTGAAGCTGACTGACCTGTAATTCCGCAGATCCTCCTTCTTCCCTTTTTTAAAGAT
The DNA here is from genome assembly GCA_003942145.1 of Platysternon megacephalum. NCBI lineage: Eukaryota > Metazoa > Chordata > Testudines > Platysternidae > Platysternon > Platysternon megacephalum. The sequence goes on along the minus strand of QXTE01000016.1, from coordinate 13,553,421 downwards.
GGGCACTACATTAGCTTTTTTCCAGTGGGGCCCTTTGTGCAGCTTCATTTTCCAAACCCCCACCCCCACCCCGGGGACCCAGCCAAGAATTAGAACATTCTCTCTTATCTCTCCCTCCCCCCCCCCCACGTCCTTTTAATTCTTTTTTCTTCCTCTTCCTCCTATATTATAAGTAATTGGAAGTAAATGAAAATAAACTGAGGTACCTTGATTGGGGCAGGGGATTGGAGTGCAGGAGCGGGTGCAGGGAGCTGGCTCTGGGAGGAAGTTTGGGTACTGGGTGCGGGCTCTGGACTGGGTCAGGGGGTTGGGGTGTGGGAGGGGGTGAGAGGTGCGGGCTCTGAGAGGAAGTTTGGATGCAGGTGACCGAAACACACACCCCTCCAGCAGCGGCTCCTAGGCGGGTGGGGAGGGAGACAGGGGGTCTCCATTCACTGCTGCCCGCAGGTGCTGTCCACGCAGTTCCCATTGGCCGCAGTTCCTGGCCAATGGGAGCTGCAGAGTCGGCGCTTGGAGTGGAGACAGCACACGGAGACACCCGCCCCCAGGGACATGCCGGCTGCTTCCAGGGGTGAAGCAGCGTGGAGGGAGGGAGGCAGAGGGGACAGGGAGCTGCCTTAGCCATGCTGCCCTGCTGTTGGCACGTCTCTGTGCGCCCCTGGGGGCGAGGGGGGCAGCGGGTCTCACAGAGCCCTGGGACTCCATCCAACTTTTACTGAGTCCATGGAAAGGTTCCCATTGATTTGAATGGAAGGTGGATTCCTACAAGGGGTGAAAGTCACCCCCTGTAGAAAGCCAGCACAAGCTCTGTGCAACACTGGAGCGGTTTGCTCGAGAAGGTGGTGAGGCGTTCGAGTTAGAAGACCTGGGTTCTGTTCCCAGCTCTGCCACTGATCTGCTGGCGGACCTTAGGGAAAGTCACTTTCCCTCTGGCTTCCCATCCCATCTTGTGTCTCTCTCATCTCTACAGAGTGTTAGTTATCTGGAGTAGGGACCGTTTCTAACGCTGGGTTTGTACCACGAATAGCCCCTAGGGGTGATACTGGACCACCCACAATCAGTGCGAATAGTAACACGTAAGCCCATGAGTACACCTGATGCTGACCCTTTGTTCAGAAGTGAATTCCAGAGGCTGGAGCACCCATGGGAAAAAAATAGTGGTTGCTCAGCAACCACCAGCCACAGCTGTTTGGCAGCGCCCCCAATTAACACATCAAGGCGGCCACCAAAGAGCTGATTGGAGGTGCCACCAAACAGCTGGCTGGGGGAGAGACTTGGGGGAGGGTGGAGAGCAGCGAGTGGGCGGGGCCTTGGGGCAGGGGTGGGACGAGGTGGAGTGGGGCCTCAGGGGAAGGGATGGAGTGGGGGCTGGGCCTCGGAGCAGAGCAGGGGTGGAGCACCCCGCGGGGAAAAGAAAATCTCAGCGCCTACGTACAGAGGTCCAGCAATCAGCCCCAGCTAGAACTTCCTAAGCAGGAACAGACCCTGAGATCTCCTTCTCTTTACATATCTATTGGTAGTAATTTGTAACCTGCTCACTGATTTGAAATTTTAAATGCATTAAAAAAAATATTTTCTTAAGCAAGCTGGTTTCAAGTCAAGAAGAGATGGATGCTGCATCCTGAGCTAATATCCAGCATGACATGGCTGAGCAGGTACAAAGATATTAATGTCTTTGCATTAAGGTGCATAGTAAATATGATTTCAGCAATATCATATGGACCAATTGGCTATTAAGCTAGAGGCTAAATTTGTTTTTTATGTTGCAATAAATCTTGCTTTTCTAGGAAGCCTGGGCAAATATTAAATCAGGCCACTTTTTTCCCCTCCATTATTGATTGGGGGCATTATATATCAACTAACCGCAAGGAGACCGTGCCATAACTTTGATTGATCGCCCATATATTTCTGGCACTAATTTTGTGACAAGTGCATGCTTTGCTACCCATCCTTGTCTGTGCTTTATATCATTGGCCTTCTCCCCCATCTGATTCATAGATTACAAGATGGGAACAGTCTGACGGATGAGGTCTTTCTAGGTGACCTTCTGCCCAAGAAGTCAGACATGCTGCTGCATAGGATAGATAACAAGTATTCCCTGCCCCGACCCAAAACACTCCTCTTTGCACAAACCTGCCTGCAAAAACAAAATGAAGGAGAAGGAGAGAAAGAGATTAAGAATCTGCATGGCTTTAAGAAAAAACTTACTGGCAAGTTATTCCACAGATGACCATTAGAGGGCTTCTTGCATCTTCCTCCGAAGCAGCTGTTACTGGTCGCTGCCAGAGAGAGGATACTGGGCTAGATGGGTCAGGTCAGGTTTGAGGCAAAGAGAAATCCAAGTTAAAGAAGCTGTTAAGTCTAGAAGCAGTGAAGATCAAGGTCTTCAAATCTGACATGTTGAGCCTATCTCTAGGGGATGAAGAGAACACTTGATTTCTCGCAAAGGTGCCAATCGCAATTGCGGTTTGATGTTATGTCTACTCAGACAGTACACTGAAGCCACCGTGACTTTCTGATGCTGGATTTGTGGGGGCCTGGAGCCAGAAGTCTCCAAACCCCGTCGCCAATCCCCAAAGGCACCCGTGTAAACATCAAAGGTCTCATTGCCCTGTGTCCATGACTCCTTGCCATCCTATTTCTTTCTCGAAGAGGGAACCCAACCTATAACTGTGTGACAGGCCTACTCAGAGGGCAGGCAGACCTCCAAAGGGAAAATCATTTCTCTCTGTGGGTAATTTTGCCTCTGCTGTAGTTAAGTAATGGAGTGAAATGCTATTATAAATGGAACATAATTCAATATAGTCTCACAGTAGATTTCACTTTGGTGGGATGAATTTATCCCAGTTGGATTTCAAAGGCCATTCATTGCCTGCTCCTAGCAAATCAAATCAGCTCTAGATAATAATTTCAACAAATCTGCTTATCTGGCCTAAACGTTTGGATCAAGAGGTTTGCAGCTAACGGAATCAAAGCCATTGTTATAAAACATAAGCAGGGATTGTGTGAAACAGAATGTAAGTGAAAGGCACATGTTTGCTCAGTCATCAGAATTGCATTTCCGGTAGAGATCAGGTGTTTATTACCTAAAGATGCTGTCATAGTTCACATTGCCACAGGTCGAGCGGCACATGACTGGCACCCCAAAAAGTGGTTGGAGTGGGGAACCGGCATCAGACTTCTGCGGTTCATTCAAAGTTCTGCCACTGATTTACTGTGAAAATATGAACCGTTTAACCTCTGCACCTCGGTTTCCACCTCTGAAGACAATATTGTTGTTCACAGAGGTACTGAACGTCTTTAAATTGGAGTGTGTGAAACAGCTTGAGGTTATTGGATGAAAATCATGAGGTAAGGGCAAACCATAAAAAACAATATAAAAACAATATGTCTGGGATGGTCTAGGTATATTTGATCCTGCCTCAGTGCAGGGGGCTGGACTAGGTGACCCTCCAAGATCCCTTACATTTCAGTCATTCTGGGAAAGTGACCATATGCATGCAGGTGAGGCAAGGATATGCTCTGAATTCAGTACAAAGGAGAGAGGAGAAGGAATTGGGAGATAGCAGCGGGGAAATTGGAGCTGGGGCGATAGAGGTGATGATGTGCAAAGAAAATACATAGGGACCGATTCATGCCATTGACAAAAAGGAATGAATATGGCCCCCAGTTATTTCTCTGGGGATGAATTCATCTTATAATGTATCATGACTGAGCTGTGATGCAGAGAAGAGGTCAGCTCCTCAGTGGTATACATGGGTGTATTTCCGTTGAAGTCAACGTCAGCTGACTGTCTGGCCCAACAGCTGTATTTGTCTTGGTCCCTGAGAAAATTGGACAAGGTAGATATCAGTTTATTATCTGAATGTCCTTTACCAGAGGATTATATCCTGTTCATACAGGAGTGGAGAGGGGCTTGCCAGCTCTATTGGTCCTTTATATCGCCAGTGATTATGACCCTAGCAAGATACCTTTCTGTGAACCAACAGATCATGTATATTGCCCCAAACTTTCTGGCTCACACGAGCCATGCCCTGGCTGGCACTGTCATGAGAAAGGCCAGGGATTGAATGGACAATGGAAACCAAACTCCTCTTAGCTCTGGAGACAGATGTTCCAGCGCAGGGTTCGAGTGTAACTGATGAAACCTATGGAAGATGCTCACAGTGCCACAGACCATGTTTTGCCTGTTCTGTGCATAAAGGACTCCATTTCTTAGGCTTCCAACCTGGCACTAACTGTACTGTGAGCTTTATGTTTTAATGCAAGATGACAACTTTGAAGGATTTGGGTATTTTTCTTGCAACCTGGCCAACTTGTTCTGCGGGTAGCAAGATGTATTCTGCACAGTTCTGTAAGTGGGTAGAGCTGGTTGGAAGGTTGGCTTTTTTGTTTTTTGTTTTTGACAAAATTGATACTTTTTTTCGCCAAAACAAAATGTTGTCAAAATCGACACTTTTTTTTTTAAATGTAACCAAGCATTTCAGTAAGGGCGAAGTGTTCCATTTTGACCTGATCAGAACGGAAGGTTTAGAGTTTTTCATTACAAAAGAACATTTTGAGTTGAAATCTAGTTAGTTGTTTATTAGAACTTACAATATAATATAAAAGGAAAAAGTTAAAATTGAAATGAAACATTTTTGATTCTATCAAAATGGACCATTTTAGTTGACCCACTGAGACAATCTTGTGGAGAATTCAAAACTACTAAATAGTCCTTAAGCACCTTGTGGTATAGTGCTCTCCTGAAGTGTGAGTCACCGTGCTGGCATGCTATTGCCTGAGTTCACCAGGGGGAGATACAGCTTGCTGTAAGATGTATGTAAGACGGAGCTTGCTGGGCTTTTGCAGGAAAAAATACATTTTTTAGGGACTGCATCCCCTTTTCCCCACCAGTTACCCCATTTCTTTCTCTGCAACATCTCCTGGGAACACTGGCACATAAGTGGCCAAGCCCTACCTTCAGCCATGCCAACCCTATGACAATAACAAAAACTACAAGCAAGAAAGCTTCCAGACACACAATCCCCAAACTCCCTTCTTTAACTGCTTCTCTTCCCTAGGTTACATTATTGCCCTAGAGCACCTGAAAAAAGTAACCCTGTCAATTTGACGGACAAATTTCCCAGGGGAGGATACACATATGCCTCATAACTGCAAAGTGGTAACAGGAATGTTTTAATTAACATGACCCTTTCTGCCAGGGTCAGGGTCCATCTCTCCCATCTCATCACCTTAACCTGGTGGGAGGCAAACCACGTCTCCCAGTGACTGTTTCACACTAGACCCTGCAATCCCCTGTGATCACCTGAGCAGATCTACCTTTAGTCCAGCACCTGCAGTCCTGCTCTCTCAGAGACAAAGACAAGGTTAACCAGTGACCTGCCAGCTTTCACATAGGAAAGTATTATTCATTCAGAACAAAAGCATTACAGAGAAAACATCTGAAAAACAATAAACAGCTTACAGACTGGTCTTAGCCTACCAGGTCTCACCCATGAGTCATGGAGACCATGACAGATTTCAAAGTCCTTCAACTCTTCTCACGGAGCCTGTCCCTCTGGTCAGTCTTGCAACCATCAGCTCTTGCGGAGTGTGTGCGAATTCCTCTCCATGTCAATCCAGATGGTCACTCTTATACTGTTGTTAATTCTTTCTTTGCCAGCCTTTTGAACCAAGTCAAAATAGTCTATGCAGCTTCCCCGAGGGGGTGAGACTTCTCCAGTCTTGTTAACTGCCTAGGGATTTGTATTAATTGCCCACCACCAAACCTCCTCCCCAGTGATTTCAATTCCTGCAGGAAATCCTATAACTCCCTTCATGGAGCCTACAGGCATCTAGCAAGAAGTAAGCTAGAGAGAATCAGGGAGACAGAGTGGAGGGGTTCTCTGAATTGGACACTGAATAGGATGAAATTCAATAAAGACAAATGCAAAGTACTGCACCGAAGAAGGAATAATCAATTGCACAAATGCAAAATGTGAAAATGACTGCCTAGAAAGGAGTACTGCAGACAAGGAACAGGGGGTTATAGTGGATCACAAACTAAATATGAGTTAACAATGTAATCCTGTTGCAAAAAAAAAGCAAACATCATTCTGGGCTGTAGTAGGACAGTTGTAAGCAGGATGCGAGAAGTAATTCTTCCCCTCTGTGCAGCATTGATAAGGCCTCAACTGGAGTGTTGTGTCCCGTTCTGGGCACCACACTTCGGGAAAGATGTGGACAAATTGGAGACAGTCCAGAGGAAAGCAACAAAAATAATTAAAGGTCTAGAAAATGTGACCTACAAGGAAAGATTGAAAAAATGGGTTTGTTTAATCTGAAGAAGACTGGGGACGACGACATTATAATAGTTTTCAAATATGTGAAAAATTGTTATAAAGAGGAGGCTGATAAATTGTTCTCCTTATCCACTGAGGACAAGACAAGATGTAATGGGCTTAAATTGCAGCAAGGAAGATTTAGGTTAGACATCAGGAAAAACGTCTTAACTGTCAGAGTAGTTAAACACTGTAACAAATTACCCAGGGAGGCTGTCATTGGAGGTGCTTAAGAAGAGTTTAGACAAACACCTGTCAGGGACGGTCTAGATCAGTGGTTCTCAACCTTTCCAGACTACTGTCCCCCTTTCAGGAGTCTGATTTGTCTTATGTACCCCAAGTTTCACCTCACTTAATAACTACTTGCTTACAAAATCAAACATAAAAATACAAAAGTGGAACAGCACGCTATTACTGAACAATTGCTTGCTTTTTCATTTTTACCATGTAATTATCAAATACATCGATTAGCAAATAAACATTGGACATACATTTCAGTGTGATACTTGACCCAAGCCATACTCTGCTGAAGTATGTAACTTAGCTTTGCAGAGTCCCCTGTGGCAGGGGGCCCCAGGAAATAGCCCTGCATGCCACCCCCTAACTTGCAATGCCACTAAACCCGGCCTGCAACCCCCCCCGGGGGTCACAACCCTGAGGTTGAGAAACACTGATCTAGATGAGTTGAGTACCCCCCGGAAGACCTCTGCGTACCCCCAGGAGAGAACCACTGGTCTAGATAACACTTACTCCTCAGTGTAGGGGACTGAACTAAATGACCCAATCCTTTCCAGTCCCACATTTCTATGATTCTATGGCATCCACTGTGTTGTTGACGTAATCATTGAATAAAAGTATCTCGTTGATAAGTGGGACATTCCCTGCTTCCTTGAGGATGCTACACCTCCAGTGAGGAATGCCCTAGGGTTGTCCTCACATGACTGCAGTGTTAGCTGCTTGGCCACTCCAAGCCCATTGGTCTCTGTGAACATGATGGAACATGGAGTGACAGATGGTCTATTATTTATCATTATTTCAGGTACACTGGTCCAATATTATTTACGACTCTAGATACTAATAGTAAGTTGTATAAGTAGGGGCATTGCCAGCAGATCGAGGGACGTGATCATTCCCCTCTATTCGACATTGGTGAGGCCTCATCTGGAGTACTGTGTCCAGTTTTGGGCCCCACACTACAAGAAGGATGTGGAAAAATTGAAGAGAGTCCAGCGGAGGGCAACAAAAATGCTTAGGGGGATGGAACACATGATTTATGAGGAGAGGCTGAGGGAACTGGGATTGTTTAGTCTGCAGAAGAGAAGAATGAGGGGGGATTTGATAGCTGCTTTCAACTACCTGAAAGGGGGTTCCAAAGAGGATGGATCTAGACTGTTCTCAGTGGTGGCAGATGACAGAACAAGGAGTAATGGTCTCAAGTTGCAGTGTGGGAGGTTTAGGTTGGATATTAGGAAAAACTTTTTCACTAGGAGGGTGGTGAAGCACTGGAATGGGTTACCTAGGGAGGTGGTGGAATCTCTTTCCTTAGAGGTTTTTAAGGTCAGGCTTGACAAAGCCCTGGCAGGGATGATTTAGTTGGGGTTGGTCCTGCTTTGAGCAGGGGGTTGGACTAGATGACCTCCTGAGGTCCCTTCCAACCCTGATATTCTATGATTCTATGATTCTAAAACCTTGTCTCTCACTCTCCTGTGTCACTTGGCAACTTGTCTACACTGAATATTGCTTCAGTAGCATTCACGTAAACAAATTAAGGGAGGAGAAACCTAACAAATGCAGCTTACGACTAATTCCCCTCCACCCACTGAATCACTGAGGGCCTTTCAGACTGTTCAAAGCCAAATTACACTCCAGTGCACAGGATTTAATTTGCATCTGCCAACTTCAGAAGGGGGATTTACCGAGACAGGGCATTTGCATTGCATAAAAAGAGTTGATCTCTAATTAAACTAATATCATGTTTTGAGTTTCCACAGTGATAACTGGGAAGACAAAATATCCAATCCCCAGCAGGAGGATGGAGCAGGCGCTGGTCACAGAAGGAGGGGTGCCCGTCTTTTGAAAGCTCTTTCCTTCGGGGTGCACTGGCGAGTTCAAAGAGCAAATGTCCGACTATAGAGTGTTGAGCTGGAAGCAAGAAATTCCGGGCTGACTTCCCTATTGGTGTAAATCAGTGTTGGTTCACTGAGGTCAACCAAGCGCTACTAATTTACACCCGTTGAGGATTTGGTCCTTGGAATAGGAATGGACAAAATCTGACTGCAGCCCGGAGCCACGGTGAGCAGACCCAGATTTGAATATTGGACAGTTCCAATCAAGGTCTTGAGCACATGTCCCAGTTCTGCAAAGTGGGTAGAGATGCCAGCACAGGGCCTATGCAGCATAGAAGCCAGTCCTCAAAAAAAAGGACGTAAGTGGGACGTGAAGGGTCTGGCTACACAGCTTTTGGGAGAGAGTGGGGGTGAGCGTCCCAGCCCGGGTCGACAGCCTCCAGCTAGTGGGGCTTGGAGCGCTGTGTAGACAGCATTTAGAAGTTGTGGCTGGAGCCTAGGGAAGAGAGGGGGCTTCAGAGCCCAAGTTCTAGCTCAAGCTGCAACTTCAACGGGCTTTCTACACGGCTGCTTTTAGAGGGCAAGCACAAGCCTTGCTACCATGAGTCTGTTGATCCAGGCTGGGAAGCTGGCTCCAAAATGCCATGTTGAGATACCAAAGTGATGAATGGACTTTGTGCTGGCCCCTCTGGCAAGGTACTGAGCCCTCTCCTCTCCTATTGAGAGCACCTGAAAGGACTTTCCAATGTTGCCAAGTCTCACAATTCGATTGTGAGACTCATGCTGTCTGGTGTTTTTCTGAAAGCTCCAGCTCCTGCCGTCATGTTATTAGCTGAGAATCTCAGCTTTCGGGGGCCAGGGAGGGAGTAAGCGTGTAGCCCCTGTGGTGGTGCAGAAAAGCTGGAAAATGTGAACCATGAATGGACATGTAGCAAAGTTTCTGCCCCAGAGCGCCCCCCATGTGGCCGGATGTAGTGCTGTAGCAACTTTGCCTCGGTTTCCCCAGTGTTTGACCTACTCTATCCACAGGAGTGTCCTGGTCCCTCAGCCACACCCATTTACAGAGTCCAGCCTCTTCCAGGGCCTCAGAGTCTTTTACCTAAATCCAACAAAAATATGAAAATAACCAAACCTTTGGCCTCGTCAGGATCTTCCTCACAGCAGTGCCTCAGCCCCCACATCTCTGCCCCCACATCTCCTCCCACGGTCTTGTGCCTCAAACAACCCCCCTGTCCAGGGCACACTCCTCCCCTCATTCAGGGGCTCCATGGGCTTCACAGTGTTCCTGTCTCCAGTCACCTTCCTAGTCCTCCACCAGCCAGCCTCTATGCTCCATGTCCCTCTTTATATGCTCCCTTCAGTCCAGGTGTAACAGGGAGAGACTAATTGCTCTCCAGACTGCTGGTTAATCCTTTCCAGTCAGGGACAGGGTTTACATCAGGGGTTCTCAAACTGGGGGTCAGGACCCCTCAGGGGGTCACAAGGTTATTACATGGGGGGTCATGAGCTGTCAGCCTCCACCCCAAACCCCGCTTTGCCTCCAGCATTTATAATAGTGTTAAATATATTAAAAAGTCTTTTTCATTTANGCCTCGTCAGGATCTTCCTCACAGCAGTGCCTCAGCCCCCACATCTCTGCCCCCACATCTCCTCCCACGGTCTTGTGCCTCAAACAACCCCCCTGTCCAGGGCACACTCCTCCCCTCATTCAGGGGCTCCATGGGCTTCACAGTGTTCCTGTCTCCAGTCACCTTCCTAGTCCTCCACCAGCCAGCCTCTATGCTCCATGTCCCTCTTTATATGCTCCCTTCAGTCCAGGTGTAACAGGGAGAGACTAATTGCTCTCCAGACTGCTGGTTAATCCTTTCCAGTCAGGGACAGGGTTTACATCAGGGGTTCTCAAACTGGGGGTCAGGACCCCTCAGGGGGTCACAAGGTTATTACATG
>QXTE01000016.1:13524712-13540883 GCA_003942145.1 Platysternon megacephalum | reverse complement strand
TTTTATGGGTGCCCATTATCAGGCTTTCTGCCACCACTGCCACTTTCCAAAGATATATCGATCGAACAGCAGAAGATCAATCTGGATTATATAACCGACCATCTCCATGGCCATGTTGTTGCGAGCAGAATGGGGATGCGCTGCTCCCTCTGTGAGACGCTCCTTCCTCCTCTCTCGGCCTGAGGAGAGGCTGCCTGGCTTTGTGCTGGCACACTATGCCTGGGGCAAACTCACCCATCACTGTGAAGTGCACAGCAAACGACCACACCTGTGGACTCAGGACCAGCCTGCGGTGCACTGAAGATGCTGCACGCTTACTAAATGGCTGCTCATCTTGTGCTGGTCCATCAGCAGGGCTTTCCAGACTCCACCCTCCTGACCCCGGGGCTTTTGAATGGCTACAATGTGTGTTTCCTACATCTCTGTATTATCTCCCTAATTTATATTTTGTATTTTGAACTTTTTCCCTGTCTTTATTGTACCACTTGCACATTCGCCAATAATTACCACAGTATCGGAGTGACTGGGTCTTTCGTTCCAACTGTGGCAACTAATCATTTGTTCATTAGCTGTGCTGGGATTCCTACAAGGTCATGGGGTTAGGAAACATTCTGGCCAGAGACAGCGTGAGACCCTGGCCCCATTGAAATCAAGGCGAGATTTGCCATTGACTTTAATGGGGCCAGGATTTCACTTATAATCTTCATAGAATGGAATAATCATGCTCCTGTTGTACAGACTATACAAAAAGACTTCAGTCTCCATTTAAGAATCTTACTCCAGATCACTTTGACAGATCTAATTTTAACATAACTTTTTATTTATCCCACAGTACAGTGCATCTGGCTCAGTGTACTCACCCAAGTAAATATCCCATTTCACCTCTCTCCCAGGGAATGGACGCACATACATCAAAATAAGAAAGAAGACTGGTTTTCCCCCTGCTACTCTATCCTGTGCGTATGCCGCAGGGTGTGACATGTTGCACATCCCAGATACAGTAAAAGACACACACGACATTAACATATGGTTTTCATCTCCATATAGAAACAAGTTAATTTTCTTAAGACAAAAGCATCTAAACAAAATGGCCTTTGGATGGAAATAAAGCCACTAACTTTTTGCACTAGCCGGATATTTGTGGGCAGATTCTGATCTCTGTTGAACTGGTGTCAACCTGTAGTAATCCCATTGGCCTAGAGAAGATAAAAGCCTTACCGTTTCTGATGGCTAAAAGTGATCCTCCTTTGGTTCAAGTGACAGAGTTCAGTGTTTCTGAAGGACAAAGGACCTCTCCATGCCAAATTTTAAATTGAGTAGCTTAAAAGAAACCTGATGAGGTTCAACAAGGACAAGTGCAGAGTCCTGCACTTAGGACGGAAGAATCCCATTCACTGTTACAGACTAGTGGCTAGGCAGCAGTTCTGCAGAAAAGGACCTAGGGGTTACGGTGGACGAGAAGCTGGATATGAGTCGACAGTGTGCCCTTGTTGCCAAGAAGGCTAACGGCATTTTGGGCTGTATAAGTAGGGGCATTGCCAGCAGATCGAGGGACGTGATCGTTCCCCTCTATTCGACATTGGTGAGGCCTCACCTGGAGTACTGTGTCCAGTTTTGGGCCCCACAGTACAAGAAGGATGTGGAAAAATTGGAAAGAGTCCAGCGGAGGGCAACAAAAATGATTAGGGGGCTGGAGCACATGAGTTATGAGGAGAGGCTGAGGGAACTGGGATTGTTTAGTCTGCAGAAGAGAAGAATGAGGGGGGATTTGATAGCTGCTTTCAACCTCCTGAAGGGGGGCTCCAAAGAGGATGGATCTAGATTGTTCTCAGTGGTACCAGATGACAGAAGAAGGAGTAATGGTCTCAAGTTGCAGTGCGGGAGGTTTAGATTGGATATTAGGAAAAACTTTTTCACTAGGAGGGTGGTGAAGCACTGGAATGGGTTACCTAGGGAGGTGGTGGAATCTCCTTCCTTAGACGTTTTTAAGGTCAGGCTTGACAAAGCCCTGGCTGGGATGCTTTAGTTGGGATTAGGTCCTGCTTTGAGCAGGGGGCTGGACTAGATACCTCCTGAGGTCCCTTCCAACCCTGATATTCTATGATTCTATGATGAGATGCCCATTGTCTCCAATAGGGCTATTTATGGGGCTAGGGCAGGTGGTACCCAGTAACAGGCCAGGCATGCGAATCTAGTCCTGTGTAAAGATGGCAGAATTGGACCCACTAAATGTGTGTGTTAAAGTATGACTACACTGCACACTCCTTCTGACAGCGTGTAGAGTACATACACTGCACACACACCCTCCTCCCCCAGCTTGGGTATAAATAGCGGTGTAGGTGGAGAGTCCCTGCTTAGGTGAGTCAAGACATGCCTGAACACTGTGAGAATATACCCGACACAGCTCTCGGCACACCCAAGCAGCACCTCCCCCACCTACTGTGCTATTTTTAGGAGTTTAGTGTCCCACTAACAGAGGCGTAATGGGAACATGATGATGATGATGTCCCACTGCCTGAGCCTTTCCTCGCTGCAGTGAAAGGCTCCAATAGTGGGGAGTTGCCGGAGCCTTTCCCTGCTGCCTCTCCCCACTGACATATGCACTACACACCACAGCGTGGACACAGCCTGCCTTTCACTGCGGCGTGTTGTTACACATACCCAACCTCTCATGGGATTAGAGGGAAGGTTCTCTCATGGATTGGTAACTGGTTAAAATATAGGAAACAAAGGATAGGAATAAATGGTCAGTTTTCAGAATGGAGAGAGGTAAATAGTGGTGTCCCCCAGGGGTCTGTACTGGGCCCAGTCCTATTCAACATATTCATAAATGATCTGGGAAAAGGGGTAAACAGTGAGCTGTCAACATTTGCAGACGATACAAAACTACTCAAGATAGTCAAGTCCCAGGCAGACTGTGAAGAGTTACAAAAGGATCTCTCAGAACTGGGTGACTGGGCAACAAAATGGCAGATGAAATTCAATGTTGATAAATGCAAAGTAATGGACATTGGAAACCATAATCCCAACTGTACATATAAAATCCTGGGATCTAAATTAGCTGGCACCACTCAAGAAAGAGATCTTGGAGTCATTGTAGATAGTTCTCTGAAAACATCCACTCAATGTGCAGGGGCTGTCAAAAAACGTGAACAGAATGTTGGGAATCGTTAAGAATGGGATAGATAATAAGACAGAAAATATCATATTGCCTCTATATAAATCCATGGCATGCCCACATCTTGAATACTGTGCTGGGATTCAAAAAAGATATATTGAAATTGGAAAAGGTTAAGAAAAGGGCAACAAAAATGATGAGGGGTATGGAACAGCTTCCATATGAGGAGATTAATAAGACTGGGACTTTTCAGCTTGGAAAAGAGATGACTAAAGGGGGATATGATTGAGGTCTATAAAAACATGACTGGGGTGGAGTAAGTAAATAAGGAATTGTTATTTACTGCTTCTCATAACACAAGAACTAGGGGTCACCAAATGAAATTTATAGGTAGCAGATTTAAAACAAACAAACGGAAGTATTTTTTCACACAATGCAGAGTCAACCTGCGGAACTCCTTTCTAAAGGATGTTGTGAAGGCCACGCCTATAACAGGGTTAAAAAAAGAACTAGATAAGTTCATGGAGGATAGGTCCATCAATGGCTATTAGCCAGGATGGGTAGGGATGGTGTCTCTAGCCTCTGTTTGCCAGAAGCTGGGAACTGGCAACAGGGGATGGATCACTTGATGATTCCCTGTTCTGTTCATTCCCTCTGAAGCACCTGGCATTGGCCACTGTTGGAAGACAGGATACTGGGCTAGATGGACGTTTGATCTGACCCAGTATGGCCGTTCTTATGTTCTACACGGCGTGCAGCGTAGACGTCACCGCACCTTAGATTCCCTCAAATTCATCTGGAAGGGAAAAGAAGGAAATCTCACACTTAGCTCTGTAAGAGAAGATGAACCAGCCCTAACTCCGATAGAAGCTAATGGCAAAACTCCCATTGAGTGAAATGGGAGCAAGGTCGGGCTCTAGGCTTACAATTTGAAACCATGAAGCAAGACCAAAATGATGAGTGTTGCCTTCTCTTTGCAGTTTCCCAGGAGCCTGCAGAGCTTTGCAGTGAATGAACAGTGGAAGGGGAAACCGTAACGTTCTGCTGCCACAGGGCATCTGCCATGCTAAAGGGAGGTTTATTTAAAAAAAAAATTATAATTGTGGCTCAGTGAGCCTTCAAAAATATAAAAGTACCAGAACTTCCTCGCAAGATAGAGCTACTCATTGACATGGCTTGCATGCTAAGAGTTTCCTTTTCCCGTTGTTCTAGCAGACTGGCGCAGAAGATTATAGAGCTTGCTTGGTTTCACAGCAGGAGCCGGGAGAGGGGAGAAAAACTACTCATGCGATTCCAATTAACATAAATTAACAGGGCGCTCAGTCTCAAAAACACGGCATTGATCAGGAAAATCAGTGGCCCCGTTATGTCAGACTTTTTTCCACCATTGACACTGCTGAGTTGATTATTGGTCAGTACAAGGCCAGTGGAACCTGAGCGTTCTGGTTCTGTTTGGGTGGGTGCCCCCAAAGGTTGGATGTTTGCTGAACTCTCTGGATCTGCAGGGCTAGTGAGGAAGGATGGTGCAGTGGTTAGCGCGCTAGCCTGCAAGAGCTGGGTTCAACAACTTGCTGTGTCACAGATTTCCAATGCGACCTTCGGTGAGTCATTGAAACTGGATTTTTAAAGGAATGTATGCACCTGAAGATGCAGATAGGTGTCTATGGGCTTTTAAAAAGTACTTAGGCATCTAACTCCCATTGAAATCAAGAGGACTCAGCTGCTTCTGGAAATCCCACTAGGCGGCTATCTGCATCTTTAGGCACCTAAACACATGATCCTTAGACTCTCTGTGCCTCTGGTCCCCATCTCTAAAATAATAGCACTGCCTGCCT
Source organism: Platysternon megacephalum (assembly GCA_003942145.1). Lineage (NCBI taxonomy): Eukaryota > Metazoa > Chordata > Testudines > Platysternidae > Platysternon > Platysternon megacephalum. The sequence goes on along the minus strand of QXTE01000016.1, from coordinate 13,535,930 downwards.
CAGGGTGGGGCTGGGAGGATCACTGCACTGAAGACTAGAAAGCACACAGGTACAAAATACCATAGCCAGATAGATTGTGACTTGTGCTATTTGCCAGCTCTACAGTGTAAGGGAGAGTAAAGGAGTTTCACTGCATGAGCTACCTAGGCCAGGGTATAGCAGTAAGCAAGTGTCCAATGCCCACCTACTTCCCTCTGTATGCAGGGAGAAGAAGGGGATGGATCAGCCTTTGGCTGACAAGCCAGCCTGAACTGGCATGAACGTTGTGGTGGCCAGCAGCAAATTACTGCCCCTTCCCCTGGAAAAAGGAGAAAGCCACCCAGGAACTGTGACTCCAGAGTGTCTTGAAAGCACAGTGCTCTCTGGGGTGGTGCAGTTTACACATTGTCCCTTGCTCAGGGCTGGGCCAAAAGTCACAAACTAGGCATGGAGCCCAGGAATTTCATGGGACCTGGATTTCTTGTGCTTTGGGCGTGCTCAGAGCTGGGGATTCTATATTGGCCTGTTAGGGATCAGCGGTGAGATTCCTATCCAAAATCACCAAAAATGTGGGACTTGCCTCGGCTCCTATGCAGTGAGACTTTGTATCTCAGACTTTCTGGGATGCCCTGTCACCATGCAATTCCGCTCTTCCACCAGCGTAACTCCATGCGCTTCAGTGGACCTACAGCTGCTTTACGTGAGTGCCAGCGAGATGGGAAGTGAACCAAGTGTGCTCAATCATCCAGTCCTTTGACCAGATTCTCAGCGGGAGACTTCAGTGGAGCTTTGCCAGTTTCCACCAGGTAGGGTCTGGCACCCTTTCATACGTAAGATGTAAAAATGATTGTTTTCGTTACCTCTTGTGCTGTCTCCTATTAGCTGCACCTACATGATTTGTTCTCCCATAGCCTTTGTTGCATAGCTAATTGCACATTCAATAAATATAAACACAAAGATAATTAGCTTAAATCAGCTAGCTCAATACACCATGAACATCTATTCAATAACAGGGGACATGCAGATTTCCCAAGATTTTTTTTTTTTTGCTGCCACTTCGGATCTTAAGATAAAGTTGTGGGAAGGGGCATTTGAAAGGTCTGTAACCATAGCTCCACATACCAAAATAAATGGTGTTGGATCTCTAGGTAATTCTCTGTTTAATTCTACTTCAGTTCTGTTTGTCGCTTCATTCCAGAGTAGCCTAACATTTTGACATTCCCAGCGCATACGTCTGAGAATTAATACAATATTTAGAAAAGTCTTCAAGGAGGTTTTCACTTGCAACGGTGGATGGTGAGAGAAATTGACACTTCTCATTCTCAGTAGAACAAGGATACTCTTACCACTTCAAAAGTTATTTTTCCTCCCTTGGTATCCTGCTGTTAATTGATTTATCTCATTAGCACACTTGGTAAAGCAACCCCCATCCTTTCATGTATTTATACCTGCTCCTGTATTTTTCACTTCATGCATCCGATGAAGTGGGCTCTAGCCCACGAAAGCTTATGCCCAAATAAATGTGTTCGTCTCTAAGGTGCCACAAGGACTCCTCGTTGTTTTCACCCTTAGGATAGATTGTTGGCACCAGCTTAATAGTTGCAACGGATGAGGACATTACAATGTAGGACACTGATTGGCTCAAGGGGACTGGTAATGAGGGTCATGGCAGCTTTCACCACCGTGTAATAGATTCAGAAGTGCCTCCTTTCATCCATTGTACGGTTGGTGTCATTGCTAAATAAAAACATTTCCCTGAAACCAGAGAAGAATTCTACACCCAGGGACCAAAAGTTGCTGCCATCTGATGCATGCATGGTGGTGATGAGAAACACACTGCTGAGGTCTCAGGCCAATTCCTAATGGATAACCCGGGCAACAGCACCACCACATCTGGCAGTCTCAGCACAGGCACTGTGGACTATCATGACCCGTTCTGTATCTGTTTCTTGGATACAAAGAGAATGTTGTTTCCCCACAGTCTCTCTGGGCAACTCTTACATTTCTTAAATAAAGCTTGCACTGCTGTGATCCTGATCTATGTCACAATAGATCTTGAAACCTTAGTCCTGACATAAAGGCACCGTGGTTAGGGAGGGCTACATGCAGTACTGCCATGTTTCGGATAGTGAGAATCTCAGCTTTCATTTAAAAATAAGGGAGTTTCTAGCCTTCATGGTTGTGGAGAAAAACCAGGAAATGTGTGAACTGACTGTACTCTAAAGTCTCAGAAACCAAGCAGGCAAATAAAGGAATCCCCAAATTTATTAATAATATAAATCTCTTGATTTTTAAGTCAATCTCATTATTGTGGGGGCTTGACGCATGGTTTCTGAATGCTTGGGATGGGTGATCCTATACTTGACCATCAGCGCTATGAAAGCTAACCTTTTATTTTTATCTTTTAGCGCGAGATTTACTGGGTTTGCAGTTATAGCATCTTATATCAGGGTCTTTATTTCATTTGATTTATTTCCCTTGGGTTGAGCTTCGACAAAAAACTGTCCACTTCCAGAAGAACTCTGGCAGCTCAGGTGTATGAAGTACATTTATACAGATTCTCGCTGTGTATTAGATGAAGATTATGTTGAGTTCTTAGCAGCAATCGATGATCCTCAAAAGGTTTAGAAATCAGACTTAATTCACATTAGCTCCCACAAGTCTGGATGCTTATCAGAAGTATCCAGACCTTCTGAGTGTGTAAAATTGGACTAGAAATCTCCTGGGAAACAGCCTGTCTCACAAGATCTTCTGTGTTTCTAGTTCTAGACTTGGCCAACACTCAGAAGTGAAAACAATCAATGTGAGTTAACACAATGTCTTGGGTGCAGGGTCAGAAGCAGGAACTGAACTGGGAACCTACAACACCAAAGACACAGGCTTCTTCTCTAAGGATTAAAGAAGTAACTCTGTCTGTCACAACATATAATTAGCAGTAGAATAGCCGAGCCAGACACTAGTATGAGACATGATCAGATGCTCTACGCCAGCTGGTGTTATTGAATAAACATTTCAGAACCTTCAAGATTTAAACTGGGCTCTAACAGAGCCTAATCAACACTCAATGAGTCAATGGGAATCTTTCCATTGACTCGGTGGGAGTTGGACTGGGGCCACTATGGATAAGTGGCGATTCATTTTTCAGGAGCAGTTCACCTATTCTTAGTTCTTAGTTCTGAAAACAAGGATGCCCTCCCATAGTCAGCATAGCTATATAGTGGGACAAATTAATCCTGGGTGCTAGACCATTGACTTCAGGGAAAGTGCACAGGGATAAATTTGCCCCAGACTTTTTTTAGCTCACTTATTTCTTGCAGGCCGTATTGTGTCACTGAGAGTTTAGCATCTCACCCATAGTTTGGTACTTAAGGACAGATTGTGGTGCCCATACACATGTAAGGAAGCATTTTATCCCACAATTTGTCCCACTGAGAGTATTCATGGAGGCAGTAGCGGCGCCAGCTTTTCCGGTGCCCTAGGCGGCGGAAAGTCCCGCCCCCAAAATTGAACGGACGGACGGGGCGCTGGCGCCCCCAAAATAGCAGCGCCCTAGGCGACCACCTAGGTCGCCTAATGGGTTGTGCCGGCCCTGCATGGAGGGAGATACTATTAGGTCTGAGTAAGGGGATCGGAATCTAGCCCTAAGAATTCACAGAGCATTTCCCCTGTCCCGGACGCACACACACGCACACTTTCACTGTCACATGATGCACAAGGTGACATCACTTCTAAACACGTCATCATTTGGACCTAAACTACTTGCTAGTATTTTGTTAAGCTCCTTTGATGTAGCAATCTCGTTCCCCATGATTTTCCTGCATGCTGCTATGGGAATGTATGAAAAAGTCTCAGTCTCATTACTAAGAGCTCATCATATTGCTCAGAGGGAAGGCTGGTATTCCAAAAGAACTTTTGTCGAGACGCTTTTCAAAATCAACCCCCTCTGGCAGGAACCAGCCCAAACAAAAAGATCTCCCCTTGCACAGGATAGACCCTGCTTGCTGCTCTGCATTAGGGCTTTGTTGTTGATGTAATGCGTGCCCATATTACCAAAATCGTGTTATCAAAGTCCTATGCCTTCAGCTTAAGGCTGGATTTAACAGTGTAATATAGTGAGAGCATTTCAAATTTGATATTAATGACATGCATGCAAATATATGCAAATGCATGTAAATACACAAACACTTTTTTGCAGCCAAGGTTATTAAAGGAGCTGCTGTTTATAAGAGGATTTTCGTAATAAGTCTGAGGATCCCACAACATCTATTAAAACTCAGTTACTGTAAATTACTCTAAATGCCGGGTTGTTAGCCCCAGTGGAGTATTGCAAAGGTAAGGAATGGGGCTGAAACTGTCTCCTTCTCACTCCGTATCCTCAGGCCTCTTTGCCCCATCTCAGTAGATTTGGCGTTAGCAAGCAGAACCTATTTCGTGCATAAGCCAAGCAGTCGTCTGTCCCTGAAACAATTTGCGTTTGAGCTACATCCTTGGGGGAAAAAACAATCAAACCCACTGGTTTCAAAGAATCACACAGAGAGGACTCAGGCTGCTGGACAGTAGGGGAGTGGAACTGGGACTGGTGCAGGGACACAGGCGAGGTACCTTGCTGTTTTGCAGGGGGCCAGTTCCCAGACCCCAGCACCCACCAAATTAAATAAGATCAAGTCCCATATTGTAATACCGATGCTGTTCCCATGTATTAATAGGGTGCCCATAAATCCCAGGAAGGGCCTGACGTTGAACCTCTGTTCTGTCTGGGAGGCTGGGCTCTGCCTGCACTCTTCCTTCCTCACGCCTTTCACAGGACACACTTGATCTTGATGGCCTAGAGCCATTTGGCTGGAGCTCCCTGCTGTTCTCACTGGGAGACGCAGCATAACCAGATGTTCAAATATGAAATTAATGCTTTGTAGGGATTGGGGAGCTGGCAATTCATGTACAGGGTGAGGCAGCCTACAGCTTAGCAAGATGTTCCGGAGATATGAAATTGTCAGAAGAGCTTACTGCAAAACCTGTGTGTGCACAAACATAATGAGCAGCTGGGAGCATGCTAACCCCTTCGGTTTGTGGGGTTGTGGGATGAAGGAAGGAGCATCTTTCTAGTCATTAGCATTACCACGGTATCAGCGCTCCATAACAATCCATCATTAACAAGGTCTATTCCATTCATCTCCTCAGCTTTGGCCAAGAATCACTGTTCAGGAATGGAAGGAACTGGCTGGTACGACAATCCCACTTTTATTTCTAGCTTTACATATGAATGATCCAAGGGTTCCAAACACTAAGAGCACAGATAGCTTAATTTTTAGCCTCCATTCTCTATTTTATAAGGCATTTCAATGTATTACATAGAGCATTGTTACTAGCTTCCACGTATAGATCCTCTTTCTTCCCAAAGCATTTTTCAAACTATATACAATAGAGAAGATTCACTCTGCCAGTGAAATGCAGCTACCTCTGGGGTGGAACACAGCAGTTGTTTAATAACACACAGCAATAATGCACAGTGACACAATAGTTTAGAACAAACAGCAAAGAAAACAATAACCAAATGAAAAACTAGAGGGGGAATATACTAGAATTTAGCCAGGAAACTGAGCCTAAGTTTTCTGCACTTGGAAAAAAATATATTTTTAATTGCCACCAGTGGTCAGGGAGGTTGGCTTCATGTCTCATCTGAAAGATGGATTTCAATGGTTGGGTAGAAGTGAAATGGAAAACAAATATACACATGATGCATTTCAGCTCATAATCATTCGTTAATTAAAGTAACCCACATTTTGTCAGTGACTGGAAACTAACAAGCCTTTCAGGTAATGAGTTCCACTCAATGATACAGTAGTTCTGCGAAATAATGAGTTTTGGAAATGATCTGCAGCTGCTGACTAGATATTGATGTTATAAGCCCAGTGACCCTGTTACCATTGGGTCATGTTTTTCGCAGAGCAACTGCCCTCCAGGTGCAGCCTCCTTCTCAGCAGGATTGTAATGTGAGGATTACAATGCACTCAGACAAGCTGAGACTTTTTTTTTGGCTTCCCTCTCATGGCAGGCTTCCAGAACCAGCGTTTCCAGCAGTGTACACATTTTGGGGGATAAAATGGAACTCAGATCTGATCTGAACCCTCCTCTGCTTTTGTCTAGTCAAAGCAAAGCCTGGCCAAGAAGCAGAACCAGAACCAAACCAACCAACCGCAGTTTGTCCATTAAAGAAGTGGAATCTTTTATCAACTTCTTCCCAAGCACTGGGTTTTGATGATTCAGATACATTGCAACCCAGATTGGAATCCCCCTTGATGTCTGGTTTTCTAAAATCACCCGTCAGAGTAGGTAATCCACCTCTCCGAGAGGCAGTAGCTAGGGCGATGGGAGAATTCTGTCTACACTGCTAACTACGTCCTAACTACGTCGCTCAGGGGTGTGGATTATTCACACTGCTGAGCAAAGTAGCTGGGTTGACCTAACTTTTTAGTGTAGACTTGGGCTTAGGGACACATTACATGGAAGGCACCTCTCTGCCCAGTTTGTTCCACAACATACAGTCCAGGGAAGATGCTGGGAAAGCTGCCGTTCCCTGTACACCAATGCATCGCAATATGACCCCCCCCCCGCCCCCCGAGCTGTAGTCAGAAACCTCAGGAGGCAAAAACATCCACTGGAATTACAGCGGATGGTTTGTGGTTGTTTCCCCACAAGGAAATCCAAATCGAGGTATTTTAGAGTCAGATATATCACCAGCCTCACAGGTAAAACTGAGCAAGTTGCAGACATTGGTAACTTGCAGCATGTTGGTTCCCAATTGGATTTGGTTTGCTGCTGTAGCTCCCAGCAGCAGTGGGGTCACCATCTTCCCTGGAGTAAATGGAAATGATGGACGGGGGAGAGACCATTTAAACTTCTGGGTGATTTGACCTTGGATGATGCAGTTTTGCTCATTTGCCTCTGCAGTTTTGCCAAGAGTATTCTCACCTTCTTCCGTCAGAGCATTTGACTGTTCTTAGTCGGGATCAATGAGCCGGGAACCAAACGAAAGGTCAGGGGAGTAGATGAAAGTCCCTTCCAGGACTGTGCTGTGCCTTGGCAGCCAAAGCCTCCCTGACCGAGAGACAAGAAGAAATGAAAAATGTCACTCGCAGCAGCTGACAGACCAGATCGAACCCAGGAATCCCTGTAATGTGATTACGGGAGGCAGAACCAGATGGGCTCTCCTAGAAAAAAGAAATCAAAACAAAATAACCAGTGCTAAACTTTATTAATGCTCCTGCAGAGGGGAGACGCCATGGAGACGCGCGAGAGAGGGCGTTAATCAAATACACCGAGGCAGCTGGCGCATCTTCAGTGCTCCTTAGCCACCCCACTGTGATGTGCAGCCAAGATTTTAACTGGGGGCCTCCGCACCTTGTTCCTACGATGTGTGTGGGAGCTGGAGATAAGAGGGTGAGGGACAGGGGAAATCTATTTATTTTCCTATTTAAACAGAACTGTGGGCATCCAAAATTACAAGCCATTTGTGAAAGTGTTGGCCCAAGTTGGTCTGCTTTACTTCCCAACCTACACAGCACAAGATCAAACAGCGCAATTAAAAAGGGCTGCGTTCATTAAAGGGACAGGACTCCACAATATGATTTGTTAATACCTTCAAAAGCGGCGGAATAGAAATGGTAACTGCCGTGTTATTATTTTCCTTTCCACAAATTCTCTTAATTTGTAGAGGAAACATCAGCTTGGATGGCTTGCCTATTGCTAGCTCTCTGGGCAAACTGCATCTTCTTTCGTTACATTATCACTAGGGCCCTACCAAATTCACGGCCATGAAAAACGCGTCACGGACGGTGAAATCTGGTCTCCCGCCGTGAAATCTGTGTCTTTTGTGTGCTTTTACTCGATACTATTCAGATTTCACGGGGGAGACCAACGTTTCTCAAATTGGGGGTCCGGACCCAAAAGGGAGTTGCAGGGGGTCACAAGGTTATTTTAGGGGAGTCACAGTGTTGCCACCTTTACTTCTGCTCTGCTGCCTGCAGAGCTGGGCCCTCAGTCAGCAGTAGCTGTTGGCTGGGTGCCCAGCTGTAAAGGCAGCACCCCACCAGTAACAGGGCAGAAGTAAGGGTGACAATACCATACCATGCCATCCTTACTTCTGTGCTGCTGCTGACAATGGATCTGCCTTCAGGGCTGGGCTCCCAGCCAGCAGCAGCCGCTCTCCAGCTGCTCAGCTCTGAAGGCAGCGCCGCCGCCAGCAGCAGCAGCACAGAAGTAAGGGTAGCAGTTAGGGTGACCAGATAGCAAGTGTGAAAAATTGAGACGGGGGTGGGGGGTAATAGGAGCCCATATAAAAAAAAGCCCCAAATATCTGGACTGTCCCTATAAAATTGGGACATCTGGTCACCCTAGTAGCAGTACTGCAACGCCCCCTACAATAACCTTGTTACCCCCCACAACTCCTTTTTGGGTCAGGACCCTTACAATTACCACACCGTGAAATTTCAGATTTCAATAGCTGAAATAATGGAATTTACTATTTTTAAAATCCTATGATCATGAAATCAGTAGGGCCCTAATTATGAAGGGTTACCTTATTGCAGAGAATTAAGAACCAGATCACCTGCAAGGTTCTGCAAGTCTAGAACCCAGTTCTGTATTGCTGTTAGGTAACTAATGTCTCCCAGCTGCCACTCAGCAGCAGCTATGAGTAGCCCTGCTCTGGACACAGACCAGAAGTTCTGCCTCAAGGGTTTGACAGACAGCACCCCCATGGCTCCTGATTGGCTCCTGCCCTATATAAGCCCAAGGGACATTCCAGGAAGTGTCTAGGCAGCAGTGTGGCTACTATGGCAATTTCTGGCTTGGCCTCAGCTTCATTTGGACTTTGCCTCCTGACTTGGACTCAGACCCTTGGCATTGACCCTGTCCTGGACCTCACTGCAAGCTCCTCTGCTACTCCCTGCCTCAGGTTTGGCCCTAACTGCCCTTTGTGGGATCCTGACAGGGAAGGCATAGCTCCATTGGCTTCAGTGGAGCTGCAAACATTTTCACCAGTTTAGGATCAGGCCCTAGGAGTCTATTGTCTGGATTGCATTAGTCCTCATCATTGAGCATTAAGGGGGAATGGTTGATACACTGGTTTCCTCACATTGTACGTAGGCTCCTCAGAACCCTACTTACAGCTTAGTGCTCTAATCAACTGCACAAAAGTACAATGGGATTCCCTGTGGGAAGTGGTGATTTGTTCTTTCCTTTGTTCCTCCGCTCTTAGCAATGTGGGTAGCAACATTTAGCCCATGTGCTGCATTGCAGGAGGGAGCTGGAATCAATCAGGTGGGGCGTTATGGAGGCAAAGGAACTCAAATCAGGAAGGGCTGATTGAATCCTAATTAGTTCCCAAAACTCAAGGAGAATTTTGTTCCCAGCTAGACTTATCACTTGAGCTTTTCCCCTGTACATAGCAGGTGCTGATCAGGTCACTGCTATTTTGGAATTCTGTTTAGCTGATTACCATGGAGGAGTGACCCAAAAGGTTCACCCGTAGAAGAAGTGTCAGGCTTTGACTCACAAAAAGTTTGAGGCTCACGTGGTGAGTGTGCGCACATGCATGTTTCATTCATAATGGGGATCTTTTGCTCCTGTGTAGCCCTGGTTTGTAAATCTAGCCTAGTGCAGTAGCGGTTCAGAAATCATTACAACCTGGTGATATGTGTGGAATGAGTTTTCTGAGTCTCAGTCTGGTTCCTAGTGAACAGATATCTACATCATAAAAAAAAAACCCACCACTAATTGGTTCCCTTGCTAGCATCGTCAGCTGAGATGAACGAATGAGTGATGCAGACCACACTCTTCTCTCAACCCCTAGCAATGGCGTAACAGCGCCCTTCACGGGGGATATTGAACCTGAGACCTTTGTGTCTAAAAAGCATGAGCTTCTGATGTCTGAGCTAAGGGACCAGCTCTGTTAACTCAGTAGCAGATTCATAAACTTCTACAAATGCTCCAGACACTGGAGGGCAGGAAAGCTGCCTGCAAGGATAGTGAGAACAGGGGTGAAGACTTTCTCGAGAAGGGAAGAGGTCATTTGCACCACTGCCCTTGTTCTGTGGATGAATAATAATACGTTGGTCAAACATTTTCCATCAATTTTTTGTGTGTGAATATTATATATTATATACATGCACAGGAAATTGGGGGCTTGCCTAAATCAAACTTTTTGTTGTTTTTTTTTATTTTATTTTTTGCTGGGAAATCAACAATTTTCATCTGAAAACTGAGTTAGCAGTAGTATTGGCAGTTTTCAACAGCTTTTGGCTGAGAATTTTCAGGTTTTTGGTGAAAAATCCAACATTTCCACTGAAAATTGCAATGCCAACCATTTCTCCCCCCCCCCCCCCCCNCCCCCCCCCCCCCCCCCCCGTCAATTCCTGATGAAATTTTCGACAGCAAAACAAGCCATCTTCTGATCAGCTTCATTCTTCAGACTGGCCAATCCAGCACCTTTCACCAGCACCAGACTCACTAAATAAGCAAATGAAAGGACCTAGCCTACACAATACAAAACAGATAAGGTACCATAAGCACCAGTCTTCAATCAGTTGGATTTTTGGCCTGATTAAGGACTGAGGATGAATGCAGGATTTGTGTCTTTGAGAGTAACAAGGTGGAAGGGGAATAGTAGTAAAGAGCTTGGAAAGAGGGTAAGTGTGAGACAAAATAAGACTTGAGGTACTTGATGTGAAATGTGGTAAAAATAGTAAGTATTTTCCATACCAAAAAAAAATCAAATAAGTGAAAATCTCATGGTTTTTTTCTCAAACTTTTCATGGTTCTTTTTGTTTGCTTTTCAGTTAAACCAAATGGGGGAAAGGGTTTCATTTTCTCCCTTTCTTCCCCCCCCCCCCCCCCCCCGTTAGACAGAAGGTGCATAAGAACAAAAATGAATATTTTAAAAGTGTGTGTCTGGGGGGAGGGGGGGGGGGGACAAAAACAACCAACATTTCCAGTTGTTGAAAACCGAAAAAAACAATTCAACTCAAACCACTTTCCGCCGACACTTTCATTCTGGTCAAAAAGCCATTTGCTGACAAAAGAAACGTTTCAACAAAAAGTACTTGGCCAGTGTTTAAATCGCTGGGCACATCACCTTCAGCTGCCAGATTCCAGCAACCAAAGAAAAGTCACCCCCTCCCCCCCAAAAAAAATCAAAGCTCTGCTGCCTTGTATAATTATTTGCTTGACCCTGAAGCCCCCT